>CM043883.1:22305487-22807209 GCA_024034495.1 Camelina laxa
CTGTTTGGACTATTAATGAGTTTTTTTATTATAAACTAGAATGAGTCTCACGCGTTGCGTGGGTTTAATAATATAGAAAATATACTATGAAGCTTAATATATTGAGATTTGTTTAGATTTTTTTTTCAAATTGATTATTTTGTATTTCATATCAGTTAGAGTAAAAATTATCTTATAACTTCTTAACAAAGTACTTGTAGCAAAATATTAGATATGTGCAATACCAAAATGTAGGAAATAATACATTTAACAAATTGGAATACAAAAAATTTGAATGTATAATTAAGTTATGTAAAGTAAAGTTTTTGTTTTGGAATATCAAATAAATTGGCAATAGTTAAGTAAGAATTTTCTTACAAAAAAAAACTATAAAAGAATCTTAATGATAAATGTTGAGATATATAAATATATAGTAAGTAAAACCTAATATTTGTTAAACAAAAAAAAAACAATGTCTCTATTATATATGTGTTCCTATGCATGATGGAGAGGTCCACTGTTGATAACATGATTATATTTATTATATTTATTAAATAAATTTGTGTTAATTTGGTTGTAGTGACTCATTTGATGGAATATTGAAAATGTTGTTATTTATTATGCAAGTTGGAAAGAGTAGCAAAGTTTTTTTTTTAAGATTAGTTCTAGAAAACAGAAAAAACTATTATTTATAACAAATATATTTTGTGGAGTATTAATGTTTTTAAAAAAACTTAATACGTTACAATAGTAACTGCTCACTCCTTAATTTCTTTAAGATTAATTGCTTTCATACACTTAAGATTTTGAATTTTTAGAATTAAATGTATTTATTATGGTTATTAATTCAAAAACTTGTTCTTATAAACTTCCATGTAGCATCTCTTCTTTTAACAAGTGTCTTCTAAAAAGTAAATATATTATTACTTAAACTGAATTTATTTATATAATCATACTTAAAAAAAAATCAAATTGCATAAGTTAAAAAAACTTTAAGATACAAAAGTTTTGGTTATTTCTTCATATTTAAAGTTAAAAATAAATATCAAATTTGATAAGGCTAACATAATTTAAAGATATTAAGATAATAATAATTTTCCTTAGAAACACATTTTTCTAGATTTTCTTTGTTTTTCTTCATCATTTCAAGTGAAAAAAATCATATTATGGTAAATATTAAACCGGTAATATATTTTGCTGATTCAAATTCTCGTGGAATTGAAAAGATAAAGAGGAAGGGTGGGGAAGAGAAAACGGCGAGAAGGAAGAGAAGTCGGAACTTAGAGATTATGTCGGTTTTTCTTTGAGAATTCGTCAAAATTATGTGGTCCATTAACCATTTACAGCTCATTAGTAATTGACTTCAACATAAGATATAATATGTAGAAAATAAAATAAACTAGGTAATAACCCGCACTATGTGCGGTACAAAATTTTTTTTACTGCAATTTTTATTAACAAAATCTATAATATTTACCAGTAATTGGAATTTAAAATTCGATTGTGTAATATATATATATATATATATTTATATATTAAAAAGTATATAAATTTTTTGTATAATAATTAAAATTTAACCCGTGAGAATTATTGTAATATCAATCTTATATTATCATATCATATGAACAAAGAATTCTTAAAATTCATTTTAAAGATTTTATGAAAATGTAAAGGATATAATTAAGTTAAAAGAGAATATAAAAATTTAAGTTTGGGTGTTAATTATATTTTTAGAAAACTGATGTAAATATTATTAAAAACTAATGACAAATAAAGGAAATAGTGTCTGGAGCTCTGTGAGTGCGACACATCAGCATTTTGTGTGAAAATGCTTCTCTTTTAATATATAAGGGACATATACTAAATTACGTGGTAGTTTAATTAATTAATTTTATTGTATGTTAGTAACAATCGGATTCTAAACTAAATTTTCTGAAGATAATCTAATTTATTGATTTAATATTTGTGATTAGGCTATTTAAATATTTTGAGTTAGTCGGTTTGTTAATATTTTCTAAAAATAACGGATTACACTATTACCAAAAAATCATTATGAAAAATTAATGAAATTTCAAAATCAATGTATTCGTGTATGAATACATTTCACCCGTGAATTATGTGAACATGGTAAAAAAAATATTTATAAAATGTTACAATTTATGGAAATATATATTTTTGTGTGTTTTAAAAATCAAATTTTTATATTTATGGTTAATCGAGTAACTATTAACAATTTTCATAATCTAATGATCACTCATTTTAAATATATTATGATTTTCTTGGGTACTAAGTTTATTTATAATGATAAGGGTTATTGTCTCATTCTTTTTTAATAGCACATAGATTAATGTACAATTATAACGTATATTCCTATCTGGTTATCAATATTTCCATTTTTAATGTATATATAATCACACTAAATGTTGAGATTAATTAGTTTACATACTTAGATATTTATAAATAATCACACATCATGATATCCCCTAATTTGTTGTCATTTTTATATTTATTTATGAATATATATAAATCTATATTTATTGGAAATTAAATTTCCTTTAATGAGTTGGAGATAATTCAGGGGTAATATATTTCTTTTTATAATCAATTATAATAACTATTGAAAGCTTGTTATTTAAATTATTATGGTAATAATACTAACATAAAAATAACATTTTTATGATTTTGTTAATAAGTTATATGTTCTTTTTTTTTTTTAACTTTATCTCTTTTTATAGCCTTTTTAGAATATTTTACTTTTGATTTTAAGAAATCAATATTTTATATTGATTTTAGGAAATCAATATTTTATATTGATTTTAAGAAATCAATATTTTATATTTATTTCTTAAAAATAATATAACTTTGACTTGTATATTTGTAAGTAAATTTTAGTGAAATTTTAACTTAAAATAGTATGTAATTATTTAATTATTTTTAATATGTGATATTTAAATTTGTGTGATAATTGATGACATATCTAATTATTATTCAGTTAATTGATTTTTTAATAAATATAGTGGCATGTTAATGTAATTAAGTAGAAAATTTAAGGGTTTTTTTCTAAATGTGTCTCGAGCTCTCTGACGACGACACATCAGCTTTTTCAAGAGAATGTTTCTCTATTAATATATAGGGGATGTTCAGAGATGCCACGTGTCAGATAGATAGAGCGTAACAATAAGAACTAGTAATGACGGTCTAAGAAGCTTAAAGGTCTATAATAAATTTTAATTCGTGAAAAATCCCATAAAATTTACACATGTGAGATGTGACCTCTGTCTCACAAAGGCCCTTCAATTTTACTAACTCTAGATGTGTTCAAAAATCATTTCCAAGATATCTCAACCACCTCATCTTCCTCTGCTCTGCTGTAATCATTCACAGAGAAGAAAAAAACAAAAAAGAATGGAAGAAGAATCTCAAATGATCCTAATCCTCACCTCCATCATCATCATCCTAATCCTCTCCTCTCTCACACTCCTCATCAAAAACCTCAAACTAAACCTAAACCTTCCTCCATCACCACCGTCCTCACTTCCAATCATCGGCCACCTCCGTCTCCTCAAACCACCGCTCCACCGCGTTCTCCTCTCCGTCTCTAAATCACTAAACGATTCCCCGATCTTCTCCCTCCGTCTCGGAAACAAACTCGTGTTCGTCGTCTCTTCTCTTCCGATTGTCGAAGAATGCTTCACCAAAAACGACGTCATTCTCGCGAACCGTCCCAAATCGATGGCTTCGAAACACATCTCTTACAATTACTCGTCTATGGTCTCGGCTCCGTATAGTGAACATTGGAGAAACCTCCGCCGTATCGGCGCCGTCGAGATTTTTTCCAATCACCGTCTTAATAGCTTTTCCTCTATCCGCCGCGACGAGATCCGCCGACTTATCGCTCGTCTCTCTCGCTCTCAGATCTCTTCACTCGTAAGTGAAGCTCTTAATTACTACTACTCTTGGATTTAAATCTAGGCCTTAATCCTAATTTAAGATAAATTTAGGCCTTAATCCCTAATTTAAGATAAATTTAGGACTTGATCATTAATTAATGATAAAGTTAGGCCTTAATCCTCATTAAGTTAGGATAAGTTTAGGCCTTAATCACTAATTTAGTACTCTTCACGCGTAGTTGAGTTAAATTAGTATTCTCTCTGTTTCAAATTATAGGATGTTTTAATAAAAACAGGCAGATTAAGAAGTTTTTACTTTTAGCAAGTTCAACCAATCAAAACAATACTGCATAATATACAAACTTGAAAACATCCTATATCCTATATTATGAAACAACAAACTTCTCTAAAACATCTATTGGCAAAATCTGTGTATTTTGTGTATAGAGGTGAAGTTTTATGATCCTTGTGATTGATTTAACAATAGGGTAATTATATAATCAAATTCTGCAGGAATTTGCGAAGGTTGAGATGAACTCAATGTTATCTAACTTATCATTCAACAACATCATCAGAATGGTGGCTGGAAAATGTTACTACGGAGACGGTGCTGAGGATGATCAGGAGGCTAAACGCGTTAGGCAGCTTATAGGAGAGGCGATGACTTGTTTTGGTGCGGGGCATGCGGCTGATCATTTACCGGTCTTGAGATGGTTTACAGATTTCGAGAGACGGGTAAAGAAGATTGCTGGTAAGCTTGATGAGTTTTTCCAGGGATTGGTCGATGAGAAACGAGCGGCAAAGGAGAAGAAGGAGAATACGATGATTGATCACTTGCTTTCTTTGCAAGAATCACAACCTGAGTACTACACAGACCACGCCATCAAAGGAACCATGCTCGTAAGTAATCACAACAAGTTCATAAGTTGATTTAAGTCAATGGTCGTCACATTTTGTTTATTTCGTGTATGTGTGCAATGTGCAGTCTCTTATACTTGCGGGGACTGATACATCAGCGGTAACATTGGAATGGGCATTGTCGAACCTATTGAACTATCCACAGGTACTAAAAAAGGCGAGAGATGAAATCGATAATAAAGTTGGCTTAGACAGGCTTGTGGAGGAATCAGACATCTCAAACCTTCCTTATCTTCAGAACATCGTCTCTGAAACGTTGCGGTTATACCCTGCAGGACCAATGTCAGTCCCGCACGTCGCATCAGAAGACTGTAAAGTAAGGGAATACGTTATGCCGCGTGGTACTATGTTATTGGTGAACGTGTGGGCTATACACAGAGATCCTAATCTATGGGATGATCCTGCGAGTTTCAAACCAGAGAGGTTCGAGAAAGAAGGAGAGAGTCGTAAACTAATGACGTTCGGGTTAGGAAGAAGGGCGTGTCCCGGGGCCGGACTAGCTCATCGGCTAGTAAGCTTAACTCTTGGGTGTCTGATTCAATGTTTTGAGTGGGAGAGGATTGGAGAAGAAGAGGTAGATATGACTGAATGTGGAGGACTCACAATGCCTAGAGCTACACCTTTGGTAGCCATGTGCAGAGCACGGGACTTTGTTGGTAAAATCCTACATGAGTCTGCTTGATTGTAGTAGACTTTTGTAAATGCTAATACATGTTTTAAGGCCACGGTTTATGTCTGTATGTTGCTGTTATTATTTCATTTGTACAACGTAAAACGTAATAATTCAATCAAAAAAAACGATGGATACAAGACAAAATCGATTATGACAACACAAAACATTTGTTATTAATCTAATTATTATTAAAATTCCACTTTTATTTAAGCTCGCACAATTCATAGTTTGGATCAAATCTATTATAGTAGATATCTTATATAATAAAATAAAGAGTGAAACATATCGTATGAGAACTTGATATTTTAGAAAATTAACAAAATTAAATAAAACCATTTAATAATGAGAAATACTTCTCAATAGCATTTATATATGTTTTTCTTCCAAAATTACCACACTCTCAAATATTCTACATTTAGCACAAATTTAGTATAATTTAATATTTTTAATTTTATTAAAACTTTAAAATATCAATATCTTCGATCTCTCTCCTTTTTGCTTTGTTCTCGTCGCCGAAGACCATCTCCGTCGTTCGTTGTCACCGAAGTTTTCATTTCTTCCATTTCCATGGATCCAAGATACCATTGGCTGCTTCCACAATTAACCTTCTGAATTTCTGTGGCGATGTATTCATTAATCGCACATACCGAGATATGATTCCTTCTTTCTATGGCTTGGATTCATCTGTAGTCATCAGAGCAACGCTCACGAGAGCGATTTCTTTATACAATTGTCGACGCCGCCGTTGTTGGTGCTGATTCCGTCGTATCTCCTGATCCCACCGTCATGCAGAAAAGTGGTGGTTGGTTTGGATTTATGTCCGATGGTATGGAGTTGGTGCTTAAGGTGAGTTTTAAGCAGCTCCGTTCCGATATGTATGTGTTTAGATCTGTACTATTTTTTACGAAGAGCACCCTGAATTTAAAAGTGTCCTTCTTGAATATTATTGTAACTTTCCTAAATTTGAATAATTATGTTTCTAAATCTCTATTTTTGTGTATTTTGCTTCAATGTGTCAACTATTATATATTGCTCTATTAGTGAGGGGTAATGATTTTATTTTTGTGCACATTTTGATGTTTGGAAATCTAAACTTTTTTTATGAAAGTCATCATGAAGTTTAAGAAAATTCTTCCTTAATTTCATAGAATTCTTCCCAAATTTCATGCAATCCTTCCTGAATTTCATATAATCCTTCCCGAATTTCATATAATCCTTCTGAATTTCATATAACCCTTCTTGAAATCAAAGAACCGAGTGAAAGAGAAATCAGAAAAAATCTATGTGAGTTCAACATATTAATTGAGTAACACAGTCGGTGAATCAAGTAAAGATGAGAGAGAGAGAGAGAGAGAGAGAGAGAGAGAGAGAGAGAGAGAGAGAGAGAGAGAGAGAGAGAGAGAGAGAGAGAGAGAGAGAGAGAGAGAGAGAGAGAGAGAGAGAGAGAGAGAGAGAGAGAGAGAGAGAGAGAGAGAGAGAGAGAGAGAGAGAGAGAGAGAGAGAGAGAGAGCTGGGTAAAAAATGAATCATGTTGGTGGAGGCTGAAAAAAAAAAAAAAACTATTTTATTAATAATTTAGGGTTTTCCAAAATTGAGAATATATAAATTTGTGCTAGTTTTGGAACATTTGAAAACATGTGCTAATTGTAGAAGAAAAACTTAAAATAGTGCTATTTTGTCAATTGCCCATTAATAATACCCTAATATTAATATATATGTCTGTTTTCCTCAAATTTAGATACACTAATATGTATTTTAAATAAACATTATGTATAGCATTATATTAAAAATAACTAATATATAACAATAATAAATAATAAAGTGACATAATTTATGGTTGACTGAATATATTTAAATTTGAATTACCTACATAAATAACATATATATAATTTGTTATCAACAAGCAACTACCTCTTAATAATTTATACACATTATATTATTAAACGATCTTGTAATGTAATTTTAGTAATTTAATAATTCTCCTATGCTCGATTTCGTCTATCATCCTATTGATGCATTAGAAATTTGTTTTTAAAATTTAATATATATATATATATATATAAATATATATATCTTATATAATAAAATAGTTATCACCCTGTAACTTTTTCTGAAAGATTGACACATTAGCACTTTAGAGGCTGCCACCTGTCCTCTTTTTTTATTTAGTTCAGCTTATGTTTTATTGCATCTGAAACATAGGACTCCATATATTATTTAAAATCTATTGCTTATGGGTCTTGTGATTTCTACTACAATGTTATGATGGTGGGCCTAAAAATTTATCTAACTAAGCCCACTATAGTTTGTGTAGTCGACAGACTTTTCCCAAAAAAAATGAGCCCACTATAGTTTATATTGTTAACAGACTTTTCCAAAAAATAACCAAAAAATGAACATTTGTCTCTCTTCAGTTCTTGGAACCTTCAATTTTTCGTCTTTGTATTGTTGTAGAGCTTTAATTGATCGCCTAGATTTAATTGCTCGCCTCCTCTCCCAATTGATGCAGAGATTCAACAATGCCTCGACCTCTATGTAAAAAAGGTATTTCCTCAATTTAAACTTTTAAATGATTTAATGCTGTTGGTTTTGATTTTGTGTCATCATGATGATATGTGTGGGGAATATGGTGAACTTGGAGTACCTTTAGGTCCTGGGATAAGCTCAAGGGTTTGAAGGAGCTCTAGCTTAACTAAAGTTCCAAAACGATCTTCGGCTTTGACCCTCTTCGGCGATATACCACAATATATTTATTGAAAATAATTAATATATAACAATAATAAATAATACAAAAGAAATTAAAATAATACAATGACACATTTTATGGTTAATCGAATATCTATATATATAAAGTTAACTTTGCTCACTTCTCCTTCTTCCATATCATTGTAACACCTCGATTTTTTTTTATTCTAATTGGGCCGGTTTTTTTTGTTACGAAGATTGGCCCTTGGGGCCCAAGTGAAGAAATATTATTAAACGACAAAAGGATGTCGTGTGTTGTGTGTGCATATGTATATCCTCTTTCTTGTTCGGTCAAAGAGAAAATAAAAACCTAAACCTAAAAGCAGCCACCACTGAAGGTGGGAAAGAGAGAGAGAGAGCTGAGCCACCATCGTTGTTGTTAATCCGTTATAGTTGCAGTTCCGTGATGAAGCCATCGTCGAGTCCACCAGTATTGTTGTTGGAGCGCACCACTCGGATCTTCTCTGTTGTCGTCAACGTCAGCCGTTCACCATTGTTCGTATGACGTCCACCGTGTGTCACCAGAGATGTCACCCGCTGACACTAGAGCAGCCGTAGCCCATCGTCGAGGCCATTATAGGTAAAGAAACCTAGATTTGTTTTATAACTTGCGGAAGAAGTTTCTGATGATTGATTTGTTGCTTTGTCTTGTTCCATATTGTTGTGGCATGAGGACCAAACCATAGTGAGCTAAACCGTCTCGTGGAGCCGCCGAACAGATCCGTGGAGAAAAGTTGCAAAGGTAATAGCGAAGCTTTTGTCTCGTGTTGTTAATGTTGTGTGATGGTGATTATTGAACCAAAGTCTAAGGGGGTGTATTCAACTTGACATTTTAGGTGATTTGTATAAAAGTTACAAATCCTTTGTTATTCAATCATGGATTTTAAAAAGTCTCCTGAAATCCACTGTTATTGAACTGATGATTTAAAAATCTACTTTAAAATCCACTGTTATTCAAAAACAGTTTATGGATTTGGATTTTAATAATTTTAGGGGGTGTATTGAAACAATGATTTTGGAGGATTTGATGGGATTTAGGAAATTTGGAATTTTGATAGATTTTAGGTAAGTTGATATGATTTAAAGTAAAATTCTTTTAAATCCCACCTAAAACCATGAGATTCTGATTTCTGTATTTTTAACTAAACAAATCCTCTCAAATCCTACAGAATCCCTAAAAATTATTAAAATATATATTTTGGGTTGAATTGGTTTAATTGATTATTTTCATCTAAACCGTTGCAGACCGAAATAGTTGTTGAACTGGATCTTTCTGTTGATGTTAGTTCTAAGGATTCAAACCAATGGCTAATGTGAGGGTGGTATTTGCGGTTATGCACTAACCTCTTTCCTTGTATACTCTTCGATTGTTTTTATGTATAGACTCAAGAATTGTTTGTTGATTGATGGTGTTTGTGTGGATTTGTGTGAATGGTAAAATAGGTTGTTAGTATCATGATTTGTTGTTATAAATTAACATATATATTATATTATAAATATATTTATGAACATACATGAGAATGAGAAAGGAAAGAATATTTGAGAATGTTGGACTGTAATGGACCGACGGGATCATTGCAGGTCATAAACCGCTGACGAGCAGGGGAAGAATCGAGCTATTGGCCATGGTCTTCTAAGAAAGAGGGTTTGGGAGCTGGAAAAAGTGATAATGGCCAAACCTATATCAAAAGTGAAACTTCTTAAGTTATGTAAGAAACATAAATGTTTGAATGTAGTAGTTGGCACAAAAGTGCATAAACTAGTATGAAAGTTTTTTTTTTTTTTTTTTTTTTTTTTTTTTTTTTTGTCGTCTAAACTCCATATACTAGTTCACGGTTGAGAACTCTCTTCTACAGAGAGCCAGTGAGGAACCGTCGAACTTACATGGGAAAAACAGAATCCGCGACCTCTTGCACATTTCGCAAGATGATCAGCAGAAGTATTACTACTACGAGGGATATATCTAATAATCAATGAAGAAAATAAGTTTCTGTAATACATAAAATCCTTCATCTCTACTGCAAATGCAAGCCATGCCTCTGTGATAACTCTCTAATTTATATGTTTTTAGCATCCTTTTTTGTCCATATTTTGCATTGTTCATACCTCTAACTTAGCATTTTTAGGTCATTAACTGTAGGAATTCACTTTTAGAGCATTTCGGGTGTTGTATTTCTGCATTTGCATATTTTTGATGAAAACATGTGCTAAAGAGCCAAAAATGGGGAAAAACAAGGACAACTCGAGCATGTACCCGAAGGAGCCATCGAGCCACACGAATAAGTCCGAACCCCAATACGATGGAAGAGGATCTAAGAGCGTGAAGAGTAATCCAAAGATCCACCCGAGGAGTAACCCGACTTCATCCTCGTGTACCCCATCGAGTAGACCATCGGGCAGGTCTGGGAAGCTAGGTCAAACGGTTTCCATATATAAACCCCCTCTTTTCCTAGCTCGCAAAAGAGCACGCCGCAGACCTTCAAACCAAAGAGCGAGAGCTTCTGTGAGAGAACTGAGCGACTCAACATTTTTCTTCTTGTTTTGCATTTTTATTTTGTAGTTTTCTTAGATTTCTATCTTATACTCTGTCTACTATAGTCTATCTTTTAATACAATGTCATTTTCATTCATTTTGATTGCTTTGTTATTCGTTTCTATGTCAGAGTAGTGTAATAAAGTTTCTAGGGATGGGATAGATGATTTTGTGTTCTTGATCGGTTAGGATGCCTTAGTTGATTGTAAATGATTGATAGATTTCCTTCTACGTTAGTGTTCTTAATGCTGTCAACAGACCGAAAGGTTGAGATTAGATCTAGGGCGTTTACAAATGCTACAGGCTGAAAGGAGTAGATAAAATGCTTGATTTAGCCAATGCTAGAGGTTTACTTGACTCTGAGTAAGAAATTAGATGAGTTTGAGTCTACTGACAATAATGAATCGTTCTTAATGCCTGCTTGTTCATATTGCTAGTGCGACAGTGTGGTAATGTGTTCAAGGTTGATTGTTGCTAGTGCGAAAGTGTGGTGACAAGGTCTTAGAGGTTCATTGTCTAGGAAATAATTGCTTGAGGCATGTAAGGCATCCGTACTGGTCTAGGATACCTAGGATTCGATTACCCCCATCCTTAGTGTTGTTAAAGTGACTTGAAATCTCTGAAGACGTCTACAAAGATGTACAAGACTGTGTAAGGCGTACAAGGCTTTTACTGGGCTTTTACTAGGCTTTTGTAGAGACCGACTCAAGGCAACTTAGGGTTAGGGTTTTGGGGGTGTAGGCGGCGCAGCCGCCTGTACGGTGTAATAGATTCTAGAAGATTCACAAGATCTTTTATTTCCTATTGTATCGTGTTTTTTGAGGCCTATATAAGAAGATTAGGGGATTGTAAGGTTGTTTATCAGATTAATAATATAAACCCTAGACAAAGGATATTCGCCTCAAGAACACTCTATTTCTCTTTTCAAAGTCTTTCTTATTCTGTTTCTGTTCATCCGAATTCACAACACTTAGGAACTTTAGTATTTCCATTATTTGCATTTTCTTCACTTACTCGACTACCTACCCAATCAGGTACACGATAACCTGCATTGAGTATTACCTTGAGCTGTTCATATATCACTTGCATACTCGATCACCCCACTCGATCCTGTACTCGATTGCTTGCATCGAGTGCTTAGGTCGTGTGGTTTCTCTGTTCATATTCTTTTCTTTTGTTTATTTTAGGATTGTTAGAACCAAAACCTTATCTGCTTGGCTTGACTTGTATTGTACTGATCATATCCTTCCTGCTAGCAATAGACAACCATTTGGATTGATAACCCTTTGTACTACAACTGCATAGGGGATTGATACCTTGGGTGAAAACCTGTCTATCAATTTGGCGCCGTTACCATTTGGTTGTTTTAATTTTGCTACGTTTAGGATTTCAGCACTTGCTATATCAAGTTCGTTTGTTTATATTCGGTTCGGATACTGACTTGTTTGCATCGTTTGTTTTGAATCTCAGGTACAACCCGAGCACCCACCCGACCTGTCACTCGATCACCTGGATCAAGTTGATCCTCGTGTACACAGTCGGATACCTACCTGGGCATGTAAACACAATCCAGAGGCAGCCAGAACCTGAGTCCTTTCATCGACAACATCGACAGACCTCGGCTACTCAGCAATCATTGAGGAGACGATGAATAATCAGAACGGTCCACCATCTCCTCAAACAAGGACCAATATAGGAGCAGGAGATGCTCCATCTACTCATACTCAAAGGAATGGCATTGTGCCACCAGATGTGCAGAACAACAATTTTGAGATCAAGAGCAGTCTCATCCAAATGATACAGAGCAATAAGTTTCATGGATTGCCAATGGAGGACCCATTGGATCATCTGGATGAATTTGATAGGCTATGTAGCCTCACTAAGATCAATGGAGTCAGTGAAGATGGATTCAAGCTTAGGCTTTTCCCATTCTCTTTGTGCGATAAAGCACACAACTGGGAGAAATCGCTCCCTAAGGAGTCCATCGCCACTTGGGAAGCGTGCAAGAAGGCATTCCTCGCCAAATTTTTCTCCAACTCCAGAACCGCAAGGCTGCAAAATGACATTTCCGGCTTTGTACAGAAGAACAATGAAACGTTCAATGAAGCTTGGGAACGTTTCAAGGGATACACCACTCGATGTCCACATCACGGCTTCAGTATTGCTTCATTGCTGAGCACGCTATATAGGGGAGTGGTCCCCAAGATACGGATGTTGCTGGACACTGCAAATCATGGTAACTTCCTCAACACGGATGTTGATGAAGGTTGGGACCTAGTTGAGAACTTGGCTCAATCTGATGGCAACTACAATGAGGAATATGATCGCTCTCTGCGATCTACAGGAGAGGAAGATGCCAAGTACAAGAGGGACATGAAAGCCCTCATTGACAAACTCGATCAGCTCCTCAACCAGCATAAGCATGTTCATGCTATATCAGAGGAAGAGCAATTTCTACAACAAGATGGGGAGACTATGCAACTTGAGGATTAACTACATCAACAACCAAGGAGGTTACAACAGAGGGTACAATAACTTCAAGCCAAATCCGAATCTGTCTTATCGGAACCCGAATGTTGCGAATCCTCAGGACCAAACTTACCCATCTGCAGTTCAAGGAAACCAGGTCCAACAAAAGCCTTTTGTCCAGTACCACCAAGGCTATGTACCTAAACAGCAGTACTCAGGAACCTACAACCAACCACCTGGATTCCAACAACCACAAGGTCCACCAAACCAATCACAAGAAGCTGAGTTACGCGGTCTCACTCAGCAAATGATTCAGAATCAGGCTACAACTTCTATGGACATCGCAAAATGGTTCGCAGAAATGAGCAACAAGATCGACTCCAAATACAATGATCTCAATGACAAGTACGAATCACTCCACACAAAGGTTCGATACCTGGAAGGCCACCACAAAAACCAACCAGCCCCAAAGATCAACCAACTCCCAGGTAAGGCTGTTCAAAACCCCAAGGATTATGCAACTGCTCAAGCCATCTTCCTTGATGATGACTATGAGGATTACCTCACTGGGGACAGTGATGATCAAGCTGGGGAGGATGTGGAACACCCAATGAAAAATGAGGCCAAGTACTATATATCTGAGTATGAACCCGAGCCTTAACCCGAAGAGACTGATCAAGTTGATGATCGAGCACTGGTTCGAGAATCAAAAACTGAAGAACAACCCGAAGTGGAACCCGATGACCTACACGATGGTGTTGATCGGATGATGCATCGAGTAGATGTTGAAAAGATAGATCAGCCTCAACCAGCTGCACTAGTAGAAGGGGAGTTGGAGGAAAGGTTCAATGCTGCACTTGACATCCAGCTGGAGGCGCTTGCAGAGCGAATGGCTAAGCGTAAAGCTCCACCACCTAAGCTTTTGCCCCCACACGAGCTTCAGAAGGAAGCTTCCAAGGAAGAAGCTCGATTGCAGAATGAGGTTAAGGAAGCTGTCAAGGAGATCGGTTTTGAGATTCTGAGAAGTGAAGTTTGCTTGGATCCTGAGCTGAGAATTGAGGAAAAACTTGAAGATCCTGGCTCTTTCACCTTGCCGTGTTCGATAGGAGTTCGGATCTTCAAGAACTGTTTGTGTGACCTTGGAGCTTCGGTTAGCATTATGCCACTTTCAGTTGCCAACAAGCTGGGATTCACTGATTTTAAACCAAGTAAATTGTAGTTGGTTCTGGCCGATAGAACAGTGAGGCATCCGACTGGTATCCTGGAGAATCTGCCTCTCAGGATTGGAAGTCTGTAAGTGCCTACCGACTTCATGATCCTCGACATGGATAAGGAACCAGATGATCCATTGATTCTAGGAAGACCATTCTTGGCAACAGTTGGTGCTGTGATCGAGGTGAAACAAGGCAAGATTAAGATAGGGCATGGTGAACATTTCAAGATGGAGTTTGATGTGAAGAAAGGGATTAAGAGGCCAACCATTGATGGTCAAGCTTTCTCTACAAAGACCAAGCAATGGAAGGTACAGCATCTTTAAGAGGTCAACACCGCATTTGCCTTAGAACCTGGACTATACTGGAAAATCTTTTGAACCAGCCTACTGTAGTGGGGAGGATTCCAGAACCTCTTCCACATGGATCCCATGCTTAAGGAGCATGAAGAGTCAAGCTTAGTGACTTTAAACAAGCTCACTTGGGAGGAAGTCCCAAAGGTATCTTTTAAATTTAGTTTATTTGTTTTATTTACTTTTATTTAATTTTTCTCATTTTGCAATTTTATAAAAAGAAAAAAAAATGGAAAATTGGAAAGAGGATAATTGGGGAACCCGAGGGTCAACCCGACACCGTACTCGACGCACCTGATTGTGTCCCTGCTCAGGTAGCAAATGAAGTCCGAATTCAACAAGGAAGCCCACTCTCGGTGAAGCCCACCAACCGAAACCCTAGCCTATTTAAGGGAGTCGAACTCTTCTCCCTCATTATCACCGATAAGTTTCCCCGTTACTCTAAAAGCTTTTTAGTTTCCATAAGTTTTTATTCTCTCTCGATTTCAAGCTTTATCGATTTTCTTTGGAGACTAACCCTATTAACCTCGAGACCTAGCCTTTCTTTTTCTTCTCAAGAAATCAAACATGGAGCCAACTGCTAAAACTTACCAAAGGAAGGGAAGAAGATCCACCTCCGCCGCTGCTACAACCGGAGATGATGCCGTCGAAGTTCAAGAGTCTCAAGGGAGAGAAAACGTTCCACATTCCCAACCGTTGGCTGGACATTTTGCCTCCCCAACCCGATGCACAACCCGATCCACCATCCGACCTGATGCTCGAGTAACCGATCGAGTAGGCCCCCGAGTTCGCTCACCGAGTCCAATGGTGAGTGCTGTCCGCCATTCTCCTCGACGTAGGGACCTGTCTATGTCCGAAAAACCCTTACCGACCCTATGGAGGTCGATTCTGATGCTGGAGGGGAAGAGCAAGGGGAGATCCAAACCTCTCGATCAAGGAGCGGAGCCGCGGTTGCAAGAGACCGGCTTGAGAAGGCTGAGAAGATAGCTGAGAGAGCGGTTGAGGAAGAAGATCAACACGCCGAGGAGGAGGAAAGAGAGACAGAAGAGGACCAGAGAAAGAGTACCCGCCAAGCCTTGCGGAGGCTGAAACAGAAGGATGTAGACACTCCGGCGAGACTATTCAAGGTCTTCAAGAAGATGAGCTTCGTTGGTACCCGATACACTCACCGCGAGACCATGAAGATGTTGGGCATTGCAAGGGATGTCAGAGTTTCTGTTCGACATGTGCCACCTGGGCCAGATGATGCAAGCCACCTCGAAGCATATGAGGAGGAGACGGTCCACTTCCTTTTGACCTTTAAGCTGCACTATTTCGAGGACCATCCGACCCTACTACCCGATGGGGGGATCGGGTTCATCACCTTCTCCGTGAGGAACAAGGACTACCGACTCAGTTTCAAAGAGATGGAGAAGCTGTATGGCTTCAAGGCTGGTAGTGGAGAAGGTATGGAGGTTAGCAAGGAGGAGATGAGGTCCCTATGGCTGACAATAGGAGACAAGCACCCGTACAAGTCCACATGCACCAAATCCGCTCAAATAAGGAGCCCTGTCTTGAGGTATTTTCACAAGTCCCTCGCATGCACTCTTTTTGCTAGAAAAGAGACTGGGAATGTGAACGACCATGAGCTTCAGCTGTTAGATATTGCACTGTGTGGAGTTTTGGATAGTGCTAGGGATGGAACACCACTAGTAAGAGATGTAGCTGATACTAGTATGGTGTTTGTGTTACTCGATCAATTCCTCTACCTGAAATCATGGACCGTGAAAAGAAAAGAAGGAGGTGGAGAGATCTCTATTGGGGGACTAGTCACACCAATCCTAGTGGCATGCGATGTGCCCTTGAAGGGAATTGTGCACGAACCAAGATGGCTGGATGCGGATTACCTCGTGCTGGCGAGATTTTTGGCCTATGAGAGGCCTAATGGCATGACGCTGTTCAAGTTTGTCCATCCAACCATCGGAGCTGCTCAAATGATCCTGCCCAATGTCATATGCACCAAGGTTCGGCTGGGAAACAACATTGACTTCTCACCACCTTTGGAGGAGCTGTACAACCCGGAGGAGAAGTCCGAAGCTGAGAAGAGAGAGGAGACCGGGCAGAGACAGGGAGATAGCTTGGAGGAGTTCGATTTTGAGGAGTATGTATGCTCTCAAAAGCAACCGGTTGGAGTGAGGGAAGCTCACAAGAGGATCGGTTGGCTGAAGAGGATGAACAAGTTCTTGGCGAAAAAGGTAAAAGATCTTGCTGGTTCGGTGAAGACAATGGGAGGTCAAATCAAGGAGTTGCAAGATAAGGCAAGCTGTGCCTCAAATCCTACCTCAGCGCAAGCACCAGTTTGGATGGGGAGAAGCGGACTGCTAGGAGGAACTCGTGGACTGCCACCTCCGGAACCTCAAAGAGCATCATCGTATGAGCCCCGAGATGAGGAGAACATCACCCGACCAGAAGCATCGAGGAGAAGCCATTCTGACGCTTACCCGACGCCCAACCCGATGGGATACACGATGAACTATCCGATGCACCCGTCGAGCACCCAATCGGGTGATTATGCTGGAATCTTCCCTCCACCCTACCAGATGCCATTCACGATGCCGTACACGATGCATCCTGCGAGTGGATACACGGGTGATCATTCTGGACCTCTTCCACCATTTCCGTCATACTACCCGATCCCCTATCCGATGAGCTACGCGATCCCACCCTCGATCAACACCTCGGATGCTGGTCCTAGTAAGTCGTCTGTGCGCATTTCTGAGCTCTCTGACGAGCAAACACCGGCACCTGCTGAAGCCGGCGATGACCCTGGCTACACGTTGGCGAGGCTGCTACAACCTCCTTCTTCTCCAACCCATAAGGTACCAATTTCATCCAACACTTGTATATACCATTGCATTTAGTTTAATTCATTTTGTGTGATTCTTGGATTCTTTTCCAACTTTAATTTAAGTTTGGGGGAGGGTCCTTGAATGTATTTAACATTGTGTTTTATTTTTCTTATTTTTATTATTTCAAATTTTTCATGCTAGTTTTATTCATTTGAGTCTGCATCTATGTGCATTAAAAAACCTAAAAAAATTTGAAAATTTTTCATTCAAAAAAATAAAAAAAATAAAAAAAGAGTGTTTATGTAGTTGCATTTACATATTAGGATTGAGTCTAGTTTGTTTCATATAGGATTGTTGCATATGCATCTTAGGGGACAATGATTAAAACTACCTTGTTTAAAATCAAACCTTAGGATTGAAGCTATAGCCCTTAGTCACAGTTCATTGTTGCTAGATCAATCTTTGGAAAAAATTGAAAAATCTTTGCTTAGACCCTTTGTGTCGATTGAATGCTTCCTCTACTTGCTTAAACATTAGAACATCTCTATATTATTGGATTTAGTTTGAACTTAAATTGTCTTGCTTATGGAACTTGAATACTTGCTCATGGTAACTCTAAACTCGGGTTAGCACTCCACTTTTTACCAATCTTTTCGTTTAACCCGATTCATTTGTCCTACCCATGAACTCAAACCTTTCTTTCAAACCTTGTTGTGAATTGTTGAGTGAGGCCTCATTCATTGTGCTATAGGTTGTGAAACCTTGAGAGTATTGAGAATGACAAAGAACTGCCTCCTGATTTAGCTAAGTTAGATTTGAACTAGCTAATAGATTCGGTTTTGAAAGATAGGTGGTTAGAATGTTTATTTGGGGTTGGGTTGTGGAATAAATAAATAAAAAGAGAAGAAAAAGTCCCTAAGGTTAGAATCAATTAGCTTCAAGTCTTTAAGTAAAAAAAAAAAAAAAAAGTTCTTGCTATAGTCTCCAAGAAAGAAAGAAAAGGATATATATATTTATATTAGGAGTTTAGCAAAGAAAAAGAAAAAAAAAAAAAGAGAAAGAGCTAGAAATTCAAAGTCTAAAAGTCTAAACCTTCGGGAGTAAAAAAAGAGAGTTAAAAACCAAGGATGCGGGTAGTTTAATTCTAGGGGGTTAAAAAAAAAAAAAAAAGAGAGTGAATGAGAAAATGGTAGATCATCAAGAGTTAAGCTTTGTATGCCCAAATTGTTCTCAGTCTTAGATAGTTTTCACAACTGTCTAGCATTCCATCTTTTGAGAGAAAACCACCCAAAGAATTTGTTTGACCCCACCTTACTAAAAAGTTTTACCCTTGAAACCGATTGAGCTTGATTCACCTTCCATTTGCAAGAATTCGCCAAACACTTAATTGAATGTGAAAGAGATGTTCTTTATCTTTAGTTGGAGGTTGAGCTAGATCGACGCATGGTAATAAGCATAGAAAAATAGCTGTAGGAATTCACTTTTAGAGCATTTAGGGTGTTGTATTTCTGCATTTGCATATTTTGGATGAAAACAGGTGCTAAAGAGACAAAAATGGGGAAAAACAAGGACAACTCGAGCATGTATCCGAAGGAGCCATCGAGCTACAAGAACAAGTCCGAACTCCGACACGATCGAAGAGGATCCAAGAGCGTGAAGAGCAACCCGAAGATCCACCCGAGGAGTAACCCGACTTCAACCTCGTGTACCCCATCGAGTAAACCATCGGACAGGTCTGGGAAGCTAGGTCAAACGGTTTCCATATATAAACCCCCTCTTTCCCTAGCTCGCAAACGAGTACACCGCAGACCCTCAAACCAGAGAGCGAGAGCTTCTGTGAGTGAACTGAGTGACTCAACTTTTTTCTTCTTGTTTTACATTTTTATTTTGTAGTTTTCTTAGATTTCTATCTTATACTCTTTCTACTCTACTCTATCTTTTAATACAATGTCATTTTCATTCATTTTGATTGCTTTGTTATTCGTTTCTATGTTCGAGTAGTGTAGTAAAGTTTCTAGGGATGGGATAGATGATTTTGTGTTCTTGATCGGTTAGGATGCCTTAGTTGATTGTAAATGATTGATAGATTTCCTTTTAGGTTGGTGTTCTTAATGCTGTCAACAGACCGAAAGGTTGATATTAGATCTAGGGCGTTTACAAATGCTACAGGCCGAAAGGAGTAGATAAAATACTTGATTTAGCCAATGCTAGAGGTTTACTTGACTCTGAGTAAGAAATTAGATGAGTTCGAGTCTACTGACAATAATGAATCGTTCTTAATGCCTGCTTGTTCATATTGCTAGTGCGACAGTGTGGTAATGTGTTCAAGGTTGATTGTTGCTAGTGCGAAAGTGTGGTGACAAGGTCTTAGAGGTTCATTGTCTAGGAAATAATTGCTTGAGGCATGTAAGGCATCCGTACTGGTCTAGGATACTTAGGATTCGATTACCCCCATCCTTAGGAACTTTCGTATTTCCATTATTTGCATTTTCTTTACTTACTCGACTACCTACCCGATCAGGTACACGATAACCTGCATCGAGTAATACCTCGAGCTGTTCATATATCACTTGCATACTTGATCACCCCACTCGATCCTGTACTCGATTGCTTGCATCGAGTGCTTAGGTCGTGTGGTTTCTCTGTTTATATTCTTTTCTTTTGTTTATTTTAGGATTGTTAGAACCAAAACCTTATCTGCTTGGCTTGACTTGTATTGTACTGATCATATCCTTCCTGCTAGCAATAGACAACCATTTGGATTGATAACCTTTTGTACTACAACTGCATAGGGGATTGATACCCTGGGTGAAAACCTGTCTATCACTCTGGGTTTGACAGAACATCAGATGGAATAGGCATAATCTCCATTGTGGACTCTGTCCCTGCTAGGGAATCTTCTCTCCTATTTGCTCGCCTCCATGCTTCTTCCTCTTGAATAGCGATATAAAGAGTCTCTTGTTGTGGTTCTGAAATATTGTCGAACACTTTTTTGTTCCGCGCCTTCCAAATATACCACATAATCCATAGAAAAACTCTTAAACTCTCCTCATTCGCTCCCACGTCCTTACCCCGCCAATATAAATAATCAAAATTATTATATATTGACGATAAAGGAAACAACATAGGGGATGAAGGGATATTCGACAAAGCCCATACTTGTCTAGCTGGGGGGCATTCAAAGATCACATGATTGATGGTTTCTTCGTCCGTTCCACATCTAGAACATCCTTTGTCTCTACCTATATGGCGATAGTGTAGTTTTTGGCTTGTCACCAAGCACCCAGCAATACATTGCCACACAAAATGTTTTAACTTTCGTGTAGTTTTTAATTTCCAAGCTTGTGCTTTCAGTGCCGTAACACTAGGCCCCTGAAAAGGGAGTTCACAAGCAGGACGAGAAATGATTCTCGCGGCCTCATAACCAGACTTAACGGAATAGTTTCCGGACTTGATCATAGTCCAACAATATCCATCATTCGATGCAATACGACTCGGTTTCAGCCCTAAAATGAGGGTAATTTCTTCTAGGGGAAAGAGTTCACGGAGACGATCCAGTTTCCATTGCTTGGTCTCGAAGTCAATCATGGTGTTAACACAGATCAAAGGATCTTGAACAGCTGAAAGTCCTTTCGGAGGGCACGCTGGAAAATCTAGTATCCACACAAGTACCAAACCCCGAGCCTATAGTCTTCCGAATCCCATACTTCAAAACATCTTTAGCAGCAAGTATACTCCTCCATCCATACGACGGATGGTTGGATATTGTTATCTCTAAAGGACTGCTGTACTTAAAGTACCTTCCTTTAAGAACCCGACTAAGAAGAGAATCAAGAAATCTTAATAGTCTCCATAATTGCTTCGCCAATAATGTGAGATTAAAGTCTTCTAAGGATTTGAATCCTAGGCCTCCATCAGAAAGTTGAGAGCATAATTGGTCCCAAGATAACCAATGTATACCCCTACTGTCCGCCTTATTACTCCACCAGAAATCGGCGATCGCACTAGTTAGCTTAGAGCATATTTCTTTTGGCAATAGAAAACACGACATTACATATGTCGGAAGGGCTTGTGCTTGCGACTTAATAAGAATTTCTTTTCCTCCTTTCGAGAGGAATTTTGAAGGCCATGGGTTGACTCGTTTATGTAATCTATCCCTGACAAAAGCAAAGACTTGGGCTTTTGACCCATGAATCTTTTCAGGGAGACCCAAGTATGTCCCCATGCCCCCTTCCTGGGAGATTCCCATAATTGATTTAATCTCTTGACGTAGAGATGATTCTACCTCATTTCCAAACATAATGGAAGATTTAGCAAGATTAATCTCTTGTCCCGAAGCCTCGCCATACTTGCGGATAATGTCTATCACTTCTTTGCTTTGTTGAATATCTGCCTTGCAGAAGAACAAACTGTCATCAGCAAAGAGGAGGTGCGAAACTCGCGGACTTGCACAAGCGACCCTAAGGCCCTGAATTTTTCCGTCTGCCTCTGCTTTTCTAATTTGAGAAATGAGAGCTTCCGTACATAAGATAAACAAGTACGGAGAAATTGGATCCCCTTGTCGAATTCCACGCGTCGGCCTAACACGACCTTTGGGGTCCCCATTGATATGAACCTGATAGGATACAGAGGTGATACACTGCATGATCCACCCCACCCATCGCTCATTAAAACCCATTTTCTCCATTAAGGATTGGAGAAATTGCCATTCCACCCTATCATATGCTTTACTCATATCCGTTTTGAGAGCCATAATTTTTTTTCTATTAACAGAATTAGAGCGAAGGGCATGAAAATTTTCTTGAGCGATGAGGATGTTGTCAGTTATCAGTCGTCCAGCTACAAAGGTGGATTGTGTCTCAGAGATTTGCTCTGGAAGAAATCTCTTTAATCGAAGACTCAAGATCTTTGATATCACCTTATAACTTACATTGCATAAGCTAATAGGGCGAAATCCTGACATTTCTCTGGGTCTATCTCCCTTAGGTATAAGGCATATATTGGTCTCGTTTATCTTTCCATCAAAAATACTAGAACTAAAGAAATTCTTCACCAAATTGATGAGATCTTTTTTCGTTATATCCCAGAAGCGTTGAAAGAAAAGAGCGGTCATCCCATCCGGCCCCGGGGTCTTTTCTGGATTTAGTGAGAATAACGCTTTTCTAACTTCCGCTTCGGTAACATCCTTAGTTAGAAAGTCATTCATGGCTGGTGTGACCATGGAAGGGACTTCACTAAGAACTAGGGAAGGATCACTCGCATTTGAGGAGGAGAATAAGTTATCAAAATATTCGACGGCGACTTCCTCTAGCTCTTCTTTGTTATCCACCCTTACTCCATTTCGATCAAGAAGGCCTGTAATTCTGTTTCTTGCACGTCTTTGCTTCACCAAAGCGTGGAAGAACTTTGTATTCTTATCTCCCTCTGTATACCAATCTTGACGACTCTTTCGGTACCAAAAAATTTCCTCTTCCCTATAGGCGTCACATAGTCTCTTTTTCAACACTAAGATGTCATCCGTCGTAGTGAACTCGTCGTCATACGCTTCATCAATCTTAGCTTGAAGTTCCTTGATAACTTTTTCTGAATTCCTTACAGTAGATTTCTTCTAAATGGAGAGAACTCTTCGACAATTTCGAATTTTTTTTGACAAAAGGCAGTTCTCATGAGTTCCACCTACACTCCATCCTTCTTGAACCTCTTCCTTTATTCCGGGTTTATCAATCCATCTCTTATCGAACATAAATTTACGCGAAAATTTTTTCGGAGTCGAGCTGATAGACGCTAAGAGGGGTCTATGATCTGAGCCCCACATCTTCAAATACTCCACATTTGTGTGGGAAAAAATATTGTGCCATTCCTCATTCCCCATAGCTCTATCTAATCGACATCTTACCTTACCACTTTTTCTTTGACCAATCCATGAGAATTGATTGCCTTGAAATGGAAGAACCCACAAGCATTGATCATAGCACGAAAAGGTAGAAAGGAGGCTTCAGATCTTTTTTTTTCCTCCTCTTTTTTCATGGTTTCCTGTGATCTCATTAAAATCGTCGATTATGAACCACGCCTCAGATCTAGCTATGCCAATCCGTGTCAATCGCTCCCAAACATAATCTCGATCCTTGACCACATGATCTCCATAGATAAAAGTCATAAAAACTCGGTTTCCATTAATGATTGTTTCGATGTCGATCAGTCGATCATCTAACAACATAAACTTAACCGGATAGTCCTTTGAATAGAAGAGTGATAAACCTCCACTAGTACCATCCGGCTCAACAGTTTGGAGGTTGTCAAATCCTAGCCCGACTTGCAAAGTTTGCAGACATTGTTTTATCGTTCTTAGTCTCGGATAAAAACATAAAACCTGGAGAGTACATGTGACACATCTCTCTCAGTCGACGAGAAGTCTCTTTAGCTCTCGCCCCTTGACAGTTCCATGCTAAAGTCCTCATATGTTAGTTCCGGAGGGAATAACAAATCCCACCGTACTAATATTGAATCGAGTGACTTTACACATTAAACATAAGATCGCTTTATTAAAAAGGATGTAAACTGAATTTTGAAGTTGTTTTTTAATCAGCAAATCAAAAATATTTACTTGACATTTCAGTTTAAATAGTCTCTCAAAAAATGAGGAAGCTGGTATAGTTTGTATCATCATTAGAACGGATAGCAACATGAACGGATGTAGGAGGCGCCATTCCTTAGAGGAAGATTGTAGACACATAATATGAAGTAAATAAATTTTAAGCGTTAGGCACGTTTCCTTCATAATCTTTTGTAGTCTCTTCATTTAGAAGGAAAAAGTCAAAGATAGGGTTTGACCCTTTACAATTAGGCCCATAGTGGAATTAAAATTTAAATCCACAAAGTACAATTGAACCCAAGTCCAAGCCCACCAGAAAAAAATCCTAGGGTTTGAAAGTGTATTGGAGCCGCTGACGGCTAGGTTTACAAAGTTTCTCGGGACATCGACATCACCGGAGGTGAGAGCGCGGCAGTAGCCGGAGGAAGTTTGACGGATATACAATGTTAATCGTATATGTGCTTCCGATCTAAAGAATTGGTGAATCTTCACTTATGTTGGGTCACAGACCACCAGATCTGTGTTTGCCAAGTGGTCACCATGGATAGAACAAGAGGAGTGTGAGGAGATGTGACAAACGGATAAGGGAAAAGGGAAGACTTTAATCTTGGGGGAAACCAAGCTTTGGAGGAGATCACCGGAGATTCCGACCGAGATGAGAACGCCGCTTAAGGGAGAAAGAGATCTTCGGTTAACAGCAAAATCAGCCTGAAAAGGTACTCCGACCACCGGTTTTTGAGAGATGACTACCGGATCTTGAAAACCCACTGCCAGATCTTGAACGCTGACCACAGACAGCCACAACTAAAGAGATTTCTTCGGAGACTTTGGACGAGCTTTCTTCACAATTGTGGAAATGGTTATGTAAAAAACACGCCAGAAAAAGCTAAGCCGGCGGAGGGGGAAAAAGGACTGAAGCTTCTGCCTTGATTGAGGTATCTCAGTGCTCACTGTAGGAAGAGGAGCTGGGAGTAAGGCTTGAGGAGAGTTAGACCAAGCTTCCAATGAACTTAGCATGAAGCTAGAAATTATAAGTGAGGCTCTGCATTATGCAGGAAAAATCTCCAAGAGAAGTGAAGCTTGGGAAAGAGAGACTGGAATAAAGAGAGGTGTTTGAAGATGATGAATATTCATCAGGGCTGGGAGGAGAAAAACTCAGCTTTGAGATCCAGATTCAAAAAAGTTGAACTGGGTAGATCGGGAAAACTAGTATGAAAGTTATTGCAGAGAAATTAGATGTTTGGTTGTTTGTTTGATTTATATACATTTTGAATCTATGATAATTAATGGTTGTTGATTATATTTGGAACGTGAATACTGTATGTCCAGTGGGTAGAGTTTGTACTCCTTACTGAGTAAACTTGTTTACTCACCCCCTTTTTCCAGGTTACCCTTTTTTCCCCTTTTTCCAGGTTAGTAAGTCTCAAGAGTTGCATCTTGAAGTTTGTTCATTGGTGAAATTTAAAGAAAGAAACGTTTTTGGCCAGACCGGATGGATTACATGTTGTTCCGTCTTTTGCGACGTACGGGTGTTACATTTGGTATCAGAGCTGGTTAAGGCCACTCCGGTGCTTACCCGGAGGGTCAAGATTTCAAAAATGAATTTTGTTATAAAAAAAAGAAATCTTTCAAAGAAAGGCTTTACTTTCGGCTACTTTTGTACCGGAGGATGGTGCCATCATTTGGGCTATACCTTTGGGCAGTCATCCCACACCGGATAGGTTAGACTGGCATTTCACAAAAAATGGCATCTATACGATCAAATTGGGGTATAATACTTTGCAGCAGCATAAGGTTGTATCCCCTAATATGTCCGTTTCTGGGCCCAATATTACTCCATTACAAGTCTTTGTTTGGCAGATTCAGTGTCCTCCAAAACTTAGGCATTTTATGTGGCAAGTAATCACTGGGTGTGTAGCAACATCCGCGAATCTTCGTAAACGCGGCATGGATTGTGATATTGAGTGTGCGCTTTGTGGCTTCCCGGAAGAGACAATCAATCATGTTCTCTTTGAGTGCCCTCCAGTGAGACAAGTCTGGGCTATATCTCCTTTTCCGACTGGACCGGAGTTTTTTCCTTCCTCATCGATTTATGCAAATATGGATTTCTTATTTTGGAGATTTCAGCAGGTTCTTTTGGCAGATTTATATCCTTGGCTTTTATGGTATATTTGGAAGGCACAAAAATGATAAATTTTTTAGCAATTTGGACTCTAATCCACTAGCGATTTGTGGCTAGCGGAAGATGAATTTAAAGTCTGGTCTACGGCACAGGCTGTTGTGTCCGGTGATATTCCATCTGGTGATGTTTGGATGGGCCCTGTGAGGGATAATATTTTGAGTATGGATAGGCATGGTATGAGTTATCGATGTTTTGCGGATGGGTCATGGAAAGCATCAGATCAATATGCGGGTCGCGGCTGGTATTGTCTCTCCCCGGTAGGGGAGCCCCCAACTATGGGAGCTGCAAACCTCTGTCGTAGTCTTTCACCCCTGCACGCTGAGGTAGAAGCTCTTGTCTGGGCGATGAGGTGTATGATTGGCGTAGATAATCAGGATGTCGTCTTCCTCACTGATTGCGCTGACTTGGTGAAGATGGTGTCTTCGCCTGCTGAGTGGCGTGCCTTTAGGATTTATCTGGATGAGATTGAAGCTGATAAGGAGGAGTTCACCACCTTTTTTTTGGGTCTTGATTCCCCGTTTGCAGAATGGTAGAGCGGATAAGCTGGCGCAACGTGTTCGTTCAGTTTCGCATTTAGTCACCTATGTAAACGATTTTCCTTCAAATTGGCTCGTTTGAGCTGATTCTTGTACTTTGTTGACAAAAAAAAAAAAGAATCTGAATGTTGATACAAAGTCATGTAAGTCATATTACATGGACTTTTGTTAGTTTACGTACACAACATCTGATTTGGTATATATACTACTTATTTCATAGCACCTGAAAATTATCACATGTGTCGTGGTACAGGAACTAAAGAGGAAATGAAGAAAAATTGGTCGATAGTTACAATCTTCGAACTAATTTATGAGCTAACAAGATGGTTCTAGGACTTTAACTATTGTAAAAAAAAAAAAAAAAGATTCATTCAGCACAAAGTACTCATCGATATTGCTAATGGAGAAGGCATGCATGAACCATTAACCAAACTGAAAGTAGTTTGCGAATATGGATTTCATATATATTATTTCACATGCTCGAGTTCAAGTAATCGCTCAAAATTTAGTAACTACAGATTATGTTGAATAGGGTGTATAGTTTTTGGAATTAGTAACGATGGGAAAGTCCTTACTGGACATGTCTAACATAGAATACATTACGCGATGGACACATACACGATTATATTGACTTAAATACAATAACCCTAAAGAATCTTCAAAACCATACCATAAACTGTACGTAAAAAAAAAAAAAAAAAAAACTGTGTACGTGCACATGAACACATAAATTATTAGTTATTACTGTGTACGTATATGAACTGTGTACGTAATCCTAAAATGTGTATTTACACATGAACACATAAATTATTAGTTATGACTGTGTACGTACATATGTGTATGATTGTTTGTCTTGCCTCCCTATTTGGCCTCAAACAAGATTGAATGACATCATTTTCCCTTTCATGATCATATTATCTTGTTTTTCACATACACCGTAACTCTTGTACTTTACTGTTTTGAATGTTTTTCTTGTATGTTTGTTGTATATTTGTAAACAAACATTTTATTAAAATTGTTAATACAAATAATAATTATTAAAATGTGTACGTACATAATCTTATTACAAGAACATAATACTTTCAATGTAATTCGTGAAAGCAAGCACCAAAGATAGTCGATATAAGCATTCGATTCCTCCCAACCAAATTTCTCTTGACTGTTTCATCTTGAAATTAACATAGACAAGATAAAACTGATAAAACCGATCACTAGCTTTAGCTATAAGGTCATCCATACCAGCAACAAAACCCACCTCACCTTGCCAAACAAGATCATAAAAACACATCTCTCGAGTTATAACTATAGAAACCTTAGACCAATCTTGTTTCCCGGTATCTTCCAAATCCCATATATCATATATGCTAATATTGTTTGTAGCAAGTAAAGCTAGTTTTCCTTGGTAGTTCACAAAGGGAGAGAAACCATAAACATTAATAGCTTCACCTGGTATTTTTATGAAATTAGTATGCATTGGTAGTGTGGATTTTAGTTTGAATTCTAAGTTCTGTTTGATACAGAGGCTGGAGTCAATCTGATTGTACATTGAACTCGTGTACGCACACGATCTCAATGTACATTGCACTCGTGTATGTATGTACGTAATTTATGATATTATATTGCATTGTTTCCGCTTATGTATATTATGAATAAGGTGCCACAACGATAACATATTTTAAGATGAACAAACCCGGTACAAAAACCATAACATACAAAAAGTAAGATTATGTAGAAGAAGATCAGAACCATAGCAATAGAAAATTATTAAGCTTAAGAATATCATATCTACCTAGGCAAGTGTTACGGATACTCCTATCAAGATATTGAAACAAACTTGCAACTGGCGAAAGATAACAGTGAAAATGCAAACATTTCTCTCATGCTAAAATTGTATAAACCGCTGCTTGAGTCGCAATAAGCTTTAAGGGGGTTATTTTTGGTTCATTATAAGGAGATCTCAGCCAAAGAAGGAACTGATCCCAAGTGTTGAAATCTACGTGAAAATGTAATTGTAATTTGTAATCATAAGTGTAAGAATGGAAGATAAAAATGTATGTGAGATAGAAAAGTTTGAAATAAAATCTGAATTTAAAATATAAAATTGCACTTAGTGGTATATGTTTAGTGTAAAATATGGCGTATATCATATATATGTATTTAGTATAGTGATGTAGGGTACGTGTACAACCTTGTGTACTATTATATACACTTTCTCATATATCTGTTTTTTTGTAGAAACACTCCATCCATGTATTTTCATTTATATATACAATCTTGTACACAAATTATTACCATGTACATACAAATTATTACCATGTAAGTACACATAAGTATATAAATCATTTTAATATTTACGTACACAAAAGTATATAATTTATTATCATGTACGTACACATAACACATATACACATGTTAATGTTAATCTTGAAATCATTTTTTAACGTTACGATTCAAATTAAAAAAAAAAACTTATGAAAATAGATCTTAAAAGATAGAGAGAAATGAATTGAAATTAAAAGTACAAAAGTAAAAAATAGTTATAACACTAGAAAGAGAAAAAAATGTGAAAATAAAAGAGGGTGAAGAAATAATAAGAAATTTATATTATCTAATATTTTATTTTGTTTAAAGAAATTTTCACTGACTACTCCAAATTAAGATTTTCTCTCACGGGAAGGGAAAGTAAAAGATAAGTTTCTAGGGATTAGCCACCTCTAAAAAAAAAGACAACTATACCTTGTAACTAACCAATTATGCTTCCGTTTCGTTACCAAACTATATTAGTTTGCTTTCTCTTCCAAATGTAACACGACTTTATTTTAGTTGGTTTTTTTAATTATATATAAAAAAATTAAAAGAAAAAAACTGAGGAGAGAAAACAAAAGGTCGAGATATTTTGTGGTAAAAAACCAATTGTTCTTCATCATAGAGAGAAGTGAAAACCAGAAATTGTTCATGAGCGAGTAGAGTTCTAGTCAGAGTGTTAAAGTTCATTCATCTTTAGACCTATGTCACTGACTTAAACATGCATCCTAATAATTAACAAAAAAAAATTAGAATTACAAGCTAATCAAACTTAAAATATGCTAGATTTACATGATTTTTACGTAAAAAACATTAAAAAGTACAGAAAACAAAAGATTGTGAAAAACTGAAAATGACGGCAGCAAAATTAGGGTTGCAGAAGAGAGAACTTAGGTTGAAGATGACTGGAAAGTTACAATTATACTTTTCATTCATTGTAGACTTATGGACGTACACAAAAAACATTATGTACGTATATGACTATATTAACTTAAACATACATAGAATAACTAAAAACTAACTATATATCATATACGTACATGATTATATTGATTTAAACGTACACATTTATACTAAGTCTTGCAAAATAAAGGCGTTAAATATCTTGTTGTTTTATCTTACCTATATATATATATATATAGATTGTAATATTTTGTATGATGCAACTAGAGTTTATAGGAATGTTAAATGCACAACGAACCTACCAATGTCATCTTCCTAGATGTTACGCATGTGAACAAGTTTCTGGTTGAGGGTGTTGATCGACACCTTAGGGATGTACTGTTGTAGCAATTATCAATGGAAAACCAAGTTTCCACCAAAGGTTTAAGAACTTGATGATTACTGTAAGACATCTATGGCTGGAAAAAGAGTAAAATTAACCCTAATTGCTTACATTTGTCTTTTGGATTTCTTATATGGTGATAAATTGGAAATTTAGTACACCAATTATTTTGTGTCATTGTATTTGTTCTTGTGTATGTATGTTAGAATTTCTACGATGCTATGTATATACAACAGAAACTTAAGTTATAGATCGGATTCGGGTTTGGGTTTTCGAATCTAGAGATTTAGAATCCGTTTGAGATTTTATAATTATAGATTCAGGTTCGGATCGGATCATGTGGATTGGATATTTTATCCATGCCTACTCCTACGAAATAATATGATATGTTAACATGAAATTGGTGATGATGATACAGAAAGTGGAATTGCTCATGTTCATAAATATCTTATTTTTTCCGTTGTTTATTTTATTGTAGACAATATTTTATTATTAACTCAATTTCAAACTATCAAGTGAACCCCAACAAATTATATAAAATATAAGTATTACTTTGACTTAGAAATTAAAATATATATATATATATATATATATATATTTTCTAATGTACATAACCTTCACTTATAGCCACTACTCAATAGTGTACATATATGTTTGTGTATGATTGTTTGACTAACCTTTCTAATGGCCGCACACAAGATTTAATGAATCATTTTTCCTATCATGATCGCTATCTCGTCTCTCACGTTCATATTAACTCATGTACGTACATGTTTTAAATGTTTTTTTTCTTGTATGTTACATAAAAAATGATTAAAATGAAGAAAAGTATTTAAATGTGTATGTACACAAAACATATAAATTATTAATATGTATGTACATGGTTATGTTAATATTTGAAATCGTATCTAAAGACACACTTCATAAAAAGAATAATTACGTACACAACGCCTACATAAAGTACACAACACCTACATAAAACCCTAGAATAAATACGTACACAGTCTCTTTGACAAAAAATACGTACACAATTTTTGTATTGACTTATATGTACAACAACCCCTAAACATTAAAGCCTAAACCGTGTACGTACACGATATTGACTTAAACGTAAATAATGTTTACATAAGCATAAATATAAACTCTAAAACATTTACGTACATGATCGTATTGACTTAAAGTTACACGATCATATTGACTTAAACATAGATGGTCTGACTAAGTATTGTCACAAGTGTAATCAACTTTTTAGGGCTTATATCAATTTTTTTTTTTTTTTTTTGCAGAGGAGAAAATTAACAACATTTCATATAGATTAGTAACAAATTTGAATTTTAACATGATTTAGCTTGTTATTTGCAAGGTATTGAAATCTAGGTATAAAATGTTTGACAAATAGTTGGAGTTGATTTTGGCCGTTTTCCCGATGATGTACAATAGCTTATATTTTAAAGATTTCTACAACTATGTCAACGGTGGGTTTATTAGGAAGATAAACTACACTAAAAACACCATCAATGCATTAAAGTGCATTAAATGCACTGAATATTACATCTGCCAACAAGTACTTGAACAAATATTGGTGTAATGTACATAACTCCTAAACAAACTATACAAATTAAACCCTAAATCACACACGTACATGATTAGATTGGCTTAAATGTACGTAACCCCTAAATAAATTCTGGAAATTGAACCATAAGTTGTATACGTACATGATGATCCTATTGACTTACATATACACAATCTCTAGGTTTACAAATATTTTCAAAGGTTTCTCTAAGTTGTTAATTTCTACATCTCTATAATTACGTTCATTGGTGGGTTTAATAAGACGATTACCAGCACCATAAACCCACTAGTGTCATCTTCTTAGCTCACATATCAATTATCACGATTATATTGACTCAAATGTTCACAACTTCTAGAAATAAACCTTAAATCATATGCGCACACAAAATTGACTTAAATGTATACTCATATACAAACTCTAAACAAGCATGTTACAAATTTTTTTAATATGAATACAAATTATTTATATATGTACCTATATATATGTTATGAATAAAAATTATTTATATATGTATGTATATATATATATGTACATATATGTAAAGACACAAATTGTTACTATGTACGTACATGGTAGTGATAATATTTGAAACAGCCACAAAACAAGCAAAACAAAGGATTCTCAGGTTTAGATTAGCCATGGTCATGCACTCACCTGTTTTACAGGAAGTTTATGACCCCAAAATTACGAATCCAACATCTTAGAAGACTTCTCCTTCGTTCCTAGCACTAGATCTCCACTCCTCAGTGACAGATCTCACAAGACAAGCCAAAAATCTCCTAAAATCTCTCAAAACCACTCTCTAACACTTGAACTCCTTTTCTGGAACTCTCGGGGATAACCCCTAAACAAACCCTAAAATTAAACAGTAAACATACATGATATTAACTTAAATGTATACAACCCCTAAATAAACCCTAAAATAAGATTTTAAACCGTATAGGTAAACGAACATATTGTCTTAAACATAAACAACCCCTAGAAGTTAGGTACATTATATACGTAAACGATCATATTGTTTAAAGCATACACAACCTCTAAATAAATAAATAAAAAATCACTAAAGGGTATACGTACACAATCATATTGACTTAAATTATTAAATCAAATAAAACCAAAACACTTTTATACCAAGTGAAACCACATGTTGTTGAATCATTTTCTCGACGTGAAACCACCTTTACCTATGTTTTATCTGAACTTTTCTAAGAACTTTATTTTACAGGTATAACCTCCTTGATGACCCTCCAAACCTTACCCTAAACCATTCACTTCACGTATACTATACTTTTTGTGATCGTGTACGTTAAATATTCTCTTTCTCTTTCAGATAATTCCTCATGTACACAGTTAGTAGTGCATATTTTTTTCACGATCGCTGGATTAGCGGTCAACGACTAAAAATAACAGTAACTTGATATCCAAGTTAGCGGGAGTACACCGGTAACACCGTAAAAGCAGTCGCAGTGACACTTTTTAGTCTTTCCAACAGTCGCTGGAAAAACGAGCTACACCAACGACAACAATTGAAATGAACAAAAAAAAAATAGAGAAGCAAAGAATGAGAAAGAAACCATCGACTGGAAAAGAGAAAGTCAGTATTTGTTGGTCGCCGGAGGTGTGGCAGCGATCGTGAAAAGAACAGGGCCCATATATAACTTAGTGATAGGCGTACATGAGGTATATTCAATACAATGATGATTTAATTTATAAACGTATTATTGAAAAAATTTTGATGGTATATTTGTAAAATACGTGCTACAAATAAGGTTTTATATGCATAGAAATTATTTCAAATGTGTACATACATATAAAAACACAGTGTATTACCATGTACACAATAATACTAATATGAAGTTGTCTTCAATAACATAATAAGAGTCAAAATTAAAGAAAAAAATAGAATAATAAATCAAAATTTAAAAAATTAATATAGTAAAATGGATATTAAAAGATAGAAAAAAAGAATTAGAATTCAAAGTTAAAAACTAAAACATAATTAGGAAAGTGAAAATAGAGAAAAATATAAAAACAAAAAGAAAAAGAAACTAAAATAATATAATTGTTTTTAATATTTTTTATTGTTTTGTATGAGTCTTGTAGCAACTGACTAATGTAATTTTTATTTTATTTTGCTTACGTGGTTACTGTAGCAACCAGATTTTATTTTAATATTTTTTTATTGTTTTGTATGAGTCCTGTAGCACATTGAAGCCTCCCTTCTCCACATTACACAAGTTTATATATGATTATATCTTGATGGAAACCCTCAGCACATGGGCTATGAGTCCTGCACACATTGAAAGCCCAATTAGTGTCTCAAGAAGCAGCCCATTAGCCCATGTGTTGAGGGTTTCCATCAAGATATAATCATATATAAACTTGTGTAATGTGGAGAAGGGAGGCTTCTTTGAGAGTTACCTCTTGTGGTAACTCTCCTCTTTAATCATTGTATGAAGTTCAATCAAAATTCATTTTGTTCTTGAAGATAATCTAAAGCTTCTCCCTCTTTTTGTGGAAGGAAGGCGGCTAGTTTCAACCAACACATCCGATCATGCCTAAGCAAATCCATGAGATCAAGGACTTCCTTTTGACAGCAAGAAGGAAAGATGCACGATCTGTGAAGATCAAGAGAAGCAAGGAAATTTGTCAAGTTGTAAGGTCAGATGCTCTGATACCATGAAACCAATCTCAAACAAGATAGATAATGCTCTTAAAGAAATTATTGAAAGAGAAATGTAAAGCTGAAAATACAATAGCTCATTGGAGCTTTATTCAAATGTAAAGAACAAAGAGAAGGAGAAGTGTTAGATTGTTTTCAAGAACAAAATGGATTTTGATTGAACTTCATACAACGATCAAAGAGGAGAGTTACCACAAGAGGCAACTCTCAAAGATGCCTCCTTTCTCCACATTACAAAAGTTTATATATGATTCCATCTTGATGGAAACCCTAAACACATGGGCTAATAGACTGCTTCTTGAGACACTAATTGGGCCTTCAATGTGTGCTCTAATACATGATTAAGGTTCAAGAGCTGAGACGAAGACAAAGAAGAGCAGAGGAGATTATACAACACTGGTATGTTGAGAACAAAAATTGTTGGAGTTACCCCAGAATCATAACAAGCGGTAATGGTTTTTTCTAAATAAAAATAAAAATCCAAATTGAACCAGAGTCGATAACGCATTTAGTTTTTCCAAATTGATTAAATCCAAAAACACACTCATACTGGAAATACAAAAAACTCCTAAGAAAATTATACGATGATGCAAGGATTAGTCACCAAACGAACTGCATAAGTACTTGCTTCATCTTCAAAGGTCTTGAATACTCACACCTAGAGGAAGAGACTGCTTAAGCTTGTCGGCTTTCTCTTGGTCGAAGACGCAGAGCGTGTAGAGGTACCTAGACAATGGCGACTGTTTATCCTTTTCCTGACAACGTCCATGTCACAAGCTCTGTCACACTAAAGTTGACAGACAACAACTATCTCGTGTGGAAGACACAATTTAAGTCTCTACTGTCAAGTCAGAAACTTATTGGTTTTGTCAATGGTGCCGTCAATTCACCTGCTCCGACTCGCCTCGTCGTCAACAGTGAAGTCTAAAACCCTCAATACGAATCATGGTTTTGTACCGACCAACTTGTCCGTTCTTGGTTGTTCGAAACTCTGTCAGAGGAAGTCCTCGGCCATGTCCACAACCTCCAAACCTCACGTGAGATCTGGCTATCACTCGCAGAAAACTTCAACAAGAGAAATGTAGCTAGAGAGTTCTCTCTTCGTCGCAGTCTGCAACTCCTATCTAAAAGAGACAAGACCCTAGCCACCTACTGTCGGGAGTTTAAGGCTATATGTGATTCTTTGAGCTCCATTGGAAAACCGGTGGATGAATCCATGAAGATCTTTGGCTTTCTCAATGGACTGGGAAGAGACTATGATCCTATCACAACGGTGATACAAAGCTCCTGGAGCAAGCTCCGATCTCCAACGTTCAATGATGTTGTTGCAGAAGTTCAAGGTTTTGACAGCAAACTGCAGTCGTATGAGGATATCTCACCACCAACTCCGCACCTCGACTTCAACACTGAGAAGACAAATCCATATGTTCCTCAACACCAACCAAATCAGCGTGGAAGAGGTCGCTCTGGTCAGAACAGAGGAAGAGGTGGTTACTCATCACGAGGTCGAGGCTTCTCTCAGCACCAGTCATCTTCTCAGTCACAGGGAGAGAGACCAATTTGTCAGATCTGTGGTCAAATAGGTCACACGGCTATCAAGTGTTACAACCGGTTTGATAACAACTATCAGAGTGAAGTCACTCAAGCTTTTTTCTCTCTGCGTGTATCTGATGATAGTGGACGAGAATGGCACCCTGACTCTGGAGCAAGTGCTCACGTCACCTCCTCGACCTCTGGTTTACAAAATACTACGGTATATGAAGGTAATGATATTGTGATGGCAGGAGATGGAACTTATCTCCCTATCACACATGTTGGATCCGCCACCATCTCTTCAGCTAAAGGTATCATCCCTCTACATGAAGTGCTTGTCTGTCCTGATATGAAAAAATCTCTCTTGTCAGTGTCCAAGTTATGTGATGATTACCCTTGCGGTGTGTTCTTTGACTCTAATAATGTTTATATCACTGATTTAACCACTCAGAAAGTGGTGTCAAAGGGTTCTCGTAAAGCTGGACTCTATACGCTGGAGAATCAAAAGTTTGTGGCTCTCTATTCAAACCGTCAGTGTGCAGCAACATAAGGTGTTTGGCATCACAGACTTGGACACTCAAACTCGAAGATTCTGCAGCAACTTCAAAACAGCAAGGCGATACAAATGAATAAGAGCAGCACTTCCCCAGTTTGTGAGGCCTGCCAGATGGGGAAAATTTCTAGATTACCGTTTTTAGATTCTGATTCTCGTGTTTTACATCCCTGAGATCGAGTCCATTGTTATCTCTGGGTCCCTCACCAGTTGTATCAATTCAAGGATTCAAATACTTTGCAGTCTTTATTGATGATTTCTCGAGATATTCTTGGTTCTACCCCTTGCATCACAAATCAGAATTTGGTTTCAACCTTCATTGAGTTTCAAAAAATGGTGGAAAATCAGCTTAATGCTAAGATAAAGGTCTTTCAAAGTGATGGGGGAGGTGAATTCACAAGTAACAGACGCAAAACCCATATAGCTGAACATGGAATTCACCACAAGATCTCATGTCCCTACACTCCACAACAAAATGGGATTGCAGAGCGTAAGCATCGTCATTTGGTTGAACTTGGATTGTCTATGATGTTTCAAAGTCAGTCTCCTATGAAATATTGGGTTGAAGCCTTATCCACTGCAATGTATATCAGTAACTTGCTTCCCTCTACAGTGTTAAATGGTGTAAGTCCCTCATAAACTCTACTTAGAGTGAAACAAGACTACTCATCTCTCCGTGTTTTTGGATCCGCATGTTACCCATGTCTCAGACCACAAGCACAACATAAGTTTGATTCTCGCTCGTTGTGGTGTGTGTTTCTGGGCTTTAGCAGTCATTACAAAGGATACAGATGCCTCTACCCTCCCACAGGAAAAGTGTATATCTCAAGACATGGTATCTTTGATGAACAAATCTTTCCCTTCAAAGATAAATTTCAGTCTTTGGTTCCTACGTATTCAACACCTCTTCTTAAAGCTTGGCAACTTGCAACCGATCACCCTGCAACAGCTGCTTCTTCATCTGATGCATCAGACTCAAATGTGCAGATGCTACCAAGACCAGTTTACATTCCTGAAACAGAGGCAAACCACCATGAAGATCCGGTTCAACACAATGATACCGACTAAGAAGACAGTGAAGCAGGAAGTGAAGCAGACATGGATCAAGAGGAAGAAAAATTGTCTTAGATAGCTCGTGTAACAAATACTCACTCGATGACCACTAGATTAAAAGCAGGAATACAAAAGACAAATCCACGGTACGCTCTGCTCACTTCTCTATACACGTGTGAGGAACCTAAATCTATTGTTTCTGCTATGAATCATCCTGGTTGGAACGACGCTGTTATGGAAGAAATAAGGCGTGTTCATCTGCTCAGAACATGGCCCTTAGTCCCACCCACTGTAGACATGACCATTGTAAGCTCCAAGTGGGTTTTCAAGACCGAATCTCATCCAGATGGCTCAGTAGATAAACTCAAAGCCCGCCTTGTGGCCAAAGGCTTCAATTAAGAAGAATGTGTCGACTACTTGGAAACATTCAGTCCTGTGGTCCGAACAGCCACAATCAGACTAGTTCTCGATGTTGCAACGACAAAACAGTGGCCACTCAAGTACCTGGACGTCTCCAATGCCTTCTTTCACGGTGAATTACAAGAGCCTGTGTACATGTATCAACCTGCAGGCTTTGAGGATCCAGGAAAGCCGGACTATGTCTGCTATCTCACCAAAGCTCTATACGGTTTGAAACAAGCTCCTCAAGCTTGGTTCGACAGCTTCACCAATTTCATTATTGACTTTGGTTTTGTTTGCAGCACAGCCGATCCGTCACTGTTTGTTTGTCATCGCGGTGGAAAAACTCTCGTCCTTTTACTCTATGTTGATGATATCCTCCTAACCAGAAGCAATCAAGATCTCCTAGACGAACTACTCAAGGCTCTTAACAACTGGTTTGCAATGAAAGAGCTAGGTCATCCTCGCTATTTCTTTGTTATAGAGATAGAAAGAACTGACAATGGTCTCTTTCTTCATCAAACTGCATACGCTAAAGATATCCTTCATCAGGCATGAATGAGTGAGTGCAACCCTATGGCTACACCACTACCGGAACAATTGCGTAAGCTAAGCTCAGAGTTGTTCACAGAACCAACATATTTCAGAAGTCTTGCTGGCAAGCTACAATATCTCACTATCACTCGCCCAAATATCCAGTTTGCGGTCAACTTCATCTGTCAACGAATGCACTCACCAACAATCTCTGACTTTAGCTTGTTGAAAAGGATCCTCCGCTATGTTAAAGGAACAATGGACATGGGTCTTCCGATCAACAGAAACTCCAAACTCACTCTCTCTGCTTTCTGCGACAGTGATCACAGCGGGTGCAAACAAATAAGACATATTACTACAGGCTTCTGTGTCTTGTTAGGATCAAATCTAGTCTCATGGTCGGCCAAAAGACAACCAACTATCTCTCACTCCTCAACAGAAGCAGAGTACAGAGCCCTTACATCCACAGCAAAAGAGCTTACTTGGGTGTCTTTTCTACTACGTGACATTGGTATTACACAGTTTCAGCCTACTTAGGTCTACTGCGACAACCTCTATGCAGTATACCTCTCAACAAACCCTGCACTTCACAACCGTACAAAGCATTTTGATAGAGACTATCATTACATCAGAGAATAAGTTGCCTTCGGATTCATTGAAACACGTCACATCTCTGCTGAAGACCAGTTAGCTGACATCTTCACTAAGTCCTTGCCTCGCAAACCCTTTCTTGCCTTGCGTTCCAATCTCGGTGTGTCTGTCTCACCCACACCAAGATTACGGGAGAGTGTAAGGAATAACAAAGGTTTATTGGACTCAAATGTGATGGGCTCAGTCAACGAGACATGCCCAACAATGAAGTCCACCACACATAAACAGACAACCAAGGCAGCTTCCCTGAAACAGAGCTACAACGGTACGGAGAAGAAGACAATCGACCTAAAGAACCGTTTCAATGTTCTTGAACCTTCACTGGATGACTCATCAGACAGCTGGAGACTAAGATATTTTCCCACTTCTAGATTGTTTGATAGAGTGGTGTATAAAATGTAAATGTTACTCATATTTGTAAATTGTCGAAAGTAAAGTTATTTTTCCAAATTTGTCCCAAGCTTTCCTCTCTCTTCCATGGTATCAGAGCCAAACGATTCTTATGGGTTTTACTAGTTTATAGCTTCCGCTTAATCTAATCCATAAGATAGGTAAAAAGAAAATGTTGAAAACAAGTTAAATGGTGGTGATGATTAAGGTTCAAGAGCTGAGACGAAGACAAAGAAGAGCAGAGGAGATTATGCAACACTCGTATGTTAAGAACATAAATTGTTGGAGTTGTCCCAGAATCATAACAAGCGGTAATGTTTTTTTTTTTTTTTGTCCTTTGCTTTGAGACAACACAAGAGTAGAGATGATGGTTGGTTTAGATTTCTAGGTCAGGAACAGAGATATTCGGATGAAATATGCTGGTTTGGGGTTTGCTAAAGATGATGTTAAGGCTGCAATTTTTTCTGGTTTTGCTGAACGCACACAAGATGTTTGTTACAATGTCAAAGAGAAAAACAGATTGGTTTTATGCAAAGTGTAGTTGGCTAATAGATGAGAAGCAAATAACAAGGAAGATTGAAGTAGTTGTGGGAAGAGAAAATTTTATTTGTCATGACAGATTAAAAGAGTTAAACAGGTAAAGGAAACCTGAGCTCTTAGTGAGATAGAGAGGTCGCAAATACCTCTGAGTGAGATCGACTAAGCTCTCCAAGTCTAGAAGTACCTCTGAGTGAGCCATGCGATACTTTCCAAGTATAGACCTGAACTGATCTCACACTTATGTTTGTTCTCCGTGGTTTGTTAGAGCCATCTGCCTACATCATAACGATCTTACTTTGACAATGCATTCTCATGTCAAAGTCATCTGCATTTAAGGTTTCAAACTTGTTATGTTGCTTTCACACCCCACACCAAGTTTGCGGGGGAGTATTAGAGCACACATTGAAGGCCCAATTAGTGTCTCAAGAAGCAGCCCATTAGCCCATGTGTTTAGGGTTTCCACCAAGATAGAATCATATATAAACTTGTGTAATGTGGAGAAGAAAGGCATCTTTGAGAATTGCCTCTTGTGGTAACTCTCCTCTTTAATCATTGTATGAAGTTCAATCAAAATCCATTTTATTCTTGAAGACAATCTAAAGCTTCTCCCTCTCTTTGTTCTTTACATTTGAATAAAGCTCCAATGAGCTACTGTATTTTCAGCTTTACATTTCTCTTTCAATAAGCTCTTTACGAGCATTATCTATCTTGTGTGAGATTGCTTACAAACAAGACCTAAGTGTGACCTATTAAATTCACTAACCCTAGTTAGAAAAAAAAAAAAATGACCGAACCTGAAAGATTGGTTTCTTTAATGGTTCGAAGCAACAAGGGCAATTAAGAGCATTCGAATGCGGAAGCGTTACGGATTTGGGTGGTGAAAACTTCCGTCTTCTGCATCTTCGAACAAAATTTCCGAGAGTTATATCCTCTTCTTCGGAATCGCTATCATCACTAAGCACCACAAGTGTGTCTTTGTCTTCTTCCCCCGAACTTAGGCTTTAGGGTCGTCGTCGGAAACAATCGGAAGCCGTTGCCTCTTTGATGAGCCTGTTCCTCTTCTGTTAATGTTGTGCCTTCGCAATATCTTCATCTCTCTCCGTTGCCTCTTTGATGAGCCTGTTCCTCTATGAGTCTGACTAATCAAGTTCCCTAAACTGTTATATTTATAGGGCTGACCTCATCAATCCAATTTCTCTCTTCCTTTTGTTTAGTTATCAAACTCATAAATTAACAATTACTATCATTACCAATTTTTTAAAAAACTTATTAAGGAAAAGTGCAAAATCCTTTTTTTTAGATACCAATTTTGTTTGTCTAGGTATAGTCTCTCCATGTTCTTTTCAATACAAATCGTCGTCTCTCCAGTCCACAATATTTTATATATTTTGACATTAAAAAGTTGTATGTTGAGATACTGATACAATATCCGCTTACAAATATAACTCACTTGTGCAAAGTTTTCAATAATACAAACATACCACTATTATTAGTATATTAAAGTTTGGATCTCTTGGACTCGCAAATGGCTACATAAAGAAATGAATAAACCCTAGTTCCGTTTCAACGAAACATTTTCAGAGTTAGGGTAGGATTTATGGAGAAATAATTTGTAAGTCTATCATTTATTTACTCATATATTTTATATGATTCTCTCCTTTTTAAAAATAAGAGAATCTCAAACGTCTTTAACAAAATTGAAAGTGAATGAAGAGATAATGATGTGTCATCTATGGAGAGATTTCCCTTAATTATCTTTAATTTTTATGTATAGGATATCAGTTAGATACAATAATTATAGTTTCTTATATAATTGTTTTTACACTATTTCAAATCATAAAACTTAAAGAAACCAGTAAACTAGTTGATGAGAAGAAGAAAAAAAAAACTAAAAGACTATATAATATGGAAGAGTACCAGTCATTTGTACACAGTTTGCAACAATACAATAACTTTTTGTTCTAATTAAAAAGTATATATATATAAGTACAAGATAAGGCCCGCATTAATTACGCGGGTAAAAATTAAAAAAATTATTGATAATAATTAAGTAGTAATAGACATGTTTTAGCTATCTTGTAATATTTTATTATTGAATATAGACTTCTCATATTTAATTTTAATACTATCTCAATTTCATTATATAAGAGTTTTAAGGCTTTTTTTTGTTCTATTTTATCATATTTTCTCAAATTTTTATGTACAATTTTTATTGATATAACAATCTATGACTATTTGAACTATATAGTATATTTCCTTTTAGTTGAAGTTTTATAAAATAGATAATCTTTATTGTTTATTAATCTTTATGCTTTTATCCAAAAACTCTTATAGAACATGGAGTATCATTTAAATATTTATACCATCATAATAAACGATATTTTAAGTTTAATTACACATTTCATCTTAATGCATAGAACTAAATATTTTATATCAAACACAATTAATACATGATATCAAATCTATATCTTAGTAATAATTAAAAATACAAATAAAAATTAACAAAATATAATTAAAAAAAACTGAATCAACATTAATTAAGATATATTTGTTATGGTGTTATATCATAAGTATTAATTTTACCTCATGTCATAATCAATTTTAAATAAGTGAAATTTATAAAATAAAAACATATATAAAAATATAGAGACATTCTCATCAAATAACTGAAGATTCCTTCGTATAAATTATAATTTATTTTGAATTATCTAATGTTTTAACATATGCATTACAAAAATACATGTGTTAAAATTATAAAATCAAACATAAAAAATTACTGATATTCTTAAATGATACATATTAATATTTGAAAAGTTTTTAATCTAAAATAAATTTAATCGTTAGACATTCAGTTTAGTAATCACATTTAACTATCTATTTCATCGTAAAATCATAATTCACTTCTTCATGGATTAGAGTTAAAATTTTAATAACAAAAATAATATGAGCATCATATGTATATTGGTTAGTATTTTAAATTTAACAATAAAAATAATCAGTAAAAAATCAATTAACATCCACAAAATTTTTGAAAATCCAAAAATATCATAAATATTATTCTTCTATATGTCATAACCATTTAACCATCAGTACAAGAGATATGTACATTGTTAGCGCAGAAAAACTGCTATGGTAGGTGTTTCACAACGAAATCGCAAATGCTGTGACATCGGCAGCCATGGTAGGTGTCACCCATACAATAGCGTTATTTGCGTATGTTATGATTGGCAAAGATACTATAGCAATATTTTGATGCTATTATTTGTTATTATATAACACGTAGATTTTTGTTATCGTAGGTCCTTATACAATAGCAATTATCTTTTGCTTTGAAATATATTGGTGCAGCATGACTTCAATGCTATAATATATTCTTATACAATAGCTTTTGAGAATTGTTATATATAATATACTTATAGCATTTTTATTAGCTGCAGTATAATGTTTGATAACAAATTATCAGAGCTATGATATATGAATTGAATTGTTTTTTTTTTTGTCCAATTATATTTTATTCCAGAAAGCTATAAACCTGTTATATTTATAAACCAATTAACAGAACAAGCCAAAATTTAAATCATTAAACATAAACCTGTCTCCAATTCAACATTTAGAATAGAAGTCAACAAAGTCATTCAACATAGGTTGTAAAGTCTGAATCCAAAATACATAACATTAGGCATATATATAAGTTGATTAATTAGCTTAGTCTTAACTAATTAAAACTAGCTAACTTGGACCAAAGTTTCTTCATTCCATGCAACAAGCAACAATGTATTATATCAGTTATTTATATCACTAGCAGTCTGTCATATGTTAAACGAAAACACAAACATAACACATATTACTTACCCCGGTTTATAAGCTCAAAAGATGACCAACTTATCCATCGGCCAAGCAATAGATGAACCGAGTGCATCTCTCATGTACTCGATTTCATCTGATGTCCTCCAGACTGCTGCATCATCTATCTTTACTACATCAACCCATACTCTAGCTGCATTTTCCCCCAAGCGAACAAAGTGGACTTTAAGATCTGGGTCGATTGAATGCACTCGTCCTTCAGCAACAACCTGCTTCTTTCCACTAATATCTAGTAACTTGCACTTCTGATTTTCCTTGAAAGCTCCATTTTTACGCTGCCATGTTAACAATATTAACCAGTTTACAACATATAGAATAATAACTAGAATGCTTTCTAAAATGACGTATCAAGAATATTTACCGGAGATCTTCGAAGAGGGGCTTGTGTAGCAAGTTGCGTTTTTCTTACAGGAGATTTTGGACCTGTTGGTGAAGACTTATCAGTAGTATGTTTTGAACCTGTTCCTGAAGTTTTCTCACTACTTTCAGACATTTGGAGAGAAGATTTGTGACTTGATGCATCTGGTGAAGATTGAATGACAACTTTGTTGGCAGGCTATGCTACAAAAGATTTGACACAGTCCTCAAGGTATGCCACATCCACCGTAGGCCTCCATATAAATGTTTCAGGCTGAAGCACCTTATCAACAAATACTTTGACTGCAATTGGTCCGATAGGAATGCCATTAACTAATGATGTTGGTTCTTCCGTCTGCCATCGTCCTTCTGCAACAACTACATCATCTGCAAACAAATCCAGTAGTATGCATTTATTCGGCGAATTTGTGCTTGGTCCCTGTCAAAGTCATTAACACAATAATCTGATTATGTTAACTAATCATTCTTCCAAATAATCCTACAGCCATGATACTATATCAATATTTAATTTTACCAGCGGTCTAATATCTTCAAATTCGATCTCCTTTTCTAAGTTAACACACTTAGAGGCAGGCCATGCAATCATCTGTCCAACAGCTTTATCGACTGTCAACATGTTCAGCGCAGGTCTCCAAAGGAACATTTCTGGTAAAATAGCAGTTTCAACCAAAACTTTAACATCTGATGGGCCTAAGCGACAACCATTCACTAACTCCTCCGGATCAGAAGAAATAATGCGTCCCTCAGCAACATTTGCATCACCACCAGTCCAATCAGTCAAAACACACTTAGGTTGTGTTTTTTTGTTCACACTCCATGATGATACCAATCAGACCGCATCTTATATGCTTCATCCATTCCTCTTGTTACCAGATGATCAACTACTATACTGCCAGCATGTCGATCAATATTACGGCAATCAATGCAAGGACATACAATCAAATCAACGTCTCCCATATCCGCAGACACAGCTCGAACAAAATTTGTAGCCCCTCTCTCATACGCAGGATCAGCTCTTCATTTTTTTGCAGAGTTAATGAAAAAAAAACCAAGTAAAGACTCCAAACACGTACTAACATCTAAGTTACATAACTAAAATTCTTACCTGCAAAGATGCACCCAATCCTTGTCCACCATTATAAGTTCTAACCTTAATTTAAACCTTTAGAACCAATTAACAAACTACTCAAACACATATAATAACTCAAACACATATAATTACTCAAACACATATAATATATAACTCAATCGTAACAAACTCTATAATTTTGTATATTTTAAACAAAGCAATCTGAAAACACACCAAAAGAAAAGACAACAAACTCGATTGGTTTACAGAATCAAAGAGAAGATGGTACTAACCTGTTGTGTGATAAGAGAAAATAAGCTTCAAACTCCCATTGTACTACTCGATAACACTTGCAAAACAATATAATATTACATAATCAGTAAAGTTAAAACAGATATGCAGATTCAGAGAACATATGAAGCTAAAAAAGAATCGATAACAAATCCAACAAACTCGATTTTAAGAAAACTTTGCAACAACAGACATGCAATAAGAGGAGATTCTCGACCAAATCATATAATAACATATACGCATGTGGCAAACCAAATCGGATTTTCAGAACAGATCCAACAAAGACACAAAAAATCTGTTCTTTGTGAAAAAAAACAATTTTCAGACACAACAAGAATATATTCGGTGATAAAATCAGATTAAAGGAAAAAATTAACAGAGTAAGATAGAATTTTACCTTTGATTGGAGCTCAACGCTGACAGATTTTGGTGGATTTAGGGCCGCCGATAGTTCCGGTGATGTCGCGGCTGATTAGCTTCTAGGACGGAGGCGACGGAAGTGACAGAGGTGACGGCGGAACCAATTTTAGGGTTTGAGAGAAACAATAGCAGTTGAAATCGAGGAAATGAGAGTGAAGGCAAAAAGTTTATCTCATAAGGTTTATCGAGGAAGAGAGAAATGAGAGAGAGTGAAAGCAAAAAGTCTTATTTTTGCCTAAGTATTTGGCGGAATTAAAGATTTTAGTTTTCCGCGTTACTGAATAGCTATTATATGATAACATAAATTGTAATTTACTTTCAATAGCAGTTGAGCAAACCGTGCTATAACAACATGCTATCAATGTTGAGTTTTTTTGTAGTGTATTTTGCTGTCTTAGTTTCTTTGTCTTAATGTGAAACATTAAATATTTTTATATATAACGTTAGTTTTTTGTGAAAACATAGCGGGCAAGAAAGCTCCGTGTTCGATCGTGAGTAGAGTCTTGAGACAAATCAATTGAGAACGATCGATGGCCAGATTTGTGTACTTTGAGCTGAATATGTTTGAATATATCTCCTTCACCGTTCCATAGCACAACATCCATGTATACAACCCTCCCACAATAAAACTATATTGCTTAATTAATTAATTATAAGAATAAAGAGAAGTATAAGTATAATGGATGGTTAGAGAAAGAAACAGACATTAATAAAACAATATAAGGCCATTAAAATACGAGTGTAGAGACAGTTCATGGGTGAAAGGAGCAGCAACAACAACAACAACAACAAAAAACACGGGAAACACATTACTAGCTAGGCCACTGATATATGAACCCAACGACCTAATTAAACATTTATGAACTGATAATTACTCCACTCCCTCTCCCTCTTCATCCTCATCCTCATCATCATCATCGCCATCATCATCGCCATCATCATCTCCATCATCATCATCGCCATCATCCTCATTGCCATCATCATCGCCATCATCATTGCCATCATCAACTTCACATTCTTCATATTCTCCTTCATCATCATCATCGTAATCGCTTTCATAATCATCTTCTTCTACTTCTTGTACTTCTTCTATTATCAATCCGCCAATGCTAATTTCCATCTTCAGTATAGAGACGTCATCCAGTAAATAATAAGGAACTAACATGTAATTTTTTACAGGAGTTTCGAAGCTTAGTTTCTGGATCTTGGTCATCTCATTGGATTTATACGTCACATCATGAATTCCACTTCGGAAGATGAGACGATAAGAGAACTCCCCAACACCTGAAGTAGGAGGTGCTATGCAGTTCACCGTCACGTACAAACCATGTGCTCCCTTCAAACACTGAACAACAACCAATGGACCATCTTCATTTTCTTGAAGGACTAATATCTTCTCACTGATGCGTACCCATGCGTCATCGGTCTGGCCAGACCTGAACATTGAGTAATTAGCCTTGTGTTTGGCGATGAAATGAGCGGAGAGATCCTTGTAAGCCCCGGTATAGTAGCAGTTTGGGTCAGGGCAGTAGCAGAGAGTGAAGCTGCATTCTTTCTTATGGGATGATTCTCTGCCGTCTTTGTTATAAGACCACTTCTTTGTGCAACCAAGTCTAGCGTTAGGGCACAAGATGATCAAAGCTTCAACGATCCTCTCCATAATTCTTGATCGATTGTTACCGATCGGCAAAGAGCAGGAAGGGCACTTACACCTCAGTCTCATATAGCACCTACAGCATGCTATGTGTCCATTTTCACACTGAGATGTAAAAGCTCAGAGTTAGTCAATATTATCAAAGTTGTATAGATAAAGAGAAACTAAGCAATAGCAGTCAAGATTACATTTATGTTTACCTATACGAATCACTGTTACACTAATCAATGTTATCCTAAATTAAAGTCTCATATCAACAAAAATAATCTTTCTAGGACGACTCGTAAGTACATCCAATTAATCATTATTTTTCTACCAACAAAAAAAATTATACACAAGGAAGAAGAAGAGAGACCTGAAAGATAGGACTCGTCAGTGGCTGGCAACAGATTGGGCAGTCCAGCAGATCAAGCTCGGATAGGATCACGTCACCACTTGAAGTTCCTCCAGCGTTATCCATGGATACAAGTGTTTTTTTTCTTTTTCTTTGGGCGGCTGCTCGATGCTTCTCCAGAGATCAGGTTGTGCTTTGCTACTTATATATACATACTGAAGTAAAGGGTGCGCTGAAAACCCTTATTTCCTTATACTTCCCGCTCCAACTTTTTTTAAAGTTAAGACTAGAATCACACAATTCGTATGTGGTCTGTGGATGACTAATCCTCTTAACGCTATCACTAAATCTTATCTAGTCTCTTCATTTTTTGATATGTTTCCTTTTACATAAACGAAAAGTTGGATATTTAAATTTTGTTTCACATATATTTTTATGTTTCTAATTTTTAATTGTAAATTATATTTGTATATCTTAGAGTTTTAAAATTTACATATATCACATTATTATCGGTTCAATTATAAGAGAAACAAATTTAGGGGTGGTCTTGAGAGATTTTTAGAACATAAAAAGGAAAACTGGGTTTACTCATCATCAAAACAGAAAACAAAACACCATCGATCATTGCCATGTAAATATTGGTGGAATGGAATCCCTACTGTTTGTTGATGCTATGATCTGATCATATGAGAAAGTTTTAATTTCATCAAAAGGCATATACAAGTTGAGTTTCTTTCCGCATCTTCTTTGAATTTCTAATTTGTAAATCTTGATGTGGGAGATTTACTATACATCTGATGACTACATTGCAATATTGCATAAGGGACATAAACCTTCACATTCAGGAAAATATATAGAAGCACTTGAGTATTGGCCATTATTTTTCCTCATATGAATGCATATATCCAAGAAGTATACGCACTGTAGTTTCAGATATATTCATACTAGTGTTGAATTTGCAGCATAATTAAGCTTGAATTTAAGCAACACATCTTGAGCTGCAAAGCACAACATAGAGAAGAGTCATCATACATGATCCGTCTATATATATATATATATATACTCTCATTTTACCTGCATATTCAAATTGTCTCTTTTAAAGCATGATCCAGTACATGGTAAATTAGCACTGTCGATAGTATTTTATGAGACCAGTATAATAAGCATTACGCAACACTATTTATAGCTCACAGGTTCACATGTTGAGTTAACCTTGAAAGCTAACTTTGTGAAATACGAACAACTAGCCTATAAGAGTTCATATCATTTTTCCCACGTGCACGATTTTGTTTCAGGGAACGGAAATGCAAGTGCAACACTACTTTATTGTCTTTCTCGTTTAAAGGTCACCAATGTGAAAAAGTACCTTATAACTCACCTACTCGAGGATGACGCTCGTCAAGCGCCATACAATTTATCTTTAATATCACCTTTCACCGTGATTCCCCATGTCCCCACTATAATCATCAATGGTGTCTTTCCACTAATGAAACAAACATAAATTACAAAAAAACATTAATGTAACAAAGATAAAGGAAACGAAGTTCAGAAAGTGTAAACCTTGGTCTTCGTCCATAGCTTCAGAGGCCTTTTATGCTTTGATTGACCTCAATCTTTCTTATAATTCAACAATATATTGACTCTGTCTCTCCAGATTGTTCGCTAGATTCAGTGTCTTCCGACTCATCCATGTATATAAAGTAGACCTCACGAGGTAGTTAAGGTTGAAAAATTCCAAACCACAAGTAGCTAGGACCGAGATATTTGGATGAGTAACCCTTTGTTCCCAAGAGAGCGGATAAACTCGACAACAGGTGAGATTCTTGATTCGAGAATTAGGGCACACGATGGTCTTGAAGTTATATTGTGAGGTCTTGATGAGTTTCTTTATTTCCATAAGAGATAAATTGAGGTTCCCTGCAACTCTTCCACATTAATTTCTCTTAGTTTCTTTTTTTTTCATCAACTAGTACCCTGGTTTCTTATAGCTTTCTGATTTGAAATTGTTAAAATTAATCAATTATGAGAAACTAATTGTTTTACCATATAGCTCAACTCTCAGCAAATGATTTGATTATGCTCAACTCAAAGCATAAGATTTGATGGGGATATCTCCAAACATGAAGCATAGTCGAAGTTACGACTATCTTTATACAAACAAAAATACCTACTTTGAAAATAACCACGTACTTGACATCAATTCTTGAACTTTGATACATCAAATTCCGAATATGATAGTCATTTTGACAAAAAAAAAAAAGGAGCGGAAATGCTAATGAAAGAAATAAATTAGTTTTCAAGTGCTTTCTTGCCTTCTGTTTAGAAATAAAGAAATAAATTTAGTCCTCGAATTTGGTGTGTAAGGACAGATTCAGGAAAATATTTATGAAGTGTCTTTAACTCGCTCAATTCCGTATTACAAAAAAAATTTAAATTTATAGCTAGGTTGTTGGATTTAATTGCTATAGATAAATCAGAAAATAGGTAAAACAAAAGTGGCATATTCAAAAAAAGTTTGATAATTGATACCTCAAAAAAAAAACAGAAACTCTGGATGATGTGGTTCGATTAGAGATGACGCTTTAGGGAACTCGTTCAGCCATAGGAACTGATACAAAGAAAAATGACGATACTGCCAAGGCATGATGTTAGGGGAGGAGGGACCAACTTCAGACTGTTTCCGACGACGACCCTAATATCTCAAGTTCCTGTTAGAGTTTTGCTTCAAGAGGAAAAATTCTCTGTTAGTCACGACATCATTTCACAATAAAACAACATTCAACTTATATAGTTTTTCTAAAAGACTCGAACACAACGATTGCAAGTTCCTAATCTAACAACGGTTCGTAAATGGTTAACGGCTTAACGCATACCTTTTGACTTTATAACACACTTAATAATACAGTTATACCTAAACTCAATCATCAATAACACTCCCCTTTAATTGTTTTGGTCACATCTTTCTTCAAAGGGTAGAATGTCATATAGTAAAACTTCTTTAAATTAATACTCTATAAATTAATAAACACTATAAATTAATAAATTTTGCTGATCCCAAGTTGGGTTAGTGTAAAAAATAAAAAAATTCAATAAGATAATAAGATAATATTTTTTTTTTGAAATGCCTATGTAAATATGATCCCAATAAAATCATAAATTAATAATCATATAAATTTATATATATATATATATATGTGTATGTTGATATAATTCATAATATATGCTTGAATTTTCTCTAAGCTCATATCTATAAAACAATTGATATGTTGTTTTTCAAACTATAATAAGTTAAATATTCTACAAGATGTCATAAAATAGCTATTTTTTTTTAAGTTTTTAATTTCTGGATATGCATCATTTTTATTATGATAGTTTTATAGACTATTAAAATACAAAATTGATATTATTATTCATAATTTGTATTTATGTATGTTATTTGTATAACTAAATTTGTCTATAGTATTTTTAATTTATTTTCAATTCTAAAACAATAAAATTTATAGTATTTGAAAGTTCAACCTTATTTGGTAAAATTATCCAAATTCATAATTTTAAAATTTTAAACAATTAAAAATATATCTATAAAATAATAATTATTAATTTATACTATAAATAATAATTATTAATTTATACTATAAAATAATAATTATTAATTTATAGATAAATTAATTTCACTATAAAATGTCATAGTCCCAATATTATTAATTTGTAGAGGTTTTACTGTATTTAGTAGAATCCCAATTGTTTGTGTTTTTGAATTGTAGGTATCTCTATGGGAGACACAATGTAATTATAATGTCGGGGATTTCAAAATTTATTGGCCTGCTTGAGATAAAAAATAATTATTAATACTGTAGTAATAATAATATGGAAGTGTTTGGGAAAATCATAAATAACTTTTTGTTCTTATTGGAAAAGATTTTCTATTTTTTGGCCAACAATAATTTTAAATCTCTATGGACACATACTTTTTACAAAGATACAATAACTTTTTGTTCTTATTTGAAAAGAATTTCTTTCTTTTTTTTTTTTGTCAGCAATTATTTCAAAACATCTAAGGACACAATAATTGCCAACAAAGGAATGAAAGGCTAATTTAGCCAAAGAATCCGACTATACATGGTATATAAAATATATCTATATCACACAGGATTCTTTTAAAATTTTGATTATACGTTGCAATGTTCATTTGTAGAAGCTAAAATACGAAAGTGTTAGATTTTAAAGTCTATGCAAGCAATCTCGGCTCTACTTGCAATCTATAAGGTTAAGTTTCATTTGCATTTCATTAATATAAATATACGTATATATTTTTGAATGTAATGTTAAATTAAACTCAAAGAAAAACTAACATTTTTATTGAAAAATATCAATAAAAAATGAAATGAAACTTGACAAGTTTTAACTTCTAGAATCAAACCACAGTTGTAGTCCTTTGATATAACGTTTGTCTCCTAAAGTTTGAATAGATGAGAGCTGACTCCTTACTAGTTTGTCAATCCATCAGGTTAAAGTAGTTGCTGAGTTTGGATAGTCACCATGCTTGAAAGAAATAGCGGGCAAGGAAGCTCCGTGTTCTATCGTGAGTAAAGTCTGAGACAATAGAGAAAGATCGATGGCCAGTGATTTGTGTACTTTGAGCTGAATATGTTTGAATATATCTCCTTTACCTTTCCATAGGCCAACATCCATATATACAACCCTCCCACAATACTTATATATTGTTTAATTAATCATAAGAACAAAGAGCAGAAATATGAGTTTAGAGAAAGAAAGAAGCATTGAGTAAAACAATAAGGCCATTGAAATTTAAGTTTAGAGAAAGAAACAAACTTTAAGTAAAACAATAAGACCAATAAAAATATGAGTTTAGAGACTTTAGAGTTCATCGATTAAAGCAGCAACAACAAAAACCAAAAAAACATTACATTACTAGCTAGGCCACTGAGGAACCCAACGACCTACTACAACATATATCATATGATAATTACTTCTCTGCGTCTTCATTCTCATCATCATCTTTCTTCTCCTAATTTGCGAATGCAAATTGCCATCTTTAGTATAGAGCTTCCTTCCAGGGACCAATAAGGAATGAACATGTAATTCTCCAAAGGAGTTTCGAAGCTTATTTTCTTAATCCTGTTCATCTTCTTGGATTCATATGACACCCTTTCACTTCCCCTCCGGTAGATGAGATGATAAGAGAATTCTCCAACACCTGGAACAGAAGGTGATATACAGTTGACAGTCACATACACACCATGTGCCGCCTTGAAGCACTGAACAACAACCAATGGACCATCTTCATATTCCTGAAGGACTACTATCTTCTTACTGATGCGTACCCATGCGGCATCGTACTGGCCACACGTGAAGCTTGAGCAACTAGCCTCGTGTTTAGCAAAGTAATGACTGTAGAGATTCTTGTACATGCCCTTGTAGTTGCAATCTGGTGCAGGGCAATAGCACAGATAAACACAGCACTCCTTCTCATGGACTAATTCTTTGCCATAAGAGAACTTCTCCTTGCAGCCTTGTTGAGCGTTTCGGCATGGGACAATGACGGATTCCAAAACTCTCTCCATTATTCTGGATCGATAGTTCCCGACGGCTGAACCGCATGAAGGGCATTGATTCCTCAGATCATTATAGCAAGATGAGCATGTTATATGTCCATCTACACACTGAGATGTAAAACTCAGAGTTAGTTAATTTTATCAAACTTGTATAGAGAAGAGAAACCAAGAAATAGCAGTCAAGATTACATTTGAGAATCCAAACAATCGTCCATTATGTTTCCTTTGTCCTATACGAATCACTGTTACACTAATCATTGTTATCCTAAAGTCTCATATCAACAAAAATCATCTTTCTAGGACACATAAGTAAGTGCATGCAATAATTGTTTTTTACCACCAAAACAATTATAAATTAATCATATGTCTATATTTTGTCTCTCCTTAGCCTATTTTTGTCATGCATTTAGCTAGGATAACTCATTGGTTTGCATCGTTTTCTAGTTTTTTCTATACACTTTGCACGTCTAGGTATTTCTTGCATCATCCTTGCATACATTGTGCATTTTGGAGTATTTCAGGTATTTAGGAGACGTTGGAAGCCATTCTCGTCCGAGCCATTGTCACCATCTCCGTTTCGTCCGAGCCATTGTCACCATCTCCGTTTCGTCCGAGCCATTGTCACCATCTCTGTTTCGTTCGAGCCATCTGTTCGAACCATCCCACTCGAGTGGGATTTAGCTTTCGACGTCTTCATCAAAGTTGTAGGAAATTGAGTTATCTTTCCAACGCCGTTTATTTCAAGTCAATCGGAGGTGTGGTTCAAGAGTTATCATCGTTTTAGTGGATGCGTATACACCACGCTCGAGCCATGCTTCCCCGCCACGCACTCCAGCTTGTTTGATCGAGCCATGCTCCCCAGCATCCGTCCGAGCCATGCTCCTCAGCCTTCCGTCCGAGCCATGATGACATTGCATTCCATTCGACGCACACGGACTCGATCGCACATGTCGGGAAGAAAGACGTTTGGTTTCACATGCTTGAGATTTCTAAACCGACGCTTTACCTTGTCATTTTAAGTTTTAGGGCTTTCCATGTTAGACTACTATATATACATTTTGTTAAGTCTTTGCAGAGACATCTTATCTTTTAATCTTGTATTGTTTTCCTTCCGAGAAGGTTTTTAACCTAGCCACAAAATACGTTCGAGACTTGTATTCGATATCGTTGAGATTTATTGAGATTTTGCATTTGATTCCTACTACAAAGTTGTTCATCTTATTTTTATCTATCTTATTATGCTTGATTCAATGATTTCTGTGTTTGCATCCTTGACTATGATTTTCGGATCTGAGTAGTGTGTAGGTTCTTGAGGATGGGATAGATTAGGTGGAGGATCTTAGGATGTAGAGTGTTTAAGCTTTGATTGTATGATTCCCTTCTGGACTAGAGTTAGAATTACTAGTTTCTCTCTGATCAATTGGAACTAGGTTCGAGACATTTCCGCACCCAAAGGTGTTTGATGAAATGTCGACCAAATAGTGCCGAGACTTACGTTCCTAGCCTAAGAGATTAGTTGTCTAGGATGTTTGTTGACGTGAATGAACTTGTTTGTCATGCCTGCTCGACCACGCTAGCTAGGTATGGAAGTGGTTGAGTCTGAGTAGCTTTTGCCAAGAGATTGGATTAGCTAAGTTGTGATGTTCATTGTTTAGGGATAGTTTGCTTGAGGTATGTTAAACACTCTGTAGACTAGAATACTCCACCGACATCAATTACCCCATCCTTAGGACTTCTTTCTTTCTGATTTTTATTACATTCCTGGAACTATTTCGTTTGTTCATGCTTAGAATCGTTTTCGGTTTGACTTATTCTTATTCGGTACTTGTCATACATTTTCGTTTATGATTCTCTGATTCGTTTCCATTTTGTATTTTGACCATTCTAGGATTGTTAGAAAAACACTCTTTTTGAATTGGCTTAACTTGTGATTGCTTGATTGCATCTTGATTGCTAGCAACGTCCCATTTGGATTGACACCTTAAGTATTACAACGCATAAGGTTAATTGAACCTACTAGGAGACACAAAAATCCTAGTATCAATTAACCAGGAAGAAGATAAACCTGATAGATAGGACTCGTCAGTGCCTTGAAGCAATTGGGACAGTTCAGAAGATAAAGCTCGAATAGTACCCCAAATCGTGCCATCACGTCACCATTAGTAGCTCCTAAAGCATTCTCAATGGCCACGAGTCTTTGCCTCTTTGGGCAGCTGCTCGATGCTTCTCCTGAGAGGAGTTGTTTGGGGTTCGAGCCGTTATCCATTCCTATTGGAGTATAAGAGATCTGGTGGTAGATGCTTTACATGTGTGCTTCGCTACTTATATATATGTACAGAAGAAAGAGTGCAGTGCGTAAACCCTTCTTTCCTTACATGCAATGTTTTTTTTTTTCCTTAAGTTTAGATTAGATTCTGTGGTTGATAAAATTTAGCTAATTTTGTCCATACCATTTAAATTCAACAAAATGGTCAATCTAATTAAATTTTGTTCAACCATTTGTAGATCTATTTCTAACTTGGATTTGAACGAGATGAAAACAATTCATAGGAAAAAAAAAATTAGCATTTACGTAGAAAATTTTCAAAAATAATTTCCCAAATCCATCCTTACACACCAAACTCGAGAACGGAGTACCAATGCCCACGAGCAAAAATTTATATTTTTAACCATTAACATTTCATGTCTTTTTTAGGGCGTGTAAATCATATTAACAGGTTCTTTTTAGTAAAAATGTAAAACTCGTATTATGATTAGTTTTTTTTTCTAAGGTTCATCAGTCCCAACAGTAGGTTGTAACGAATCTGGTATTCAAGTATCAAAAGATTTAAAATATGAATTTGACGAATGTTTACAAGCTCGTGTTTTAATTAACCACTTATCATCAGATTCGAATATGAGTAATGAAATCTAAATTTCGTATGTTGAGCCTATTGTACTGCATCAACTTCCAAATCCAGGGCCGCTAAAACTCTTGAAATGGCTCGTACTCCAACCAAAGAAACTTATCCCAACTCCCACTCATAAACATGTTCTCTCATTCCAAACATCAACAACATTGCATTTAAGATGTCTTCTCGGAGGGGGAGACCTTACATGAGTTAAAGTTTATCAGTGAGTAATTTTTAATTAGTATATATCTTGAGTTTTTTTATATTTTAAAATAATTTAAAATAAACTACACAACAAATACTACAACAAAAGCACATACGGATTTGAACAAGAATATCTTTGAACAAGTCTGATGGAAATCTGTCGGAAATGACGGAGTTTCTCAAAAACACATCGTCGGTAATCTGTCGGAAACGACGGATTTTCTCGAAATTCCATCGTTAAATCGTCTGTTATTCCGTCGGTTCGACGGAGATTTTCCGATATTGTTCGGTCGGTAATATTATCGGAAATATATCTCTGACGGATGTCTGACAGAAAATTACCGACGGACTTACTGACAACCAGTCTCCGACAAATTTCCGACAGCTGGTTACCGACAGATTTACCGACAAACTGACCGTCAATACATCTGTCAGTAATTTATCGGTACTTACCGACAAATTTCCGACAGATTTGTTTTTCCGATAATCTAAAACCGACAGACGCATCTGTCTGTAATTTATCGATAATCCTTGTTTCCGACGGTTTACTGACGGTTTTGCTAGTCAATTCTAAACTTTTTTCTTGTAGTGATATATCTTAAGTTTTTTATATTTTAAAATAATTTAAAATAGACTACACAATAAATACTACAACAAAAGCACATACGGATTTAAACAAGAATATCTTTGAATTACATGCCCAAATAAACATGTAGCATAGCATAGTGATGGTTGTACTCGTTTACAATTAAGTTAAACAATGAGCCATGAGAAATATTTGTTTAGAAGAACATCATAAATTTATCATAAGGGTACCAGAAGAACGACCTACTATGGTTTGTATAAGCTGGTTACTTCTTCATCAACATCTTCTTCATCTTTTTCTCTTATGCGAATTACCATATTCGATCTAGGACACCTAACCAAGAAAAAGTTAGGAACTAACATGAAGTCTGTTCCCGGAGTTTCGTCATAGTGTTACCTTCCAAAAGTCATAGTGTAATCCATATGTTTTCTAGAGAGGAAATTATCATCAGTAAGACAAAAGGAATGGTGAGATTAGTTGTAAACACTTGAGTTGGTTTTATTATAATTGAACCTCTTTTGGGAGGTCTAATTCCCACACGTTTGACTTGGTCTTATCAACCATATCTAGTCCAGAATCTAAGAAAATATATGGATTTCGAACTCGAACTTCTAGGCTATGCTTAGGAAAAGAAATTATCCAATTATATTTCTTCTACCAATCTTCCACAGGAGTCATTTGCAAATTCAATCAAATGGAAAAGTGCTGTATCACAAATCAGTGTTAGAATCAACTATATATCGGATTATAAGGAGGCGTGAAAGACCTGAGAGACAGGAAACATGACTTCGTCACAGCAGGAAATTTCGAAACTTTCAAACATTTCTTCTAGTTCTTCCTTGGTAGGGTGGCTGCTCGATGCGTCTCTAGCGACGTTTTTGTCGTCCACCATTGTTTATCAAAAATTCTAGAGGTATTGGTTATGTCTGCGCTTGGAAATGTGAGAAGGAAGATAAGCCCTAATTTTTTTTTGTGTATTTTTCCACCCGCACCGTTTGGGTCAGACTTTAAAACGTCTATTGACAACAATTTTTTTAACCTTATCCATTCACAACGTAACGTCTATGCACTTGAATGTTTAATTAATTTTATTTTTTTACTTAATTTCATATTTTAAAAGTATTTTATAATCAAATAAAATAATTCACTTGTTATTTTTATAAAAAACTGATCTACTATATATTTATTTTAGTTGCACAAAAATCTACAGTATGTTCTCAATTTAACATATAAAATCAGGAGTGAGCATTTAAACCGAACCAAACCAATCAAACTTAAACTGACCCAAACCAAACCCGATCATACACGCTAACCATTTGGTTATGTTTCTCTTCAACCCAATGTATTTCTTAAGTTAATTAGTAATATTATTAAAATTATAAAAGTTTGATCTTATCTATTTCCACTTGTATTTGGTTTCTATTTTACTTTATTTTAACTTGTCTAATAAAATTAACTAAAAATAAATATAGATTTAATATTAGATATTCATATTATTTTTTTATCTTTTCTAATTTATTTGATTAATTAACTATTATAAAACCATAATCAATTTTATTTTGTTACTTTAATTAATTTTTAAACCATTTTAAAACCGAACCAAACTAAAACCAAACCGAACCAAAACGAAAAAAAACCGACCTGAGCACAAACCAAACCAAACTAAATTTGGTTGAGTTTGGTTAGGATTTTGCCAAAACCGAATAAACCGAACCAAACCAAACCAAAACTGAACCCGAACTTAAACCGAAAGGCATACCCTATATAAAATCAAAGAAATCCAACAAAATATTAATTTAACTCAGTTTGACAAATCAAATTTGATTGAGTTAAACAGATCCTAACTTTGAGAACCAATCAGTAAAGGAGACTTAAAAATGTAAGAGATTTTAGTAAGCACTTACTTTAAAAAGAAAAATTTAAATCTAAAAATTTTAGGTGAGATCCAAGAGAATTTTACATTAAATCATACTTAACTACTTCACCAAATTTACCCAAATCATAAAAATCATAGAAAAAATATAATAAAAAATCATCAAAATGTTAATTATTTAATTTTCCTTCTTTTTTTGTTGTTAATAATCACTGAAAATTGTGTTTGCTTACATGGATGGTAGAGAAATTTGTGTGATACTTGTGTTGATATATAGCTGAGGATTAGAAAATTTAGGGACCTTTTTATTTAATGATTGTAATTTGCTCTTCGATTGCAATGAAACATAATGTAATATATTTTTTTGCATCTAAGTATCTAATTCATGTTCCGGCGCATTGCATGATTCGAAAGGCAGCTCTAGTTAACAAGAAATTGAGGAGAAGTCGTTGTTTAGTCCTTCGGCAATTCATATATGCAATGCAAAAAATCTGTTATAAAGAGGATGGAAATGTCTATTCCATAAATAATGATAACTCATTGAAAATGCAATGCATGAAACTACAAAATCAAACTCAATGACCCATTACATAACAGAGTTTCCTACTTCTACTGACCTAACATAGCTCACATATGAACATAGCACTACAAGAAAACAGCCTATTCCCGACTGCAGTAAGAGTCGTTAAGTAGTCGCTAATTTGCTGTTTACGACTCAGTTACGACTAAAACGCGTAGTCGTAAATCCTTAGTCGGTAAAAGAATTAGTCGTAAAAATAGTTATTTAACGACTACTGTACGACGAAATTCCGTAGTCGTAACAGAGTCGTAAATAATTACGACTACGATACGACAGAGTTACGATTAACCAGCAGTTATATAGGCAGTTGTAAAGGAGTCGTAGTGTAGTCATAACATTTTAAGACCCGGTTACGACTAATCATGATATACAGTAATTTTGCTTGTAGTCGTAACGTAGTCGTAACATACTTATTGATTTACGACTATTTGGCTACTATTCAAAACAAATTAATAATGTAATTTTAATATGTTTAGCGACTAATGTTTTGTGGAAAACAAATTTATAAATGTTTTAAATTGAAATTGGTACCTGTTTCTCAAAATATTATGAAACCAATATTGTAAATAGAACAAAAACAAGATTAAGATAATAAAGTCAAATTAACCATGATTTATAATATACACCAAAAGACCAAGTTTTTCTCAAGACACATATACAAACCAAAAGAGACAAATGCATACCAAGTATACATGTGCCTCAACAAAAGAGACAAGTTCAACAAAAGAGACAAGCTCAACAAAAGAGACAAGCTAATTAGTTAGGTCTATGAAATTGGAGGTGAGAAGTTAACCTAAAAAGCATCACTGTTTGAAGATGGAGAAGGAACCGGATTTGAAGGTGGAGCTGTTGCAGGAAGTGTGGTTGAGAGTGGCTCTGTGGTTGCTTCAGCTGATTGAGTCTTCATAAACTCTATAAAGGCAGGGTCAGTTTTGCGCAGGTACTTCTCCACTAAGGATAAATGCTCTAACTTGTCCTTCTGCTCAGCCACAGCTTGGAAATGTAGTGCTTCACGAGCAGCAAGCTCTGCATCACGAGCAGCAACCTCTACATCACGACGAGAATTATAAGCAGCCTGCTCTTTGATTTGACGTTGAGTTTCCCTCATTTGCTCTTGCAATGACTGAAACATTGCAGACTCTTGTTGTTGGTTTTCCTTGCCATTGAGAAGAGGTTGAAGAGTATGCTTAAGACTTCCAACTCCATACAAGTTTCCTCGTGAATCTTTCTGAGTAGACTACAAGAAAACAAAGAGAAAAACACTACATAAAGAGGCTGTAGAAATCGAAAGGATCGGACAATGTGGGTTGTGAAAAGTGATAATTACCTAAATAAAGATGTTTGTGTAATCATCTGTTGTGAGCTCTGGAGGCTGTGAAGTATGTTCCCCAAGGTCGGACAACTTCTGATGCAAGTTCTTCTCATAATTGAGAGAGATTTGCTCCGCCTTCTGGTCAACATAAGTACCATCTGGCTTGGTAGTGTCTTAATAAAAACCTCACCAAGACTCACCGGTCTTCCCAATTCCCTTTCCTGCAATGTTACAAAAGAATAAAGGGTTATGGCATCAGTTAAAGCTCCAAATGTAAAGAAACACAAAATTTATGGGTATATAAAAGTTACTAACCATTTCGGTATGGATTTGTTGATAAGACTTTGGCCCTGATAAGTGGACGTGAGGACCAAGACCACCACGATCAGACATACGAGCTTTAGAGTAGGTGAGACTCCTTTGTTGTGCTTCTTCCGTCTCCCAATAATCAACCATTTTTTGCCAAATAGTATCTCTGATCCATTTTGGTCGCTCTCCACTAGTCTTGACATTGCAAATCATGTCTTTCATCCGGCGTTGGCAGATGAACTCGAAAAACTGTTGAACTGTCCCAGTAATCAAAGGATCCCATGTGTGTGTTTTCTACATAGCAAAGACAATATAATGATGTTAGTGGAAACTCAACAAGTAAACCTATATGTGAAAAGGTTAAGAGAGAAGAAAACTGTACAGCAAACTCGATGAACCATCTCTGTTGTCTGTCCCGAGGCACACATGTCCAGCTGTAGTATGGACCATCAAATTTATTTGTAAATTTTTTAGTAATGTTCCTTACCAGTCTCGATCTTTCGTCGCGAGTAAACCTGCAAACACAAAACAGCAAAAAAGATGTCAATGTTCTAAAACAGATAAGGACCAACACAAAACAGATGTCAAAACAGATTGAGTACTTATACTTATGTATATATAGGACCAACACAAAACATAACCTATTAAGAACAATCAAAACAGACATATATATAGGACCAACACAAAACAGATGTCAAAGATTGAGTACTTATACATATATATAGGACCAACACAACACATAACCTATTAAGAACAATAAAAACAGACATCAATGTTCTAAAACTAACCATCAAAGAGCATCACAGACCATTACACAACAGCAAAAAATTATTTTACTTACGAATCGTGTAAAATAATTTTACTTAAGAATTGTGTAAAATTATTTTACTTAAGCATCACAGATCATTACACATCACAGACCATTACCATCAAACAACAACAAAAAAATATTTTACCATCAAAACAACAGCTCATTAGAAGATAGTATTTATACCAGGTCGTGTTTGGCATCGGTGTGGGGGAGAGGACGGTCGTAAATTTCTCACGGTTTGGCACTCTAAGCAGGGCATTTAGAGTGATAATCGTGTCCTCTTGGAGCTCCGGATTTGAAGCCTCAGAACCTTCATGGTAGTTGTTACCGTGAGATGATGGACGACTCTGAGCTTAAGAGTTATCAGCTGGAGACGGTGGAGCGTCTTGTAGTGGAGGATCTTCATCTGGAGACTGTCGCGGATTGTTATGGACCTTCTCTGACGAAAGAAGCTGTTGAGTCTGACGTTTTTGGTTCACCGAGGTCTGGAAAAGAGTCCGTGGTGGTGGATAGTTGCGGATCTGTGGTGCTCCTGATGGTGAGAGTCTAGGGAAAACGTGGTTTTGCTCTTGGGGTGTTTGAGGATGGGGGAAATCTGCTGCCGGCGTAAAGTTGTATTGTGGCGGTAGAGGGTTTGGTCTTCTTGCTTCCTTGATGGGGGTCGACCCTTCGGTTCTTTGGAAGAAATTACAGTCCATCTTCCTCTTTCTTCCTCGCTTAACTGGAGCTTTGGTTGGAGCCTTAGTTGCAGACTTCGTTACAGATTGAGTTGGAGCCATCGTGAAGAAGAGAATCGGGAGACAAATAAGAGAAATCGGGAGACAGATAAGAGACAGACAGACAAATAAGAGAAATCAAATCGGGATTCAGAAGAGAAATCGAGAAGAGGATAGTTTCGAAGAGTTATCGAAGAGGAGAGTTTTGGAGTTATCGAAGAGAAGAGGAGAGTCTCGATAAAATTAGGGATTAGGGATTTAGGTTTTGGTTTTGGGGGAAAAATAAGGGTTTAGGTAAAGGGGGAAATCAAATTAATTTTGTTTTGGGGGAAATTATTTTGGGTTAGGGGGAAATTATTTTGGTTTCCCGGGTTAGGGGAAATTATTTTGGGTTAGGGGTAATTATTATGGTTTCCCGGGTTTATTTTGGTTGAGATTAATTAATTCATATTTTCTTAATTTAGTCGCTAATTGGTCACTAATTAGTCGCTAATCAGTAACCCATAAATGATATTCGTCATCTCTTTTGGTGGAGAGTTCTTTTTCCGAAAGTCCTGGATATTTTGCACCACTAAAATCCTCGAACATACTATATATACAAGACCAACACAAATATATGAGATTTTTTTTTTGTGGATTATATATATAATAAAGTTTATTTTACTTAATCAATATAAACTTAATTATACCTCTCAATTGGCTGAAAATAGTCACAATTTCTTAAAACATATGCATGTGCGCATTGATAGTCTCTTTCAGACAGCCATACTTCATTCATTTCTCCACTTGGACGGCCGATGTGAGTAAATATAGGAGGTACTCCATGGACATGATATTCATGGGCTTCACCTTGATCAAATCGTGTTAACCTGACCAAATGAGAAAAACAAATGACTTTCAAATAAATGGTAACATTTTTATCTACCTTGATTGATTTTAGAATTTACCCTGATTTTGTTTGTATATTTGCGGCGAAGTAGTGCTCTGAGAAATAAGCAATCTCGTCATTGATATAAGATTCAACAATTGATCCGGATGCATATCTTTTGTTCTTTGCTTTTCCTTTCAATTTTTTAAAAAATCTTTCAAAAGGATACATCCACCTATATTGAACAGGGCCTCCTAATTCAGCTTCGTAGGGGAGATGTATAGGCAGATGCTCCATCACGTCAAAAAATGATGGTGGAAAGATCTTTTCCAAATTGCATAGGATCTGAATTATGTTCTGTTTTAGAATTTGAATGCGACTTTTATGCAAAGTTCTCGCACATAAGTTCCAGAAAAAGGCTCCAAGCCCTACAATATACAATGCAAAATATTGGGGTTAATTTCTTTAAATTTACTATTAAATGACTTCAAAAATATAGGTATATATATATGAAATTAATTAATACCTGATAATGCAAGGTGGACGTTCCGGTCTAGGAGTTCTGGAAAGATAAATGGAAGTAGTCGTTCCATAAAAACATGGCAGTCATGACTCTTCATGCCTGAAAACTTTCCATTTTCCATATCAACACAACTAGCTAGGTCTGACGAATAGCCATCAGGAAATTTCACCGAATGTTTGACACATTCTAGTAAACTTGTTCTCGCTTCTTCTGTCAAAGTGTAGGGTGGGAAAGGAGCTTTACCATCACTATCAATATGTAGTTGTGGCCGAGAACAGAATTTTTGTATATCCAATCTTGACATGATGTTGTCTTTTGAATTATCCTTCACACTCATAAGAGTATGCATGATGTTATCCAAAAAGTTCTTCTCTGTATGCATCACATCAATATTGTGTCGAAGATTGAGGTCCCTCCAGTAAGGCCGCTCCCATAAGATGCTTAACATATGCCAGTTGTGTTGCTTCCCATAGCCAGCAGTCATCTTTTCATGACCATTTCCACCAGCGTCCTTGGTTTTTGGTGGTTTTACTTCAGCCAACCGCTCGTAATAAACTTGCTCACCGGTCAACGACTGAGGTGGATAGTCTCTCGAAGCATCTTTTCCCTTGAGAAAGTCTTTCTTATTCCTCCTTAATGGATGACCGTGAGGAAGAAATCCTCGATGACAATCAAACCAACACACCTTCCTTCCATTAGGGAGATAAAAAGACTTTGTATCTTCCATGCAAACTAGACAAGAAAATTTTTCATGGGTTGTCCATCCTGATAACATGCCATACGCCGGAAAGTCATTTATCGTCCACATTAGCGCTGCCTTTAGATTAAAATTTTCATTCAAGGAAACATCGTATGCATCGACTCCAGTAGACCACAACTCTTTTAACTCCTCAATCAAAGGTTGGAGGAAGATATCCAGACTAGCTCGCGGATGATTTGGCCCAGAATTCAAAATTGTAAGAAACAAGAACTCTTCGTTCATGCACATACCAGGGGGTAGATTGTATGGAGTCAAGATCACAGGCCACAATGAATGATTACGAGACACGCCAAACGGATTGAACCCATCAGTGCATAATCCAAGATAAACGTTACGGGGTTCTTCTGCAAATCGAGGATTTTGTTCTTGAAAATATTTCTACTCCGCCGCATCTGAAGGATGACACATTTCTCCCTCCTTAGATTTGTGCTCAGCATGCCATCTCATCGCCGTCGCAGTCTTGTGGCTCTGGTACATGCTCTTCAATCTATCAGCATTAGGTAGATACCACATACGACTGTATCGTACTTTGGTTCTACGTCGAGGATCCTTTGGCTTCCATCTTTGAGCACCACAAAACAGACAAGTCTTTACCTTTTCGTCATCTTTCTAGAATATCATACAATTGTTAATACAAACAACAATTGTATAATATGAGAGACCTAAATTGCGCATTAATTTTTCCGTCTCGTAATGTGAACCTGTTGCTTGGTTTCCTTCTGGTAAATACTCATTCAATATTTCGCACACCGAATCCACTAACTTTTCACTCATATTATACTCCGCCTTATTTTGCATGACTCGAGCAGCTAACGATAATTGTGAGTGACCTTCATGGAAACCATCGTATAATGGATTTTTTGCGCCTTCTAACAAGTCGTAGAATTTCTTTGAATGATTACGTATTGGTTCTTCTACATTTTGAGAACTACCCTCATGATAGTTATCATCTAAACCCACATTATAACGAATGCATCATTCACCATATCCACATATGGATTTTCTACTACATTACCCACATCTACATTATCCACTTCTTGATCACTACCAACATAACTTGTTCCTATATCCATATTGATTTCTTCCCCATGTTTATACCAAATATAATAATCAGGCATAAATCCATTGCTAAAAAGATGATTCCAAATTTTTTTTCCCGACATAAACTTATCGTTCTTACAACGACTACAGGGACAGTGAAACATACCCCCATTATTCTCTGCTAGAGATTGACTATTTGCAAATGCCATGAATTGCTCCATCCCCGTTGTAAACTCCGCCGAAAAATTGCCCGTCACTTCATCGAACCTCTTATACATCCACTCTCGAGAATTACTATAATTGTAATTCCCAGACATTATACAAGAGTAATAAAAAATATATATAATTTTTTCTTTTGGAAGATTTTTTTTTTTTTAATTTTCACAAATGTGTTTGTGTTTTTATGAGTGAGAAGAGAAGAAATGGTGAGTGAAGAGAGAAGAAGTGGTGAAGCTGGTATATATAGGCAATTTTGGCGACTACCAAGCGACTATTAAAATTCAGTCGCATAATACAAGTACACCAACCCCCCCAAACGAAGAAAACGTGAATTTTAATACCGACATTTTACGACTATTATACGACTACGTTACGACTCACCGAAAGTGTCGCATAATAGTCGCTAAATAACGACTACTAAGCGACAACCTGTACGACCCGCCGATATTGTCGTAATATAGTCGCCTAATTTGGTGACTTGTATGCGTCTACCTAGATAGTCATAACTGAGGGAATATATAACGACAAGGTTACGACTGCGTTTATAATTCTATATATTAGTCGTAACCTAGTCGTTAAATGGCGACTATTTTGACGACTACTGGATTTTGTCGCAATTTAGCGACGACTAGATTTTGTCGCAATTTAGCGACGACTGTACGATCGTTTTTATATAGTCGTAAATTAGTCGTAACAGAGTAACCAAATAGTCGCTAAATTTAGCGACTGAATAATAGTCGTAAAATGTAGTCGGCTATGGCCAGTTTTCTTGTAGTGTAGGCATCTTCATTACCGCTGCTAATCTCCATCTTCACATGAACACCACTCAACATATAAGATGGGATCAACAGAAAGTCATCTTCAGGCTGCTCTTCTAGCTTTCTCGATTTTTGAATATTCTTCACCCGCAACCCCAGCCTTAGTGTGCTATACTCTTTGATTCTGGCTAGGCTCTCGAGAGTTTGCGCACTCGTGGAACCGTAGGCGCTATATGGCTCGCAGTCACATTCACCCCTTCTGATCCGGTGAATTTTCAACTACAATTACATCACCTTCTTTCTCTTCTTGAAAATTAACCATCTTATCACTAACGTCCAGCTCCACGCAGAATATTATAGGACGTCTCAGCTCCAAGCCGAATATGTAACCCGGACTCTGTTTGTGTACACCATGAAAATGGTTGTTGAGATCATTGTAGGAGCCAATGTAGTTACAATCCTTAACAAGGCATGAATATGGGGCGAAAACACACACTTTCTCATGGCTTAGTAATTTGTTTCCATAACCGGTGCTCTTTTTACACCCGTACATGAGACTAACCCTGCTTTTATGACCTTCTCCATGGCTATGCACTGAACATCCCCTATAGGCAATTTGCAGAACGAGCATCTCTTCTTCAATTTGATGCAGCACAAGAAAAAAGCTAGATGTCTATTATTACACTAAAACGAAATAAAAACACAAAGTGTAAGCACAAAGCCAAAAATGAATCGATTTTTCCACTTTTTAGTGAAACCCATTGACTTAAAAACAAAACAGCAACACTGGCTAAAGTAAAATCGTTGACCTAAAAACAAAAGAGCAACAATAGCTACGGTGAACACTACAGGAAATTGGGGTATTAACAGCACGTAAAAAACTCTATTCAAAAGTTTGACAGCGTTATAACAAACGCAATGACATCGTCCGCGACTGTAGGTCAGACCTTCTAAATAGGATTTATTTACACCGCTATTGTTAATTTAGTAATTATAGCGTTTTTGCCTTTGCCATTGTTATTTATTTGATAGCGTTATATATCTTCTAATAATTAAAAGAAAAGTATGTTTAGCAAAATGTCTGAAATGTTGTTTATAATTACAGAGATTGACACTCAATTATGTAAAAAAAGAAAACAGTTATTGAAGTTGAAAGGGGCAATTTGGAGATAAACAAAATCAAAACCAATTACGTGAGCCATTGACCCAGTGGGGCTCCATGAGTTTTCTATTTTCGCCAAAGCTTCGATTCGTTATTGGGCTGAAAGAGGTCACATGTTCTTTAGGTTTATTTGTTAACTGGGCTTTGTCTTTGACTAAGATTGCCACACCTAATCCAATGTTTCAAATAACTAAAACATTAATAAAAGAAAATCATAAAACGTATCTTCTAAATTTTAGTCGATAACATCTCCAGTTTACCAAATATACTTTCAAATTTCAATAATTCGCTCCCTAAATTATCGCAACATAATCTCCGAAAATCTTTACCTTAAATCAATCATCACCCATTTATAATTGAGCGAAAAATCTTCTCTTGATTGTATCCAAGATTTTATGCTTGCATGCAAAGTCTAAATATTCCTCCACTTTAACCTAATCACTAATCTACTTAATATAGGGATCAAACACAAGCACAAAATCATTCTACACTTACCATTTCTCAAATACATGTCGATAAACGCTTACATAGCAATGGCTGCATCCCACACCTTTCTCCGAGATATGAAGCCTTACAAGAGGCTTCATGGAAAGTAGAAGTTAGGCTTCTTCATACATGGAAAACATATACAGTAATGTTTGGTGAGACCTTTAACAATTGTCAAATTCAATTCATTAGTGTCTCTTTCCAAGAAAACGGCTATGATATCGCTGATTCACCTCTACGCCGGAAAAATCAATCAATTCACCTTAAATCGTTTGACTTTTCCACCTTAAACTGGAGGGTTCTTGGTGTTTGACACCGAGTTGTTTTCGGATCGGCTTCCATCCGTGAAACCCTAAAATTTGGCGATTTTGTTTTCACTGCCTTCAGACTCTGACTGTGAATGGTTCTTGTGATGGCATTTATGGGGACGGCGAGGTCTACTTGCTAACGAATCGGACACAGAAGGTTCGTCTTCTCATCTTTGATGCTCAGCTTCTATTCGTCTTCTCATCTCCAGTGTTCTGCTTGTTGTTTTATTGGTCCCCTTATCTTTCTCACCAGAATGTGTATCTAGTGTAGGGTATGAGTCTTAGGGTTTGCAATCTGATTGTATTGGGTTATAGGTTTTCTGATTAATTTGAGAATTGTGTTACGGTTTCACTTTAACTATGGGTTTACTTTTGAGATTGTGAATCGTGTGTTGAGCTTTTGAGATTGTGAATCTTTTGTTTACTTCTAAAATTGTGGATCGTTTGTTGAGCTTTCAATGGCCCATTAAATCTGTTTGAATTGTTTGATGGCACTTTGTCGATTTGTCTGCTTAGTATTGACTGGTTTATTTTGTGTTATGTGAGGTGTTCATCAAATGGTGTAAGAGTTTGAATGGGCAGAGAGATGTCCTTTGGGTGAGAAGATGTGTGAATGGGCAGAGCTTTGTCTTGTTTTAATTCTTTCAGGTACGCATTTGTAGATTTCAGATGAATTGTTTTCTTATGGTTGTGTTTGTGTTTGTTGTAAGCCTTTTACTTGTCCCTTATGCAGGATCCATAGACGGATGAGTTAGAGTTAGACTGAATCGTGTGTTAATCCAAAAGGTAATCCTTTTATGTTTGTGTTTCTGTTTGTGTGATTGTTTGTTGTAATACTTTTATGTTTATGTTTTTGTTTGTTTGTGTCTTAGTTTGAGTCAAGTTTTTTTAAACAGTATGTGGTTTGGTTTAAAAAGACAAAAGAATAATGTACTTGTCAAAACTGATTGGAGCCTGAAAATAGTCTTGACTTTTAGCTTTTTGAAATACTTTTGATACACAAAGGTGAAATGTTTTTTGTTTAAGTGTAAACAGACACCACCTTGGTCCTAAACCAAACCGGTCCAAAACCAAAGCGGTCCAAAACCGGTCGAAAAATTCAACGCACTGAATCCTAAATCAAACCGGTCCAAATCAATAATTAAATCGAACTGGCCGAACCATAAATATTGGTGTCCACCGACACCACCTTGGTGTCGATCGACACCCATTCCAGAAAACCAATAATTGGTTCGCGGATGTTACAATTCTCCCCCACCAACTTAGATTCGTCCTCGAATCTCGAACAACCATCAGCCAAGGACTCCCGTGCAACCGTCTCCACGGCCCGCACTCTTCCGACCGGTCTACAGAAGGTCACCTCTAGGTGATAGACTCACGTTCCAGGCATTATTTGCTCTCGACTTTTGGATTTTCCTTTACTCACTGCTCTCAACCTTGAGTTTTTATTGGCTCCTCATCAGGCCTAAGCCTGCATGGCATAATGCATAAGGAAGTCCAATATCCGTCTCTCGGGTTGCCACCCTACAGCGCGCCCCCGGATCGTCATCCAAAGTCGATATACCAACTATACTCCCAAGCCACAAAGTCTCAGAATATGGCAGTACTAGGAGAACCAAAGTTCCTCAAGAGTCGCGAGCAAACAAATCCGAACACGTCTGAGTCCTATCCCTAACCAAGTTTCCTTCTCGTGGCTCGCGTAAAACATCACAATGTCCTACCAACCACATATCCCCTCACTGGAATACCTCATGACCACACAAGGATCATATACATGCCACAAGGGCCGACAAATGTCCTAAACAAGACTGCCACCAAGGCCAAACAAATGTTCTAAACAGGACCACCACCAAGGCCAAACAAATATCCTAAACAGGACCGTCACAAAGACCAAATAATTTTCCTCAATAGGACCGCCACCAAGGCCACTCGTCCTGAAGGACCGTCACAAAGACCAGTTGTCCCGAAGGACCACCACTAAGGCCATTCGTCCCGAAGGACCATCACAAAGACCATACATCCTAAGGATCGCCTTAACAGGCCACACGTCCCGAAGGACCATCACGAAGACCATACATCCCGAAGGACCACCTAAACAGGTACATTGGCTAAACACCCCCCCCCCCCCACAAAGGCAACACAATTGGCTAAACAGCCCGCCACAAAGGCCACACAATTGGCTAAACAGCCTGCCACAAAGGCCACACATTGTCTCAAAAGACCGCCACACAAAGCACACTGACTCAAAAGTCCAAGACACTGGCAATCCTATCAAGAAATCCATCGTGATAATATCCCACTTCCACTCTGGAATGGGAAGACTCTTCAGCAACCCGCCTGGAACCTGAAGCTCAGCCTTCACTAGTTGACACACATCGCACCTAGCGACCCAACTAGCCACATCCTTCTTCATCCCGACCCAGTGATAGTACCTTTTGAGGTCACGGTACATCTTAGTCGCTCCTGGATGAATAGAAAACTTGCTCGAATGAGCCTATCTCAGAATCTCTTGCCTCAACTCCTCATCCTTGGGCACACAAATCTGTTCGTGCACCAGAATAGTACCATTAGCTGATACCTGGTACTCAGTATCCACAACCTTAGAGGCATTCCCCAGCCCCAAATCATTCTCCTGAGCCAACCGCACCCTACTCAGAAGGTCCGCTCTGTCAGCCGCCTCCAAACCCAACGACTGCCGAGAAATAGCACACAAACTCAATGCACTGATCTCTCCTACCAGAGTCTCCATCTCCTGCTCCTGAGCCGAAGCTACCCTCTTACGACTCAGAGCATCTGCAACCAAGTTAGTCTTACCAGGGTGATAAGCTATCTCCAAATCATAATCCGCCACAAGCTCCATCCACCGCCTTTGCTTCAAATTCAACTCAGGCTGAGTGAATATATACTTCAGGCTCTTATGATATGTACACACTTGCACTTTTGCACCATAAAGATAGGATCTCCAAATCTTCAGGGCAAAATCTACAGCAGCCATGTCCAAATCATGAGTAGGATAGTTGTCCTCATGCTTCCGCAACTGCCGTGAAGCATAGGCATTCACCTTCCCATGCTGCATCAACATACACCCCAAACACACTCTAGATGCATCAGTATAAACCACATAGGGTTCTCCCTGATCTGATAGTGCAAACACTGGCGTAGTAGTCAACATCTCCTTCAGGCTTGCAAAGCCCTCCTCACACTCCTGTGACCAGACAAAAGGAACATCCTTCCTTATCAACTTAGTCATAGGACGTGCTGTGCTTGCAAAGCCCTGCACAAAATTTCTGTAATACCCTGCCAACCCAAGAAAACTCCTGATCTCAGTGGCATTCTGCTGTCTAGGTCAATCTCTGATAGCTTGAATCTTCTCCGGATCTACAGAAACCCCATCTGCAGAAAAAATGTGACCCAGAAATCCCATCTCCCGCTGCCAGAAACTACACTTGCTCAACTTATCAAACAACTTTTGCTCCCGCAGCTTCTCCAGAACTGCCCTCAAGTGCACTGCATGCTCCTCTGGGCTCTTAGAATAGACCAGGATATCGTCGATGAAGATTGATATGTCTATATTTTGTCTCTGCTAAGCATGTATTTGTCATGCATTTAGTTAGGATAACTAGTTGTTTTGCATAAACTTCTAGTCTCTTTTGTACACTTTGCATATTTAGGTAGTTGTTGCATCATTCTTGCATACATTATGCATTTCAGAGTATTTCAGGTATCTATGAGACGTCGGGAACACATCGTTCGAGTCGCCGTTCGAGTCGCTGTTCGACGTCGTTCGAGTCACCCACTCGAGCAACATCTTGACCGTCGATCGAGTCGTCACTCACTCGAACAACACATTGACCGTCGATCGAGTCGCCGTTCGAGTCGTCCTTCGAGCCACCGGTCGGGGGCTTTAGCTTTCGATGTCTTCATCAAAGTTGTAGAGAATTGAGTCATATTTTCAATACCGTTTATTTCAAGCCAATCGGAGGTGTGGTTCAAACGTTATCATCGTTTTAGTGGGAGCATATACATCCAGCTCGAGTCGCCACCCGTCGACTCGACCCTCCAGCTCGAGTCGCCACCCGTCGACTCGACCCTCCAGCTCGAGCTGCTGCCCGTCAACTCGACCCTCCTCCACTCGAGCCAACACCATCCCCCACTCGAGCCACTACTCGTTCGCACATGTCAGGAAGACGTTCCGCCTTACACGCTTTAGGAGATTCCTAAACCGACGCTTCACCTTGTCGTTTTAAGTTTTAGGAATTTACGTGTTTTTACTAAAATGACATTTTGTTAAGTCTTGACGGAAAACATCTTATTTTTTTATCTCATTTTTGTTCTGAAGGTTCTCCCTAGCCTCCAAAACCGTTCTCAGACTTTGTATCCAGATATCTTTTAATACATTGATTATTTGCATTTGATTTCTTCTACAAACTTGTTCATCTCATTTTTACCTATCTAAGAATGCTTGTTTCAATGATTTCTATGTTTTCATCCTTGATGATGATTTACGGATCTGAGTAGTGTGGTAGTTCTTGAGGATGGGATAGATTAGGTGGAGGATCTTAGGATGTAGAGTGTTTAAGTGTTGATTGTATGATTCCCTTATGGACTAGAGTTATAAATACTAGTTTTTCTCTGATCAATTGGAACTAGGTTTGAGACATTCCCACACCCAAAAGGTGTTCGATGAAATGTCTGACCAACTAGTGCCAGAGACTTACATTCCTAGCCTAAGAGATTAGTTGCCTAGGATGTTTGTTGACGTGAATGAACTTGTTTTTCATGCCATGCTTGATCATGTTTCTCTAGCGAGAGTTAGGTTTGGAAGTGATTGAGTTTGAGTAGTTTTTGTCAAGAGATTGGATTAGCTAAGAAGTGATGTTCATTGTTTAGGGATAGTTTGCTTGTGGCATGTTAAACACTCTATAGACTCGGATACCCCACCGACATCAATTACTCCCATCCTTAGGACTTCTTTCCTTCTGATTTTTATTACACTCCTGAGACTGTTTCGCTTCCTGCTTTTTAGTTCATGCTTAAACTCATTTCTGTTTTCATTCATTTTCACTTCTTGTCATGCATTCTCGTTTCTAGTTCTGAGACTCATTTCCGTTTTACATTTTGATCATTATAGGATTGTTAGATATAAAACCCCTGTTTGAATTGGCTTGACTTGTGAAATCTTGATTGCATTTTGATTGTTAGCAACATCCCATTTGGATTGACACCTTAAGTACTACAACACATAAGGTTAATTGACACTAGGAGATACAAAAATCCTAGTATCAATTTGGCGCCGTTGCCATTTGGGAATTGTTTTGCTACATTTAATATTTCAAGTTTTGCAAGATATTGTTCTGTTACACTTATCATTCTGGGTACTGACTTGTTTTGGTTGTCTGCTTGTTTGTCTTGCACCTCAGGTACCTGTTGATTGCAACCTTGCATGCACACCAGATCAAGAGGGCATCAAAATCTCCTTCCTGTTATCGACAAATTCAATCGGTTGCAACCCCCGTGAAAAACTCGTACTTCCAACGATCATCCCGTACCAGTCACTATGGAATAACAGAATGAACCACATCCGGGACCGCGAAACATTGGTGCTGGGGATGCACCGAACACTCACACTCAGCATGCTGGAATCGTCCCTCCCGCCGTGTAGACCAACAACTTCGAAATCAAAAGTGGTCTGATCTCCATGATCCAAGGCAACAAGTTCCACGGGTTGCCCATGGAGGATCCACTCGACCACTTGGATGAGTTCGACCGTCTGTGCAGTCTCACCAAGATCAACGCCGTGAGTGAGGACGGTTACAAGTTGCGCCTCTTCCCATTCTCCTTGGGAGACAAGGCTCATCAATGGGAGAAAAACCTTCCCAAGGGATCAATCACTACCTGGGATGGTTGCAAGAAAGCATTCTTGGCCAAGTTTTTCTCCAACTCCAGAACAGCACGTCTCAGGAATGAGATTTCCAGCTTCACTCAGAAGAGCTCCAAATCATTATGTGAAGCATGGGAGCGTTTCAAGGGTTTTTCATAGCCAGTGTCCGCACCATGGTTTTAGCAACGAGTCACTGCTAACCACTCTATACCGTGATGTACTTCCAAAAATCCGCATGCTGCTTGACAATGCTTCTAATGGTACTTTCCAGAACAAAGACGTTGAGCAAGGATGGCAACTGGTGGAGAATCTCGCTCAGTCTGACGGCAACTACAATGAGGAATATGACCGCACAGTTCGCGGCGACGCTGGGTCTGAGGAGAAGTACAAGAGGGACCTCAAATGTGTCAATGAGAAGCTTGACCGTATTTTGCTAAGCCAGCAGAGGAGCGTCCACTTTGTATCTGAGGATGACCCTTTCCAAGTTCCAGATGGGGAGGGCGAGCATACTGAGGAGATTAGCTATATCCAGAATCAAGGTGGATACAACAAAGGTTACAACCCTACAAGACGAACCCCAATTTGTCTTACCGAAGTAACAATGTTGCTAATCCACAAGATCAGGTGTACCCGCCCCAACAAAACCAGCAAGGTCAACAAAAATCTTTTGCACCTTACAATCCGGGATTTGCTCCTAAACAACAGTTCCAGCAGGGTTACCAAGCTCCTTCTGGACCACCGCCAGGATTCCGCCCTCAACCAGTTCAGCCTACTCTAACCCCAGATCAAGAAATGAAGCAAATGATGCAGCAAATTCTTCAGGGTCAAGCTAGTGGTTCTATGGATACTGCTAAGAAGTTTGCTGACCTTAGTCAGAGGATGGAATGTTCCTACAATGATCTGAACGTCAAGTATGAAGCTCTGAATTCGAAGATAAGGTATATGGAAGGCCAGTCTGCTTCTACTTCTTCACAAAAGTCTGGCCAATTCCCAGGGAAAGCTGTTCAGAACCCCAAGGAGTTTGCAAACGCAATTACGCTGAGAAGTGGGAAAACATTGCCTCCCAGACAAGGAGTTCCAGACGTCACTGAGGACAGTGCGGAATTAGATGGGGAGGATTTTGTTCAGGATGACGCTCAGATGGAGAACCCAGTAGAAGCAGTCAAAGATCCAATCGAGCCAGTGAAGCAGTCTGAACCTGAAGCTGTTAAGGAACTTGCTGTTCCTGATGACAGACCTGCGAGATTCATCCCTCCACCGTACAAGCCTCCTCTACCGTTTCTAGTAAGGTTCAAGAAGCAGCTTACTGAGAAATACAAAGCCTTGTTCGAAAAACAAGTCAAGGAGATTGAGTTGAGAATGCCACTGCTGGATGCATTCGCACTTGTTCCTCACTACCAGAAATTTCTCAAGGACTAGTGATGGAGAGATCAAAGGATATTCAAGGCATGGTGGTACTAAGTCTTGAGTGCAGTGCAATCATCCAGAAGAAGGCTGTACCCAAGAAGCTCAAAGATCCTGGATCATTCACTCTACCCTGCTCCATTGGACCTATGTCTTTTGATAGGTGTCTATGTGATCTTGGTGCTTCAGTCAATCTGATGCCATTCTCTGTGGCTAAGAGGTTGGGTTTCACAAGGTTTAAGGCTTGCGACATCTCCCTCATCCTTGCAGATAGATCAGCGAGACTTCCACATGGTATTTTGGAAGACTTACCTGTCAGGATCAGAGACGTGGAAGTGCCAACCGACTTTGTGGTTCTGGAGATGGATGAAGAACCAAAAGAGCCTCTGATCTTAGGAAGACCGTTCTTGGTGACTGCTGGAGCCATCATTGATGTCAGGAATGGCAAGATTGACCTCAATATGGGCGATGACTTCATCATGAAGTTTGACATTAAGGATACTTTGAAGAAGCCGACAATAGGAGGACAAATCTTCTACATTGAAGAGATGGATAAGTTGGCTGATGAGTTGTTGGAGGAACTAGCTGAGGAGGACCATCTAAAAACTGCTCTAACCAAGGATGGCGAGAAAGGGTTCCTGCATGGGGAGACCACTTGTTACAAGAATATTCTAGATTCCCACAGAGAAATGGATGGATCAGAGAAATTCGAGCAACTATCTGACGCGGATGGGGTATGTGTAGTTGAGACAGAGGGTTCAGAACGTGAAATCTCCCACTCGACCGTCGCCAAGACCCGGACATACTACTCAATGGAGCCATCACACGAGTCGCACACCTTCCACTCGACCGTGACCACTCCTGACTCCCATGCTGACGACTGGTCAGAACTGAAGGCTCCAAAGGTAGAACTCAAAACTCTCCCTTTCGGGCACAGGTACGTTTTTCTGGGAACCAATTCTACTTATCCTGTCATAGTGAATGCTAGGTTGAGTGATGATGAATTGGGGTTTCTAGTAACTGAGCTTAAGAAGTATAGAAGAGCCATAGATTATTTTTTAGATGATATCAAAGGAATCTCACCTAGTCTTTGCACCCATAGGATCAATCTTGAAAATGTATCTTATGCTAGTATTGAACCCCAAAGAAGATTGAACCCTAATCTGAAAGAGGTAGTTAGGAAAGAAATCCTAAAACTACTTGATGCTGGAGTTATCTATACTATCTCTGATAGTATTTGGGTATCTCCAGTGTACTGTATACCTAAAAAGGGAGGAATTACTGTCATCAAAAATGAAAAAAATGAGCTAATCCCAACTAGAACCATCACAGGACATAGGATGTGCATTGATTATAGGAAGTTAATTGCTGTTTCTAGGAAGGATCATTTTCCTCTACCTTTCATTGATCAAATGTTGGAAAGACTAGGTAGTCATCCTTATTACTGTTTCCTTGATGGGTATAGTGGATTCTTCCAAATCCCTATCCACCCAAATGATCAGGAAAAGACAACCATTACTTGTCCCTCTGGCAATTTTGCCTACAGACGCATGCCATTCGGTTTGTGTAATGGTCCTGCCACCTTTCAGAGGTGCATGACTTCAATTTTCTCGGATTTAATTGAGGAGTCAGTGGAAGTGTTTATGGACGACTTCTCTGTATACGGTTCCACTTTCTCCTCCTGTGTGTTGAATCTGTGCAGGGTATTGACGCGATGTGAGGAGACGAACCTGGTACTGAACTGGGAGAAATGCCACTTCATGGTTAAAGAAGGGATCGTTTTAGGACACAAGATTTCTGAGAAAGGAATTGAGATTGACAAAGCAAAGATTGAGGTCATGGTTCAGCTTCAACCGCCTAAGACAGTGAAGGACATAAGAAGTTTTCTGGGACATGCTGGATTTTACAGGAGATTCATTAAGGACTTCTCAAAAATTGCAAGACCTTTGACAAGGTTGTTGTGCAAGGAGGTTGAATTCGAATTCGATGCAGCATGTCTGGAAGCCTTCAGCAAGATCAAAGAGGCTTTGGTTTCGGCACCCATAGTCCAAGCTCCGAATTGGGACCATCCGTTTGAGATTATGTGTGACGCTTCAGACTTTGCAGTTGGATCTGTTCTGGGACAGCGTATTGACAAGAAGCTTCATGTCATCTACTACGCGAGTCGCACCTTGGACGAGACTCAGGGAAGGTATGCTACCACAGAGAAGGAACTCCTGGCAGTTGTGTTTGCATTCGAAAAATTCAGGAGTTATCTTGTGGGTTCGAAGGTTATTGTGTATACCGATCATGTTGCTCTAAGACACATCTACTCGACGAAGGATACTAAACCGAGACTGTTGAGATGGATCCTGCTTCTCCAAGAGTTTGACATGGAGATAATTGACAAGAAAGGAATAGAAAATGGAGTTGCAGACCACTTGTCAAGGATGAGGATTGAAGATGCTGTTCCAATAGATGACTCAATGCCTGACCCAGGTTTGTGAGCAGATGCATGACACCGGATTTGAGAACCTAAAAATCAATTGTATGGCGATCACTTCGGATACTGCACCATGGTACGCTGATTTCGTGAATTACAAGGTCTGTGGAGAAGTTCCTGATGACATGGATCCCTACAGGAAGTAGAAGTTTTTCAGAGAGGTCAACCATTACTTATGGGATGAACCCTATATGTACAAGAGAGGTTCTGACGGTCTATTCAGAAGATGCATAGCAGAAGGGGAAGTGTAAGGAGTGCTTGAGCACTGTCACGCCTCCACCTATGGGGGCCATTTTGCCACATTCAAGACAGCTCAGAAGGTTCTCCAAGCAGGTCTCTGGTGGCCAACCTTGTTCAAGGACGCTCACAGCTTCATAACCAAGTGTGATGCTTGTCAGAGGATGGGCAACATCACAAGGAGGAACGAGATGCCCCAGAATCCAATCCTGGAAGTAGAGATTTTTAATGTTTGGGGTATAGACTTCATGGGTCCTTTCAACCCTCCATCAAATGGCAATGTCTATATTCTGGTGGCAGTTGATTATGTTTCTAAGTGGGTCGAGGCCATTGCCAGTCCTACCAATGATCACAAGGTTGTTTTGAAGCTGTTCAAAAGTATAATCTTTCCAAGGTATGGGATACCCAGAGCGGTGATCAGTGATGGTGGAACTCACTTCATCAACAAGGTGTTTGAGAGTATGTTGAGAAAGTATGGGGTCAAGCACAAGGTGTCTACTGCGTATCACCCTCAGACCAGCGGACATGTTGAAGTTTCGAATAAGCAGATCAAGGCTATCTTGTCAAGGATTGTTGGGATTTCAAAGAAAGATTGGTCTGTCAAGTTGGACGAGACTCTCTGGACGTACAGAACAACGTTCAAGACGCCAATAGGACGAACACCATTTCAGTTGATCTATGGTAAGGCATGTCACCTCCCTGTTGAGGTTGAGTACAAGGCGCTCTGGGCTATCAAGTTGTTGAACTTGGATATTGACACAGCTCAGGCTAAGAGAACTCTTGACATCCATGAGTTGGAAGAAATAAGACTTGATGCTTATGAGAGTTCTAAGATTTACAAGGAAAGGACAAAGAATTTTCATGACAAGAAGATTATTGTCAAGGAGCTCAAGGCTGGAGATCATGTTTTGCTGTTCAATTCCAGACTTAAGTTATTTCCTGGAAAGCTTAAGTCTAGCTGGTCTGGACCTTTTACAGTCAAGGACGTTCTGCCATTTGGAGCCATCACTCTTCTGAAAAAGGTTGGCAGCGAATTCACTGTAAACGGCCAAAGAGTGAAAAAATATTTAGCTGACCAAGTCCAACTAGTGGGGTCTTCTGTGCTCCTCTATGAACCCCAAAAAGCATAAAAAGCTGAATAGTCAAGCTAAGGACTTTAAACAAGCTCACTTGGGAGGAAGTCCCAAAGGTATCACTGTAAATATTTTGTAGGATTCTTGTGTTTTTAATTTTTGTTTTTGGTTTTCTTGTGTTCAGGAATTTACGGAAGGGAGTCTAAGCAACAATAAAAAAATGCGGATAAAAGAGTGAATTTAGAGTGAAGTCGAGTATAATGAGTTCTACAGAAGAGATTGGGGATAAAAAAATATATAAGGGAGAAGCAGATTCAATGAGAGACTGTTGGGTTAATGCGGGAACAGAAGACAATATGGAGAAGGAATCTGAATTATTGGTTTTATCAATCTTCTCCACTCACCCACGTGCCCATCATTTCACCTCCTCTCACCCACATGCCCATCATTTCACCTCCTCTCACCCTTTGTTCCCCCCCCCCCACTAGACAAACATCCTTTATGTCTCATCCTCTCACATCATATCACCACCACTCTCTCTTTCTCCCCCACTTGCACGACCTCTTAACCACAACTCTATTTAATTAAGCTCTCTTTCACTTTCAATCCTCACCAACCAAAACGTATCTTCACACTCTCTCTCACTTCACTTTTTCACCATTATTCAAGCAGCCTCATCACCAACTCTCGTCACTGCAACCTCTGCCGCCGTCGTGCTTCACACTCGATCCTCAGCTACGGACCGCTCCGCTCGAGCTTATCTCAAATTCGTCGACCGAGTCGCTCTCCACTTCACTTCGCCGGTCCAACCTCCGTTCGAGCCATCATCCCCATCCGTCACCATCTTGCTCTCGATCGAGCTACTGTCAACATCTCGCTCCCGCTCGAGGCGTCCACCATCGCCACCGATCGAGCTGACGTTACCATTTCACTCTCTCCTACTCGACCGTGCGATTCATCTCCGAAGCTCTCTCTTCAACGCCGTGACCACTCGTTCGGGCCACTGCGTTGCTACCTCCGTTCGAGCGAGTGGATCGAGTCATTCCCGTCGCCACTCTCAATTGTCGATCGAGTCGAATTCAATGCGCATCGCCCAACACCGCTCGAGCCACACGCACGAGACACGCTCAACAACTTTCTTCAAGCCGTCATCCGCAACCCCGTCCCGATCGAGCCATTGACACCATCGCCTTCTAAACCTCCGTTCGAGCCAACATACGATAGTCACTCGATCGGTTATCTCTCTCTTAGCACTCTTCATTTTCAACTCGATAATTGGTTTTGTTAGTGGCTCACTAACCTATTAACGCTTAATTTTGAGTTTACATGTTTCAGAGAAACAGAAAGAGTACAAAGCTTATACACGAGATGAGAGAGGCATATGATTGTGTTGCTGGAGAACGTTCATCCCCCGAATCCATGGCGAAGCGTTTCATGAAAATGAAGAACATGATTGACGAGGTTGTTGGGGGTTCAGAACAAGCAGCGGGTTCGAGCAAACCAGACAAACCGCTCTCCAAGAGCAAGAGTCGCGGGAAGAGACCGGCACGACCTTCCCACTCCAGAGACAACGGCAGTGATTACGAACAAGAGGAACTTGCGTTGCGTCCAGAACAAGAACCAAGGAAATCTGTGCGACGGAGAGCAACTGAGATGAAGTTGACTCCAAAGGAGTACTACGAGCTGTTCCAACAGTGCGAGTTTAGTGGAACAAGATATCCACACCCTGAGACGTTGGAGCTACTAGGGATTGGGGAGGATGTTCAGTACCTGTTTCGGCGGTGTCATCTGGAGAGAATTATGAACAACCCCAAGAGTGGATATAGAGAGGAGACAATCCAGTTCCTCTCTACTCTGGAGATGCACTTGTATGCGGATGAGCCAGGCATGATGTCTGATGGAGGTCTGGGCTATATTACATTTCGTGTTCATGGCCAGTTCTACACGCTTACCTACAGAACCATCGAAGACATCTTTGGATTTCCTAGCGGAACAGGGACTACGCCGCAATTTGATAGAAATGAAGTATCCGCCCTCTGGGAGACGATCGGTAGCACCCCGACATTTACTTCATCGAAAACCAAGGCGATGAATCAGAGAAGCCCAGTGTTGCGTTACTTCCAGAAGACGGTTACCAATGCCTTCTACGCCAAGGAGATTAAGGGATACATTACGTACGGCGAACTTGAGATGATAGGTCTGGCACTAAAGGGACTCTCGTTCACTGCCATGGATTGCACCACGCTGCAAGGCGACATGTCCAACACTTCCGTCTCGCTCTACCTTCCAACTACATCATGTCATACAAGACTTGGGTCTCGAGACTCAACAGCAACCGCACTCCTGGAGTAATGTGCATGGGCGGCGTAGTGACTTTGTTTCTTGAGGCTGCTGGTGTTCCCCTACAATCCGAGCCGCACCTACCACGCTGGATAGACATAAACAACTTGCGGCAGCTACGCACTTTGGACTGGGGCTTGAGGAATGGACGATTGCTTTACAAGTTTGTGCATCCTGCGGTGGGTCCCTCGCGATTACTACTCCCTTGCGTCGACTTGACAACCATCTTGAGGGGCGAGCATATCGAGTTCATTCCCCCCGCAGATACTCTCTACAATTCCGAAGCTGAGGAGGAACATGTTGACGTCGCGGAAGCACAGACCGACCCAATGGAGGAGGACACTGAGGAATACCGCCTAGAGCAGTTCTTCTTCGAGAAGTACATAGAACCAAGGATGGCAAAGGGAGTCAGAGCAGCGCATCACCGCCTCAACCAACTTCAGCGATGGGGGAAGGCACGAGACAAGGCGTACAACAGTTTAACCAAAACTATCAAGAGCTTCATGCGTAAGTTTAGCTGCTTGACTTCCACGACCGCCATTCCTAGGTCTGTCCCCAAGGACACCAGACCAATGCCATGACGTGCCTCCGCGACCCTAGAGCGAACACCCTCTCCAGTCCAATCTCCAGCTCGCCAATCTTCATATGTGTCTTGGCAGCCTCAGCCTTCACCCGCTCCTTCACGCCAGTCGTCACACGAGTCTAGGGAGAGACGGACACGTGGATCAAGAGGTTCTAGAGCCTCTTCTTGTCATCGTTCAGCGCGTCGTTCTACAACTCGAGATGAGCATGACCGCAGGGTTGAGGTTGAGCAGCGGGATGTTCCTCAAGGTGACTATTAGGACATGCACGGGGTTGAGCAGCAGGTTGAACATCAAGGCGATTATCAGCCTACTGAGGTGGTTGTGCTAGTATCGGATCATGGCGAGTCCAGAGTTGACGATATGCAGTGCGACGAGCAACCAAATGTTTATCAGAACACCCAAGCAGTAGAGCAGCAAGTCGACCAACCAGCTCAGGTCACTCATGCGGATCCCAAACAAGAGGAAGAACAGAGTCAGTATCACGCTCTTCCTTGGGCGAGCACAGACAACTTCTTCTACTACTGAGGTACTCCGACCTTCCCTTTGTACATATGATTTCATTCCTGCATTGTTTCTGTTGTGATTCTTAAATCCTCCTGCAAATTTTTCTTACACAGGAGACTGTGTAATTTAAGTTTGGGGGAGGGTTTGAGATGATGTATATAATGTTGTGTTTTGTGATTCTTATTTCAAATTTTTGCATCATATTATGTTTGAGTTTGCATCTATCTATTTGCATAGAAAAAACAAAAAATTTTGAAAAAATCGAAAATTTCCACAAAAACAGAGTGTTCATGTAGTTTGCACTTACATTTTAGGATTGAGTCTAGAGTTATTCATATAGGGTTGTCACATTTAGCATAGGGGTTGATGATGAATGTAACCTTGTTAGCATGCTGGATTCAATAGGATAGGATCAAGACCCTTGTTCTTAGTTCTTTGATGCTTGTTGATTGAACTTGAAAATGTAAGATTGAAGCATGTTTTGAATTGACGTCATACCCTATCTATCTGAACATAATCCTGACTTGCAATTATCTTGTTATGCATTGAAGTTGAACTCATGGATACCATATACATACTTGGATTGTCTTTCACACTTTTACCACCCTTGTCAATCCAAGTAGCTGATTCCCATCTATGGAACAGTTCCCCGCACCCTTAACCAACCGTTCTTCCAAGCCAATTGTATTCTTGAGTGTCAGGCCTTTTTCCGAGTTGAGCTTGTTAGAAAGTGTTAGGTTCTAACCGACAAGAGTAGGATCCTGTGTAGTTCTAGTTCACGTTATCCGGACTAGTAAGACTAGGTGAGAACTCGATTTTGGGTATTGGGCATGGATTTGTGCAGAAAAGTGAAGAGTAAAAAGAAAGTAAAGGGGAGAAAGTATATAGGAGGGGGATGTGTTTTCGCAGTTTACAAGTCTAGTAAATGATTTGGGTTATGCAAAGTATAAAGAGTTATTGGTTCTCGGCATAAAATAAAAAGATTGGACATAGAAAAGAAAGAAAAAAAATGCTTAAGAAACAAACCATAGTGATAATGAAGATTTCCCAATTCGCTAGAGTGATAAGAAGTGAACTCCTCCTAAGACCAAATCTAAAGAATAAAAGAATGGGTTTGAGATGAATTTTCTGATGAAGGGTAGAGATAGGACCAACTTTGGTTTGGAATGTTCTTTGGGTAGACAGGGCGCTGCTCTTGTATGTATCAGTTGGTTTCAACCTTTAGCCTTCTCTTAAGCTCAAATCCTTTTTGTGAGAGAACCTTGTTCTGTATTGATAAAACCACTTGATGAGGAGACCATCTAAGTCTCTAACCTTTTACCCTAGCTAAATGAGTTCAATGACATTGCTTAGCTTGATTCACGGTTCTCTGTTAATGAATGTTAAAGGGGATGATTGATAGGATTGCATGTGTAGATTTTAAATGAAGTTCCTTCACCATGCATCATAGAACTAAAAACAAGGACCTTGATTCTAACTACTCTATTCAGCATGTTTTAGGTTCTGAGACCCCATCTTCACACCTCTCTTCCATACTTTGTTCTTGATAGTTTGCTTGAGGGCAAGCAAAAAATAAGTTTGGGGGAGTTAATATGTCTATATTTTGTCTCTGCTAAGCATGTATTTGTCATGCATTTAGTTAGGATAACTAGTTGTTTTGCATAAACTTCTAGTCTCTTTTGTACACTTTGCATATTTAGGTAGTTCTTGCATCATTCATGCACACATTGTGCATTTCGGAGTATTTCAGGTATCTTGGAGACGTCGGGAACACATCGTTTGAGTCACCGTTCGAGTCGCTGTTCGAGACGCTGTTCGATGTCGTTCGAGTCACCCACTCGAGCAACACCTTGACCGTCGATCGAGTCGTCACTCACTCGAGCAACACCTTGACCATCGATCGAGTCGTCCTTCAAGCCAGTCGGGGGATTCAGCTTTCGATGTCTTCATCAAAGTTGTAGAGAATTAAGTCATCTTTCCAATGCCGTTTATTTCAAGCCAATCGGAGGTGTGGTTCAAACGTTATCATTGTTTTAGTGGGAGCGTATACATCCAGCTCGAGTCGCCACCCGTCGACTCGACCCTCCAGCTCGAGTCGCCACCCGTCGACTCGACCCTCCAGCTCGAGCTGCTGCCCGTCGACTCGACCCTCCTCCACTCGAGCCAACACCATCCCCCACTCGAGCCACTACTCGTTCGCACATGTCAGGAAGACGTTCCGCCTTACACGCTTCAGGAGATTCCTAAACCGACGCTTCACCTTGTCGTTTTAAGTTATAGGGATTTACGTATTTTTACTAAAAAGACATTTTGTTAAGTCTTGACTGAAAACATCTTATTTTCTTATCTCATTTTTGTTCTGAAGGTTCTACCTAGCCTCCAAAACCGTTCTCATACTTTGTATCCAGATATCTTTTACTACATTGAGTATTTGCATTTGATTTCTTCTACAAACTTGTTCATCTCATTTTTACCTATCTAAGAATGCTTGTTTCAATGATTTCTATGTTTGCATCCTTGATGATGATTTACGGATCTGAGTAGTGTGGTAGTTCTTGAGGATGGGATAGATTAGGTGGAGGATCTTAGGATGTAGAGTGTTTAAGTGTTGATTGTATGATTCCCTTATGGACTAGAGTTATAAATACTAGTTTTTCTCTGATCAATTGGAACTAGGTTTGAGACATTCCCACACCCAAAAGGTGTTCGATGAAATGTCTGACCAACTAGTGCTAGAGACTTACATTCCTAGCCTAAGAGATTAGTTGCCTAGGATGTTTGTTGACGTGAATGAACTTGTTTTTCATGCCATGCTTGATCATGTTTCTCTAGCGAGAGTTAGGTTTGGAAGTGATTGAGTTTGAGTAGCTTTTGTCAAGAGATTGGATTAGCTAAGAAGTGATGTTCATTGTTTAGGGATAGTTTGCTTGTGGCATGTTAAACACTCTATAGACTAGGATACCCCACCGACATCAATTACTCCCATCCTTAGGACTTCTTTCCTTCTGATTTTTATTACACTCCTGAGACTGTTTCGCTTCCTGCTTTTTAGTTCATGCTTAGACTCGTTTCTGTTTTCATTCATTTTCACTTCTTGTCATGCATTCTCGTTTCTAGTTCTGAGACTCATTTCCGTTTTGCATTTTGATCATTATAGGATTGTTAGATATAAAACCCCTCTTTGAATTCGCTTGACTTGTGAAATCTTGATTGCATTTTGATTGTTAGCATCATCCCATTTGGATTGACACCTTAAGTACTACAACACATAAGTTTAATTGAGACCTACTAGGAGATACAAAAATTCTAGTATCAAAGATGATGACAGACACGTCCAGAAACTCCTCAAACACGCTGTCTATCAACCTCATAAACGCTGTTGTCACATTAGTCAACCCAAAAGGCATCACCACAAACTCATAATGCCCATACCTCGTCCTGAATGCAGTCTTCCTCACATCTGCCTCATCTATCGGTATCTGATGATAACCGGACGCTAGATCTACCTTGGAGAACCAAGTAGCACCCCTCAACTGATCCAACAACTCATCAATCCTGGGAAGAGGGTACTTGTTCTTAACAGTGGCCCGATTCAAACCCCGATAATCAATACACAATAGGAAACTCCCATCATTCTTCTTGACAAATAACACCGGCGCTCCCCACGGTGATACACTAGGACGGATGAAACCCTTACTCAACAAATCCTCTAGCTGCTTCTTTAGCTCTGCCATCTCTGTTAGAGCCATTCTGTAAGGAGCCTTGGAAAACGGCGTCGTCCCTGGTTCCAGATCAATCGTGAAAGGATCAGACCGAGATAGTGGTAATCTTTGCAATGACTGAAACACATCCACAAATACCTCAACAATCAGAATACAGCTAACCGTAGACTTCCCCACTGACTCCGACATAGAAATAGTAACCAAATAAGCCTCACGGCCCTTCTCGATCATCTTCCCAGCCTGAATGGCCGAGATCACGAGACTCCCCGAAGTCGGTCTAACTCCCTCAAAAACCAACTTCCCTCCTGTACTCTCAAACTCCACTCTACCCTGGTAGCAATCCAGATGCATCTTATGCCGATGCAACCAATCCATCCCGAGAATAACATCATACAACTCCACTGGACTGATAAGCAATCCCGCTGGCCACGACTCTCCTGCCATTCGGAATATCAAATTCCTTCGCCTGGCCAATAACCCTCAGAAACTTGCCTCCCGCAACTCTGACAACTCCTGCACGCTCCCCAGGATCTCCTCTGATATTAGCACTCTCTGCATACTCCAGAGTAATGAAGTTATGAGTACCCCTAGAATCAAACATAACATGGGATTTAAACACGCCCACCAACAAAGTCCCTACACAAACCTCATGTGTTGAGAACCTAACACTTTATCACAGGAAAAACATAAAAATCTGAACTTACTGTAGTTCACAAAGTTTAAGTGCCAGAAGTTAAACTTGTGATCGCTCTAGCACTGGTTCAACCAGACTCGACCGTCGTGTAAACCCGTGGTGCCTGCTCAATCCGTGCCACCTGCTGCCCTTCTGGCTGCACTTGCTGCAAAGCCGCCACTGCCACCGGCTGCAACTTGGGACATAAGGGCCTAATGTGCCCTGCCTCCCTGCATTGATAGCATACACAAGCTGCTGCCGTCGGAGCACTCCTATTGGGACAACTAGCAACCTTGTGATCCTTGCTCCCACACCCAAAGCAACTCGCACCACTCGGCCTCTGCATAGTCTCCCGCCTCCTCTTGGTTCCCTGTGCAGGCTTGCCACCCTTGCTAGAACCTCCATGATGTTGAGCCTTATTAGGCTGAACTGCTAGACTAACCGCCAATGTCTGTGCCCGGATATCCTCTTCAATCTCTGCCGCAGCCTCAAGAAGCTCTACACGCAAAGCATAGCTCGTCCTCTACAGTAAACCCTTAAGTCATCACGAAGAGCCCTCATATACCTCCTGATCTGAGCCTCATCGGACTCCATAGCCCGACCCCCATAACACAAAATTTGACTGAACTCCAAATCCAGCTGTCGCACTGACTGTGTCCCCTGAGACAACTGCAAAAACTGCACCTCCAAATGGTCCAATGCCTCTCTCAGAAAATACTTGCGGTTGAACTCTTGCATGAAGTCAGCCCAAGTCATCTCCCGCTGCACCCTCCTAGCAGCCACTGATCTCCACCATACCTGAGCAGATCAATTGGTCACAGCTATCCTATGGGAAGGTTGTTAATGGGTGGAGACCAGGGTTCGAGGAATGCCTGGCGCACCAATAACCTACTGGTGGATTTGGATATCCACAGTGAGGGGTTAGGATAGATGCCCTGCAGGGACAGCTTGGGGCCTATGGGAGCAAGCTAACGGGGCGCTAGTGGGGTCCACGGGATGGGTTGTTACAGTTTGAGTTGTCTACTCATTGAGATATTCTGAAAAGTGTATATCTTTTTTTGGTAAACACTCATTACAAAAGTGAAAACTTTTTATGTGTATATTGAGTGTATCTTGCTCTGTATAATAAACATTTACCTCAATATAAACATTGACCTTAACCCTTACCTTAAGCTCAATATAAACTTTGACCTTAACCCTTACTTTAAGCTTCAACTTAAACCCTTTCCCTACTACACGAGTAATGGGTTCTAGAAACCGTTACAGTTTTCCTCCGCCTACTTTTCTTGATCTGTCGAAATCTCAACAGGATAACACTTCTGACAATCCTCTTGTTCCTAATTCCACCACATTCCCTTCTCAGCCTGTCCAATATAGCTCCCCATTCTCTTCTCAATCTGTCCAATATAGCTCCCCATTTTCTTCTCAATCTGTCCAATATAGCTCCCCATTCTCTTCTCAGCCTGTTACCTTTAATAACCCATCTGTCCGTGAAGACTGCATTGATCTTAGTGTAGATGAGAATGAGAATGAAGAAGATGGAGATAGAGGAAGTCGAAAGAGGTAGAGTACACAGGAGGATGTCAAACTTATTAGTGCCTGTTTAAATACCAGCAAGGACCCAATAGTGAGTAATGAGCAGAGGGTAGATTGCTTCTGGAAGAGAGCTGCAGACTATTTACAAGCAAGTGATGGAGCGACCATTTTCAACAGTAGAGGAGCTATGCAATGTAAGGCTAGGTGAAAAAAGATAAACCACCAAGTGAACAAGTTAGTTGGGTGTTACACAGCCACAAGTGCAAGAAGGAAGAGTGGAGAATCTAATGATGATGTCATGTCTGTGGCAAACCAGCTTTACAAACATGACATGAAAAAGCCATTTACTCTAGGGCATTGTTGGAGGGAACTCATGCATGATCAGAAATGGAACTCTTAAGACTCTAGCACTAAGAGAAGTGAGCTTGATTCAGAAGGAGCATACTCATCCAGTTCAACCAATGATGGCGCTGAGCAAAGGCCTCCGGGTATTAAAGCTTCGAAGAAGAAAGGTAAAAAACCTGCAATGAGTATTGATGATGAGGATAGTTCTGCGGTTAAGGTAGACAAGATTATAGCCATGAAGGACAAAGAACATGAGGCTAAAGATAGGCAAGGAAGAATGAGATTGCTAGAGAGTCTCATTAACAAATCTGAGCTTACACCAGCTCAAGTCATACTGAGAGACAAGCTAACTGAGCAATTGTTAACACACACTTAGGTACTGGTCTAAGCTTCTTTGATACATGTTTGATTTTGATTTGTGTTTCTGCATGCCTTTCTTTAGTTATGTTATTGCCACCAGTTCTGTTTTTTTGTTTGGTTTTGTGATTATGTTTTTCATCTTTAATATATGTCACCAGTTCTGTTTTTGGTTTCTGTTTTTTGTTTCAGTTTCTGATTGAAGCCTTTGTTTTGTTTCAGGTTGTTGGGTCCAAGCGAGATGTGAAGCTGTTTGTTATATAGTGAAGGTGGAGATGTGTTTGGTGTGAAGCTGAAGCTGAAGCTGTTCAATCCCGTGAAGGTGTTTAGTCCCGTGAATTTGTTGTTGGATGTATTGTTCAGTCCCATGAACCCAGATGTGGGGTTACAGCAGGTGGGGTTACAGCAGGTGGAGCTGGGAACCCAGATGTGGGGTTACAGCAGGTGGAGCCCAGGGTCGGGATGATCGCTTGGCGGATCTATTGGCGTACTGTTGGAGCGGTTACCGAGAGGGGTACCAGTGCAAGCTCCAGTTGTACCGCATGTGGCGGGGTGCAGCCGAGGGCTGTGGATGTTGAGGTTTTTCCTTCTTATGTTAGGAGGATGGAGCGGTTGTAGATGACCGGTATGAGATTAATCTCAAGGGGTATCGGGCCTAAAGAGCTGGATAGGTGGATATATGCAGTTGGAGCAGATATTTTTGCAGCTTGGTGGTTAATCCAGTTGGATATTAGAAGTTGAGTGGGCAGGCGTAACATTGCAATGTTATACTTGGACCACAGGAGGTACTTTTGGTCGGGAGATGTTTATAGTGGTTAAGGATTGTTGCTCTTGAGGGGATGGTGATTCTCCTGGATACCGATAGCTCGAGGGGCTGGGGGCTCCGAGAGTGGCAGAGGGGATTATGTTCCCCTGAGGGGATGAGTAGTTCCCCTGATACCGAGATCTTGAGGATTGTGTTCCAAGAGTGAGACGGTATAACTCGAAGACGCTGGTCTGAGAGTGAGATCGGTATGGCTCGAAGGTTGCGACATAAGGGTGGTGGATTTGGGAGCAAGCAATACCTAGGACGTGAGTATAAACAACCCGATTGAATGTAGACCTCGAGAGATTGACGGTGGTTTAATCTCGGGTTTTAGATGTGTTGACCAATGGGTCAGGGTTTTATGAACCAGAGCGGTTATGAATGTGTGGCTGTTTCGCCAGGATTGTGAGGCCGGTGGTGCTGGAGTCCCTGGAAGGGGAGTTACAGCAGGTTTGAGCCGGGAAAGGCATGTTTGTCAGATACATAAGTTCACGAGAAGCCTTCATGGCAGGATAAACTAATCGTTGCGACGATGCTGGATGAAGTTCATTGGAGATGGACAGGGTTGCTAGATTCAAGGTTTTAGTAAGCTTGTTGGAGGGAATAAGTCAAGTGGTTTGAGTTAGCGGTCTGCAAAGCATTTGACGCGGTGAATCAAAATATGCGAACGTATGGTACTTGTTTGTTTTATTACGCTCGTATTGATGAGTTACTGTGGAGAATTGCCGAGTGGAAAAGCTATTTCTGGAATAAGTTATCTTGTGGAAGTTTCCCTAAGTGGCAAGTTACTAGAGTTTCTTGGACGAACAAGTGGGTTGATATTCATGTGGCGGCGAGTGGATGTCGACATACTTGAGTATTTGTTTAGTTGAGCTGAGGAAGCAGCTAGAGGATTTATGGAGCAAGGGATTCATACGTTCTAATTTATCACCGTGGAGAGCACCGGTGTTATTTGTTAAGAAGGAGGATGGGGGATACCGCTTGTGTATTGATTACCGGGGTTTGAACCGGGTCACTGTGAAGAACAAGTATCCTCTTCCTAGGATCGATGAGTTGTTGGATCAGTTGAGCGGTGGTACTTGGTTCTCTAAGGTAGATCTGGCGTCGGGTATGAGGTATGAGCATTATGAGTTTGTGGGGGTGCCTTTCAGGTTGACAAACGCGCCAGCAGCGTTTATGAGATTGATGAACAGCGTGTTTCAGGAGTTTCTCGATGTGTCTGTCGTCTTTTTCATCGACGATATCCTGGTTTAATCTAAGAGTCCTGAGGAGGATGCAGTGCATTTGAGGGCAGTTCTGGAGAAGCTGCGGGAGCATAAGTTGTTTGCAAGTAGAGCACGCCCTATGACTAAGTTGACAGGGAAGGATGTTCCTTTTGTTTGGTCAGAAGAGTGTGAGGAAGGCTTTGCATGCCTGAAGGAGATGTTGACTACTGCGCCAGTGTTGGCTTTGCTTGAGCAGAAGAACCCTATGTGGTTAATACAGATGCATCTAGAGTTGGTTTGGGGTGTGTTCTGATGCAGCATGGGAAGGTGATTGCCTATGCTTCGCGGAAGTTGCGGGTGCATGAAGGCAACTATCCTACTCATGATTTGGAGATGGGTGTTGTAGTTTTTGCCCTAAAGATTTGGCGATCTTATCTTTATGGTGCAAAGGTACAGGTGTTTACAGATCATAAGAGTCTGAAGTATATATTCACTCAGCCTGAGTTGAATTTGAGGCTGAGGCGGTGGATGGAACTTGTGGAAGACTATGATTTGGAGATAGCCTATCACCCTGGTAAGGTTAACACGGTTGCAGATGCTCTGAGTCGGAAGAGGGTAGCTTCGGCTCAAGAGCAGGAGATAGAGTCTCTGGTAGGGGAGATCAGTGCGTTGAGCTTGTGTGCGGTTTCTCAAGAACCGTTGGGTTTGGAGGCAGCTGATAGAGCGGATCTTCTGAGCAGGGTGCGTTTGGCTCAGGAGAAGGATTTGGGACTGGTGAATGCTTCTAAGGATGTTGATTCGGAGTATCAGGTCTCAGGTAATGGTACTATCTTGGCGCACGGTCGGGTTTGTGTGCCCAAGGATGAGGAATTGAGGCAGGATATTCTGAGAGTGGCTCATGCGAGCAAGTTGTCTATTCATACAGGAGCGACTAAGATGTACCGTGATCTCAAGAGGTACTATCATTGGGTCGGGATGAAGAAGGATGTGGCTAGTTGGGTTTCGAGTGCGATGTGTGTCAGCTAGTGAAGGCCGAGCATCAGGTTCCTGGTGGGTTACTGAAGAGTCTACCCATTCCTGAGTGGAAGTGGGATATGATCACTATGGATTTTGTGGTAGGATTGCCAATGTCACGGACTTTTGATGCTATTTGGGTCATTTTGGACCGGTTGACTAAGTCAGCACATTTTATGGCCATTAAGAAGACTGATGGAGCAGCGGTCTTGGCTAAGAAGTATGTGAGAGAGATAGTCAGATTGCATGGGGTGCCAGCAAGCATTGTGTCTGACATAGATTCTAAGTTCACTTCGTTGTTCTGGAACGCATTTCAGGCAGAGATGGACACTAAGGTGCATATGAGTACGCCTTATCATCCCCAGACAGATGGGCAGTCTGAGAGGACGATCCAGATGCTGGAGGATTTGCTGAGGATGTGTGTGTTGGATTGGGGTGGCCATTGGGCTTATCACCTGAACCTGGTAAAGTTTTCTTACAACAACAGTTATCAGGCGAGTATTAAGATGGCTCCTTATGAGGCTTTTTATGGAAGGCCATGTCGTACACCGTTATGCTGGACTCAGGTGGGGGAGAGGAGCATGTTTGGTACTAGTTTTATTCAGGAGACCTCAGAGAAGATTCGGGTTCTAAAGCTGAACATGAAGGAGGCTCAGGATAGGCAGAGGAGTTACGCTGATAGGAGGGGGAGAGATCTTGAGTTTCAGGTAGGAGACAGAGTGTACCTCAAGATGGCCATGTTGCTGGGTCCGAACAGGTCATTGTCAGAGACTAAGTTGAGTCCGAGGTATATGGGTCTATTCAGAGTGATTGAGCGGGTTGGACCAGTGGCACATAGTCTGAAGTTACCCGAGGTTATGCGTGCATTCCATAAGGTTTTCCATGTATCTATGTTACGGAAGTGTCTTCGTGAGGGTGAGCAGGTGTTGGCTAAGATTCCTGAGGATCTTCAGCCTAACATGACATTGGAGGCGAGACCAGTGAGGGTTCTCGAGAGGAGGATCAAGGAACTTCAGAGGAAGAAGATTCCTTTGATGAGAGTCATGTGGGACTGTAATGGTTTTGAGGAGCAGACTTGGGAGCCTGGGGCGAAGATGAAGGCAAGGTTCAAGAAGTGGTATGAGAAGCAAGCCGCAACTTGAGCTTGTTTAGCCTGGTTCCATCTGTAATCCGTGGCTGGAGCGGGAATGGAGTATTCCAGCCCTTCTCTCTTGTTTACTCGGTCGCTTGGGGTGGTTGGTTGTGCGACTCAGTAACAAGATGTGGTGGTGCTCGGGGTACAAAGTTTCCGTGAGGCGGGTTTTTTGGAGGAAATTTTCCTGAAATAGAAGTTTCCAAAAGTGGAAAGTTTCCAAAAACGGAAAGTGCTAAATATGGAAAGTTTTACGAGAAATAGAATTTTTTTTCCATTTTAGCGGTGGAGAGCCTTGGAGGGCTTGTGTGGCCTTAGTGGCGGACTTTCGAGTCATTGTGCCCGTGTGTGGCGGTCTTTTAGACATTGTGTGGCCTTTGGGGCGGGCTGTTTAGCCGTGTGTGGCCTTTGTGGCGGGCTGTTTAGCCGTGTGTGGCCTTTGTGGTGGGCTGTTTAGCCATTGTGTGGGCTTTGTGGCGGGCTGTTTAGCCAATTCCGTGGCCTTTGTGGCGGGCTGTTTAGCCAGAGTGTCTTTGTGACGGTCCTTCGGGACAGATGGTTTTTGTGACGGTCCTTCGGGACAGATGGTCTTTGTGACGGTCCTTCGGGACAGATGGTCTTTGTGACGGTCCTTCGGGACGAGTAGCCTTGGTGGCGGTCCTATTTAGGATATTTGTTTGGCCTTGGTGGCGGTCCTCTTTAGGACATTTTATTTGGCCTTGGTGGCGGTCCTCTTTAGGACTTTTTGTTTGGTCTTGGTGGCGGTCCTCTTTAGGACATTTTGTTTGGCCTTGGTGGCGGTCCTCTTTAGGACATTTTGTTTGGCTTTTGTGGCGGCCCTTGTGGCGTGTATATAATCCTTGTGTGGTCATGTGGTATTCCAGTGAGGGGATATGTGGTTGGTAGGACACTGAGATGTTTTACGCGAGCCACGGGAATTAAACCTTGATAGGGATAGGACTCAGACGTGTTCAGAATTGTTTGCTAGCGACTCTTGGAGGACTTAGGTTCTCCTAGTACTACCATATTCAGAGACTTTGTGGCTTGGGAATATGGTTGGTACATCGACTTCGGTTGACGATCCGGGGGCGCGCTGTAGGGTGGCAACCCGAGAGACGAGTTTTGGATTTTCCCTTATATATATATTATGGCATGCGGGTTTAGGCCCGATGAGGAGACAACATTGGCATGCAGACTTAGGTCTGATGAGGAGCCAATGAAAACTCAAGGTTTAGGCATATGAGTAAAGGGAAGTCCAAAAAGTCCAGAGCAAATGACGCCTGGAGCGTGAGTCTATCGCCTAGAGGTTACCTTCTGTAGATCGGTCGGAGGAGTGCGGGCCGTGGAGACGGTTGCACGGGAGTCTTTGGCTGATGGTTGTTCGAGATTCGAGGACGAATCTAGATTGGTGGGGGAGAATTGTAACATCCATGAACCGAAATCCCGGTTTGGGAGTTGCATTGGTCGAGGCAGATGTTGCATCGGTCGATGCAAGGTCAAGTTCCTGCGTTTTGACCTAAGTCAAACGTTACGTTTTGGGTGAAGGAAAACCCTTAACACGATTTTTGTCTCATTCGTGGTGTTGTGGCCGTTTTTGAGAGAGAACGAAAGAGAGAAAAAGTTCTTGAGAAGTTTTGGAGGTTTTGGGTGATTTATGGCGTTTCTTGGTGAGATCTGAGGCTTAGAACGTTGTAGGAGCTTCCTAGAGGCGTTTTCTTCTTGTGTTTAGGTTCAGATTCGTCTTGGCAAAGGTAAGTGCATGACCATGGCTTATCTAAGCTGGAGAACTCTCTAATTTGTTTGTTGTGTGTTGTTAGACTTGTTAGATCATTGTTCTGGACGTTAGGAAGCTTTCTTGTGGCTTGGGATCGAGTTTTGTGGTTGTAGGAACGAAGATCCGGCGAGAAGCTTCGGAGGAAAACGATGCTCGGCATTGCATCGGTCGATGCACTTGGTGCATCGGTCGATGCAGATGCGAGGACGGCGTGTAAACTCTAGGGTTTTCGTGTTATGTCAAGCATGCGTCGGTCGATGCATTGGGAGCATCGGTCGATGCAAGTTAACCTTGCATCAGTCAACGCAGGTCTTGCGTCGGTCGACGCAGGTCTTGCGTCGGTCGACGCAGGTCTTGCGTCGGTCGACGCAACCTCCATTTGGTGTCAGTTGATGCATGTTGGTGTCGGTCGATGCAGATTCATGGTTTGTTTATTGTTTTTTGTTGATTGTTGTTGATGGTTAGAGATGACTCTATTGCTTGTGTGTAGCCCAGTAGATGGGAAGATTGCCTTACTGAGTGTTTATAAAATACTCATGCATTGCAATATGTGTTTGTGGTGCAGGTAATGGCAAAGTGTGATCGTGGAATCAAGGCTATGAAGAGGAGGATGTTCTAGGGACTCGGTTTTATGTTGTCTGGCATTGCTAGGTTGCTAGAGTTGGGTCATTAGAACATTGATAGGTTGCTTGTTCTATGATTTATGTTATTTGGTTATTGGATATTGTTGATGTCATGAATATTGGTATTTTATATTTATTGGTTATTATTGGATATTTGTTGGTATTGTTATTCCGCTGTTGGTTGTGATTGTGGTTAGGTGGCTAGTGGGTATGGGACCACTAGTTGTAGTTTATATATTATATTATATTTATATATTTATTATTAAAAAAAAAATCGGTCCTTTCACATTCCCACCAAAATGTTAAACATACAACACATGACGTTTAGGGGTTATGGTTGGGGTTTAGGGTTTGAGATATAGGGTTCAGATGAGTAACATTATTTGTTTTTTTGGTTTTGGTTCTAATGTGTTTTGATGTGTTTAGTTTAAGGTGGTAATATGGATATACTAATATTATTACCATTTGAATATATTTTTTAAAAATCAAATTTTTTTTTGGTTATTTCCGGTTATGGGTCGGTTAGATTAATATATAACCATAATTAACTCGCCTAATATAACCGAAAGTAAGCCGAATATAACTGAAATTAACCAAACATACCAATTCAAAAATACCAAATTGGAAAAATTATTTTTTCGGTTCGGTTCGGTTTGGTCGGTTATTTAGTCATTCTAATTTGAGGGTTGGCTAAGTTATAGTAAAGTTAAGGCTGAGTTATGCAACGGATATATTAATTTATTATATACCTTATCGAGATTACAAAAAGTGTTGTTGGGGAGACGCAAATAATAATTATGTTTATTGTTTAGAATCACACGCGTAATAAATGAGTTTTTAGCGATTTTTTATTTAAAAGTAATTCAAAATTTGAATTTGAATTTTTAATTTTTTTTAATAAAAGTATTTCTCAAACAATTGGCTGATATGGCTGGGTTATCGACATAAACAGCTGACTTATGAAATATTTGTAAATTAGAATTATTATAACTCAAAATTAAAATATAGAATGAAAAATGAAAATTACAAGCATTATAAGTGTAACATCCGTGAACCGGAATCCCGGTTTGGGATGTGCATCAATCAATGCAGTAGGAGCATCGGTCGATGCTGGTTCAATTTCGTGCGTTTTGACTTAAGTCAAACGCTGCGTTTTGGACAGAGGAGAAGGGAAAACCCTTAAGTCGTTCTTCTTGTCTCATTAGACGAGTGCAGCCATTTTTGGGAGAAAAGAGAAAGAGAGAACTGTTCTTGAACGTTTTTGGTGATTCCTGGAGATTTGTGGCGTTTCTTGGTGAGATCTGTAGCTGGGATCGTTGTAGGAGCTTCCTAGAGGCTCGTTCTTGTTTGTTAGAGGTTCAGATTCTTCTGTGGCAAAGGTAAGTGCATGACCATGGCTTATCTAAGCTAGAGGACTCTTTAATCTGTTTGTTGTGTGATGTTAGGCTTGTTAGATCGTTGCTATGGGCGTTAGGAAGCTTTCTTATGGCTTGAGATCGAGTTCTAAGGTTTTAGGAACGAAGATCTGGTGAGAAGCTTCGGGGAAAACATGATGCTCGACGTTGCGTCGATCGATGCATATCTTGCGTCGGTCGATTGAAGTGCGAGGACGGCGCGTGAAACTCTAGGGTTTTTGTGTTACGTCGAGCATTCGTCGGTCGATGCGGACTGGGTATCGGTCGATGCAAGTTACACTTGCATCGATCGACACAGAAGCTGCATCAACCGATTGATGCATCGGTTGATGCAGCTTCAGTGTCGATCGATGCTTCCCCATTTGGCATCGGTCGATGCATGTTGGCGTCGGTCGATGTTGAGTCCTAGTTTGTTATTTATCGGTCGTTGATTGTTGTGTGTTGGTTATTGATACTCTATTGCTTGTGTGTAGCCCAATAGATGGGAGGATTGCCTTACTGAGTGTTTATAAAATACTCATCCATTGCAATATGTGTTTGTGGTGCAGGTAAAGGCAAAGTGTGATCGTGGAATCAAGGCAATGAAGAGGAAGATGTTATACTGGTTCGCTTGGTTGTCTACCTTCTGTTAGGTTGGTAGAGTTGAGTCCTAGAATGTTGCTTAGGATTGCTGGTTCACTGGTTTATGTTGTTTGGATCATTAGTTTATGATTGGAATTAATATTGGGTATTGTTCTATTGGTTATTATATTTATTGGATATTATTTATTGGTTATTGGCATTGTTATTCCGCTGTTGGTTGTGATTGTGGATAGGGGGCTAGTGGGTATGGGACCACTAGTTGTAGTTTATTTATTATATTATATTTATTATTTATTATTATTGTTTTTTTTTAAAAAAAAAGGGGCGGTCGTTTCAGTTTGGTATCAGAGCCCTTACAATTCTAGGTTTGGGTTTACTAGGCTTTGTGCTCTAGATGTTTGGGATTACATGTCTTGATTGATTATGTGAGTTAGTCAATTGTGTGTGGCATGGAGTCTTAGAACATCCTCTTCGAGCCGACAGCGTGATTCCACGATGAGTTTGTGTTTTTGTGTTTTTGTGTTATGTTAAGATTGCTTGTTAGCCTCTGTTCTTAGTAGTGCAGTGGTTAAAGGTGTTTCAGTTGTTGGTCGTGGACGGGGATGTGGTCGTGGTCATGGTCGGGCGGGTTCCGAAGCCAGCGAGGGTGTGGTCCAGAGTTCCACGAGGAGGTACGTCAGAGGGTCGCAAGCGTATTAGGAGGGACCAGAGAGGGTTAGCCGGTGTGAATGCCGGGGGTGCTGGGAACCCAGGTGTGGGGTTGCAGTAGGTGGAGCCCAGGGTCGAGATGATCGCTTGGCGGATCCATTGGCTTGCTGTTGGAGCGGTTACCAAGAGGGGTACCAGTGCAGGCTCCAGTTGTACCGCATGTGGCGGGGTGCAGCCGAGGGATGCGGATGTTGAGGAGTTCAATCTTATGTTAAGAGGTTGACAGTTGTAGATGACCGGTATGAGATTATTCTCAAGAGGTAGCAAGCCTAGAGAGGCAGATAGGTGGATATATGCAGTTGGAGCAGATATATTTGCAGCTTGGTGGTTAATCCAGTTGGATATTAGAAGTTGAGTGGGCAGGCATAACATTGCAATGTTATACTTGGACCACAGGAGGTACTTTTGGTCGGGAGATGTTTATAGTGGTTAAGGATTGTTTCTCCTGAGGGGATGGTGATTCTCCTGAATACCGATAGCTCGAGGGGCTGAGGGCTCCGAGAGTTGTAGAGGGGATTATGTTCCCCTGAGGGGATGAGTAGTTCCTCTGATACCGAGATCTTGAGGATTGTGTTCCAAGAGTGAGACGGTATAACTCGAAGACGCTGGTCTGAGAGTGAGATCGGTATGGCTCGAAGGTTTCGACCTAAGGGTGGTGGATTTGGGAGCAAGCAATACCTAGGACGTGAGTACAAAAAACCCGATTGAATGTAGACCTCGAGAGATTGACGGTGGTTTAATCTCGGGTTTTAGATGTGTTGACCGATGGTTCAAGGTTTTATGAACCAGAGCGGTTATGAATGTTTGGCTGTTTCACCAAGATTGTGAGGCCGGTGGTGCTGGAGTCCCGGGAAGGGGAGTTACAGCAGATCTGAGCCCGGAAAGGCATGTTTGCTAGATACATAAGTTCACGAGAAGCCTTCATGGCAGGATAATCTAATCGTTGCGATGATGTTGGATTACGTTCATTGGAGATGGACAGGGTTGCAAGATTCAAGGTTTTGGTAAGCTTGCTGAGGGAGACAAGGCAAAAGGGTTGAGTTGGCGGCTTGGAATGCATTTGACGCGGTGAATCAGAATGTGCAAACGTATGATACTTGTTTGTTTTATTACGTTCGTATTGATGATTTGCTATGGAGAATTGCTAAGCGAAAAGCTAACTTTGTAATAAGCTATCTTGTGGAAGTTTCCCTAAGAAACAAGTTACTAGAGGTTCTTCGATGGACAAGAGATGTTGATATCCGAGTGGTGGTTAGTTGTTGTGGGCTTACTTGATTATTTGTCTAGTAGAGTTGGAGACGCAGCTAGAGGATTGGTTGAGCAGGGGACTCTTTTGTCTTAACACTTCATTGTGGGGAGCGTTGATGTTCGTCAAGAAGAAAGACGAGGTATGGGTTTATGAGTTTGTGGCGATGTCGTTCGGGTTGACTAACGCGCCAGCAGCGTTTATGAGGTTGATGAACGGCGTGTTTCAGGAGTTTCTAGACGTGTCTGTCATCATTTTCATCGACGCTATCCTGGTATTTTCTAAGAGTCCTGAAGAGCATGCAGTACATTTGAGAGCAGTTCTGGAGAAGCTGCGGGAGCAGAAGTTGTTTGCGAAGTTGAGCAAGTGCAGTTTTTGGCAGCATGAGATGGGTTTCTGTGGATCCGGAGAAGATTCAGGCTATCAGAGATTGGCCTAGACCGCAGAATGCCACAGAGATCAGGAGTTTTTTGGGGTGGCAGGATATTACATAAGATTTGTGCAGGGCTTTGCGACCAGAGCACGTCCTATGACTAAGTTGACTGGGAAGGATGTTCCTTTTGTCTGGCCACAGGAGTGTGAGGAAGGCTTTGCGAGCCTGAAAGAGATGTTGACTACTATGCCAGTGTTGGCTTTGCCAGAGCAGCGGGAACCCTATGTGGTTTATACTGATGCATCCAAAGTTGGTTTGGGGTGTGTGCTGATGCAACATGGGAAGGTGATTGCCTACGCTTCGCGGCAGTTGCGGAAGCATGAGGACAACTATCCTACTCATGATTTGGAGATGGCTGCTGTAGTTTTTGCCCTTAAGATTTGGAGATCCTATCTTTATGGTGCAAAAGTACAGGTGTTTACATATCATAAGAGCCTGAAGTATATATTCACTCAGCCTGAGTTGAACTTGAGGCAGAGGCGGTGGATGGAGCTTGTTGCGGACTATGATTTGGAGATAGCTTATCACCCTGGTAAGGCTAACTTGGTTGCAGATGCTCTGAGTCGGAAGAGGGTAGCTTCGGCTCAGGAGCAGGAGATGGAGATTCTGGTAGGAGAGATTAGTGCATTGAGTTTGTGTGCTATTTCTCAGGAGCCGTTGGGTTTGGAGGTGGCGGATAGAGCAGACCTTCTGAGTAGAGTGCGGTTGGCTCAGGAGAAGGATTTTGGGCTGGTGAATGCCTCTAAGGCTGTGGATACAGAGTATCAGGTCTCAGTTAATGGTACTATTTTGGTGCACGGGCGGATTTGTGTGCCCAAGGATGAGGAGTTGAGACAAGCGATCCTAAGTGAGGCTCATTCGAGCAAGTTTTCTATTCATCCAAGAGCGTCTAAGATGTACCGTGACCTCAAGAGGTACTATCATTGGGTCGGGATGAAGAAGGATTTGGCTAGTTGGGTCTCGAGGTGCGATGTGTGTTAGCTAGTGAAGGCTGGGCATCAGGTTCCAGGCGGGTTGCTGAAAAGTCTTCCCATTCCAGAGTGGAAGTGGGATATGATCACGATGGATTTCGTGGTATGACTGCCGATTTCTCGGATTTTTGATGCTTTTTGGGTCATTGTGGACCGGTTGGCTAAGTCGGCACATTTTCTGTCTATCAAGAAGACTGATGGAGCAGCGGTCTTAGCTAAGAAATTTGTGAAGGAGATAGTCAGGTTGCATGGGGTGCCAGCGAGTATTGTGTCTGATAGGGATCCTAAGTTCACTTCGGTGTTCTAGAGGGCATTCCAAGCAGAGATGGGCACTAAGGTGCATATGAGTACAGCTTATCATCCACAGACAGATGGACAGTCAGAGAGGACGATCCAGACGTTGGAGGATTTGCTGAGGATGTGTGTGTTGGATTGGGGTGGCCATTGGGTGGACCACCTGTGTTTGGCAGAGTTTGCCTATAACAACAGTTATCAGGCAAGTATTGGGATGGCTCCTTATGAGGCTTTGTATGGGAGGCCGTGTCGTACACCATTGTGTTGGACTCAGGTGGGGGAGAGGAGCATATATGGTGCTAAATTTTGTTCAGGAGACCTCAGAGAAGATTCGGGTTCTCAAGCTGAACATGAAGGAAGCCCAGGATAGGCAGAGGATTTATGCTGATAAGAAGAGGAAAGAATTTGAGTTTCAGCTGGGAGACAGAGTGTACCTCAAGATGGCCATGTTGCGGGGTCCAAACAGGTCATTGACTGAGACTAAGTTGAGTCTGAGGTATATGGGTCCGTTCAGAGTGACTGAGCGAGTTGGACTAGTGGCTTATAGACTGGAGTTACCTGAGGTTATGCGTGCAATCCACATGGTTTTCCATGTGTCTATGTTGCGGAGGTGTCTCCGCGAGGATGATCAATTGTTGGCTAAGATTCCTGAAGATCTTCAGCCTAACATGACTTTGGAGGCGAGACCAGTGAGGGTTCTCGAGAGAAGGATTAAGGAACTTCGGAAGAAGAAGGTTCCTTTGATGAGAGTCCTTTGGGACTGTGATGGTGTTGAGGAGCAGACTTGGGAGCCTGAGGCGAAGAGGAAGGCAAGGTTTAAGAAGTGGTATGAGAAGCAAGCCGCGACTTGAACTTGTCTAGCCTAGTCCCATCTGTAATCCATGGCTGGAGCGGGAATGGAGTATTCCAGCCCATCTCTCTTGTTACTCGGTCGCTTGGGGTGGTTGGTTGTGCGACTCAGTAACAAGATGAGGTGGTGCTCGGGGTACAAAGTTTCCGTGAGGCGGGTTTTTGGAGGAAAGTTTCCTGAAATAGAAGTTTCCAAAAGTGGAAGGTTTCCAAAAATGGAAAGTGCTAAATATGGAAAGTTTTATGGGAGTTGGAATTTGTCCATTTTAGCGGTGGAGAGCCGTGAAGGGGCTGGTGTGTGGCCTTAGTGGCGGACTTTCGAGTCAGTGTGCCTATGTGTGGCGGTCTTTTTAGACATTGTGTGGCCTTTGTGGCGGGCTGTTTAGCCGTGTGTGGCCTTTGTGGCGGGCTGTTTAGCCAATTGTGTGGCCTTTGTGGCGGACTGTTTAGCCAGAGTGCCTGTTTAGGCGGTCCTTCGGGGCATATGGTCTTTGTGATGGTCCTTCGGGACAGATGGTGTTTGTGACGGTCCTTCGGGACAGATGGTCTTTATGACGGTCATTTGGGACAGATGGTCTTTGTGACGGTCCTTCGGGACGAGTGGCCTTGGTGGCGGTCCTGTTTAGGACATTTGTTTGGCCTTGGTGGCGGTCCTGTTTAGGATATTTGTTTGGCTTTGGTGGCGGTCCTGTCTAGGACATTTGTTTGGCCTTGGTGGCGGTCATGTTTAGTTCAGAATTGTTTGCTCGCGACTCTTGGAGCACTTAGGTTCTCCTAGTACTGCCATATTCAGAGACTTTGTGGCTTGGGAATATGGTTGGTATATCGACTTCGGATGACGATCCGGGGGCGCTGTAGGGTGGCAACCCGAGAGACAAGTTTGGATTTTTCCTTATATATTATGTCCTGCAGGTTTAGGCTCGATGAGGAGCCAACATTGGCATGCAGACTTAGGTCTGATGAGGAGCCAACATTGGCATGCAGACTTAGGTCTGATGAGGAGCCAATGACAACTCAAGGTTTAGGCAAATGACGCCTGGAGCGTGAGTCTATCGCCTAGAGATTACCTTCTATAGATCAGTCGGAGGAGTGCGGGCCGTGGAGACGGTAGCACGGGGTCCTTGGCAGATGGTTGTTCGAGATTTGAGGACGAATCCAGTTTGGTGGGGGAGAATTGTAACATCCGTGAACCGGAATCCCGGTTTGGGATGTGCTTCGATCGATGCAGTATGAGCATTGGTCGATACAGGTTCAATTTCGTGCGATTTGACTTAAGTCAAACGCTGCGTTTTGGGCAGAGGGAAAGGGAAAACCCTTAAGTCGTTCTTTTTGTCTCATTAGACGAGTGCGGCTGTTTTTGGGAGAAAAGAGAAAGAGAGAACTGTTCTTGAACGTTCTTGGTGATTCTTGGAGATTTGTGGCTTTTCTTGGTGAGATTTGTAGCTGGGATCGTTTTAGGAGCTTCCTAGAGGCTCGTTCTTGTTTGTTAGAGGTTCAGATTCTTCTGTGGCAAAGGTAAGTTTATGACCATGGCTTATCTAAGCTAGAGGACTTTTTAATCTGTTTATTGTGTGATGTTAGGCTTGTTAGATCGTTGCTATGGGCGTTAGGAAGCTTTTTTATGGCTTGGGATCGAGTTCTGTGGTTTTAGGAACGAAGATCCGGTGAGAAGCTTCGGGGAAAACATGATGCTCGACGTTGCGTCGATCGATGCATATCTTGCGTCGGTCGATGCAAGTGCGAGGACGGCTAGTGAAACTCTAGAGTTTTCGTGTTACGTCGAGCATGCGTCAATCGATGCGGACTGGGTATCGGTCGATGCAAGTTACACTTGCATCGGTCGATGCAGCTTCTGCGTCGATCGATGCTTCCCCATTTGGCATCGGTCGATGCATGTTGGCGTCGGTCGATGCTGAGTCCTGGTTTGTTATTTATCGGGTGTTGATTGTTGTGTGTTGGTTATTGATACTCTATTGCTTGTGTGTATAGCCCAGTAGATGGGAGGATTGCCTTACTGAGTGTTTATAAAATACTCATCCATTGCAATATGTGTTTGTGGTGCAGGTAAAGGCAAAGTGTGATCGTGGAATCAAGGCAATGAAGAGGAGGATGTTCTAGTGGTTCGCTTGGTTGTCTAGCTTCTGTTAGGTTGCTAGAGTTGAGTCCTAGAATGTTGCTTAGGATTGCTTGTTCACTGGTTTATGTTGTTTGGATCATTAGTTTATGATTGGAATTAATACTGGGTATTGTTCTATTGGTTATTATACTTATTGGATATTATTTATTGGTTATTGGCATTGTTATTCCGCTGTTGGTTGTGATTGTGGATAGTTGGCTAGTGGGTATGAGAGCACTAGTTGTAGTTTATTTCTTATATTATATTTATTATTTATTATTTTTTTTTACAAAAAAAAAGGGTAGTCGTTTCAGTTTGGTATCAGAGCCCTTACGGTTCTAGGTTTGGGTTCACTAGGCTTTGTGCTGTAGATGTCTGGGATTGCATGTCTTGATTGATTATGTGAGTTAGTCAATTGTGTGTCATGGAGTCTTAGAACATCCTCTTCGAGCCGACAGTGTGATTCCACGGTGAGCTTGTGTTTTTGTGTTTTTGTGTTATGTTAAGATTGCTTGTTAGCCTCTGTTTTTGAAAGTGCAGTGGTTAAAGGTGTTTGAGTTGTTGGTCGTGCACGGGGACGTGGTCGTGGTCATGGTCGGGCGGGTCCCGAGGCTAGTGAGGGTGTGGTCCAGAGTTCCACGAGGAGGTACGTCAGAGGATCGCAAGCGTATCAGGAGAGACCAGAGAGGGTTAGCCGGTGTGAATGCCAAGGGTGCTGGGAACCCAGGTGTGGGGTTGCAGCAGGGGGAGCCCAGGGTCGAGATGATCGCTTGGCGGATCTATTGGCGTGCTGTTGGAGCGGTTACCAAGAGGAGTACCAGTGCAGGCTCCAGTTGTACCGCATGTGGCGGGGTGCAGCCAAGGGCTGCGGATGTTGAGGAGTTCAATCTTATGTTAAGAGGATGAGCAGTTGTAGATGACCGGTATGAGATTATTCTCAAGAGGTATCAAGCCTAGAGAGTCGGATAGGTGAATATATGCAGTTGGAGCAGATATTTTTGTAGCTTGGTGGTTAATCCAGTTGGATATTAGAAGTTGAGTGGGCAGGCATAACATTGCAATGTTATACTTAGATCACATGAGGTACTTTTGGTCGGGAGATTTTTATAGTGGTTAAGGATTGTTGCTTCTGAGGGGATGGTGATTCTTCTGAATACCGATAGCTCGAGGGGCTGGGGGCTCCGAGAGTAGCAGAGAAGATTATGTTCCCCTGAGAATGGCAGAGAGGATTATAATATTTTTTTAAATTAGTTTGTATTACTTGCATACATCTATTATCTATAATAATTGATCATAGGCTAGTGTAATTAAGGAATCCTTTAAGATTATTGATCTTCTTCTTTACAGAAGAAACCAAATTCAGTGGTATATATATAGTTCCGGCTATAATGAAAAAAAAAAAAAAAAGAGAGAGAGAGAATTAATATAAACAGATGTAAGAAGGCACTAACCTATCCTTTGGTGAGTGGTCTCAACTCCAATTTCAGAAAAGAGACAAAGAAGTAAAAGAAAGAAAGATAGAAGAAGAGCATTGCTTGACATTTTCAAACCCATTCTTAATCTAGTTAACTACGCATGTACATATAATTTTGGTTTTCTAAGCAATAATGCTGGACCGGTCTATATATAAGCTGTTGAGATTTAATATTTTACAATAATCAAATTATGACTTTCTGTGCATGAAATTTATTGGTACATATAGAGTACAATAAGTCTACCATCAACGTTATAAATGAATGAAAAGCCAAAACTAATTCAAATCAATTAGAACCACTAACTTGTTTAATAAACGCTAAGTCGAATGAACATCTATTTAAATTTAGAATTATAGATATAAAAATGTTGCCTTCGTGGGCACTTTATCATCTATATTTTTCCATATTTATTGACTATAATAAAACTGATTTGTTATTGATTTTAGTCAATATGCCATTATTATCTTTAATCATTTTAAGTATATGTATTTTGGTCAAATGTTTTTAATTATTTTTTTAAACGAAAATTCGTAAAATAACCTGATAATCCCCTATATTAATAGAGAAGCACACTCTTGAAAAAGCTGATATGTCGCCGCCAGAGATCTTTGTGTATCTTTTAGCAAAATACCCTTAATTTTTCTACGTAATTACACTAACATGCTATTAACTGAATAATAATTAGATATGTCATCATTTCTCACACAAATTTAAATAACACATTAAAACTAATTAAATAATTACATATTATTTTAAGGCAAAATTTCACTAAAATTTACTTACAAATATACAAGTCAAAATTATATTGATTTTAATATACAAGTCAAAATTATATTGATTTCTTAAATAAATATAAAATGACAATAAATTAGGGGATATCATGATGTGTGATTTTATATATATATATATCAAAGTATGTAAACTAATTAATCTCAACATTTAGTGTGATTATTCATTAACAAAATAGAAATATTGATTGAACAGGAATATACGCTCTAAAATAAATGAGAAAATAATCTTATCATTAGAAATAAAATTAGTATCCAAAAAAGTATAATATATTTAAAATGAGTGACTATTAGATTATGCAAAATTGTTATAGTTACTCGATAAAATAAACCATAGATAAAAATTTAATTTTTAAAACACACAAAATATATAATTATATATTGCCATAAATTGTAACATTTTATAAATATTTTCTTTAGCATGCTCACATATTTCACGGGTGAAATGTATTCTTACACGAATACATTGATTTTGGAATTCATTCATATTTTCATAATGGTTTTCTTGATAATAATTCCGTTATTTATAGAAAATATTAACAAGCCGACTAACTCAAAAATTTTAAATAGCCTAATCAAAAATATTAAATCAATAAATTAGATTATCTTCAGAAAATTTAGTTTAGAATACGATTGTTACTAACATATAATAAAATTAAATAATTCAACTACCAAGTAATTTAGTATATGGTGTTATGGTTACATTAGAACATGCAAAATTGTTATGATTACAAAATAAAATATAAGAAGATAAGAATTTGATTTTTAAACCACACAAAAACATGTTGCAATAAATAGTAACATTTTATTAATATTTTCTTTACCATAAAACCTATTATACATGCAAAGATTTCACGGTTGAAACGTATTTTTTACACAAAAAATACAGCTTTAAATAAATAAATAAAGAACTTTAGTTATATATTATATTTGATACAATCAGATATTAATTCTAGAATAATAATTTTACTATAATAATTTTCTTTAAATCGATTTTTTCCGCATATAGCATGGGTTGTTACCAAGTTTCTTATATTTGAGAAAACAATTCATGTTTTCAAGAGTTTGAAAATCGACTTTCTTATTAAAGAACCATGCGTGAACAATATATGCGTGTGATGATGACTAGTATTTATTTATTGCATTCCCAGAAGTCTTGTTGTTAATTTTTTTATTTTTTTTCGTTTGGACTAAATGATTTTTTGTATCTTTCGTAGATGAATAAGGGGGTGGTATTAGATTCTAATGTATGAAGATTTTTGAAGAGTTCAACAAAATCATTAAAAGTATTAAAAGTGATAAGTGAAAGATTGTTAAAAATTGGTATAGAGTTTTGTTGATTAGTTTTCTAAAATCTTGTAAAGTGCTCCAAACAATCTTCTCTAATACTTTCCATGACTTTATTTTGTAAAGAAATTGTCTAAAATCATGAACCAATAACATAATAATTGAATTCATTAACAATCCTAGATTCTTTTATTTTAATTGAATAACACAAAACTTTTAATGACTTTATAAAGTCTGAATCCAATAACCCAAATTTATTAAGATTTTAAATGACTTTTTACAAATCACAAACTAATAACACTAAACTTTAACAGAGTTTAACAAAATCTTGAACTAATAACAACAGATTCTACATAACATTTAAAATATTTAAAACTCTATTCAAATCTCAAACCCATAATCCCCACTAAGTCTTTGCAGTGCCTTCCGTCACACACCAGTGTTTTGAGATTTTTAAAAATTTTAACTGAGTTTTTTTTGTGGAGTCTTTTCATTTAACTGTGCACGATGACGTATCATTATTTAGTGATGGAACGTACAAAATTAAGAGTGAGAGGAGTTAGAAATTAGCTTTGAGACAGATGCAGATATCAGGATTTTTGGAGATATTTAGATCCAGATCTGTATATAGCGTTTTTATTAGTTTGGTATCCAAATCTGTATCTACCGATCTCAGATATCCGAGTTTTAGATATCCGTAAAATATTCGAATATCCGCTGGATATCTGTATGTATTATATATGTTTTTAACAACTAAAATATTATTATAATTAAAAAACTAAAAAAAAAAGTGTCTTACATATCTTCTCCCTTCCATCAATCCTTTCATCACCAAAATCAACTTTGCTCTCTTACTTACTGCTCCACCGCCCTCTTTCTCATTATCCCGCCAGTTCCTCCTCTTTTATATTTTCGAAAATTCAACAATAATCCCATTTTTAGATCAGATCCCCACAACTGAGCTAAACAAAATCATCAAGATAAATGTCGCAAACAAAATAGTTATGTGTCAATTAATTATTCGTCTATTTACCAAAAATCAATTAAAGTATAATTTACAATTAAAAATAACTTTTTTTTAATAAGATACTAACAAGCATATCTCATGTTATTTTAGTAAAAGGTTAAGTTTTATACCATTTTCGAATTTGTGACAAAAGTTACAAAGAACATAAATAGCAGAAAATACTAAAATCTACAGAATAAAACAGACAATAGCAAAATAGTTAAATATGAAACTTAAACCCAAAGCAAAATTGAAGAAGAAACACTAATTCCAAGATGCCGAACTTGGAAATTTGCATGATTTTCACAACTCCGAAGAGCTGGAGTCCCATCCTAGTTGGCACGAGCAAACCCTAACAGAGTCATCCTAGCATATCTCATGTTGGGTACGCTCTGCATATAATTCATCAAATTCTGCCAAAAATCACCACTAATATCTGCTAGGTTTTGCCCTCAATATAATTTTTTAGCTATTATCTGCCATTCGATGTTATTTGAAACTTTTAATTTTTCAAAACACACCAAATAGTTGTAGTGTTTATAGTAGCAGTACCATCAAAGACTTTTAACTTAAAGTACGTCTGTACACCAAAATAAAAAAATTAAGGACCAACTAAATCAGTTAAACTTAAGAATTAACTAATTCATGGATGAAAAATGTTCAAAAGAGTTTAGAGGAAATACACCATCTAATCCGCGTCCTATAACACATGCTGTGGCAAATGTAATGACCAAGACTTCTCCTATTCATCAACGAATGTTGCGGTTAATCTTGATGTCAGCACGATGAGTAGTGATCAGATTAATTCTTTGATTCAACAACTTAATGCTCATGTTAAGCTTTCAGAGACTCTAGCTTCATCTTCGCAGGCCTCGTCTATTACAGAGCATGGTGTTATGGCTATTCAATCGTCCTCTGGTACTCATTCTTTTCCAACTTTCTTTCCTTCTACTTCACTCAGATTTGAAAATAATCATCTCACTTTTCAACATCAGTGTCTTTCTTCACTATCAAAAACGATCCCTCATGGTAGTTGGATTATTGACACTGGTGCCACTAGCCATGTTTGCTCTGATTTGACTTTTTTTAATGATACAGTAACAGTTTCTGGAGTCATAGTCTATTTACCGAATGAAGATAGGGTAGATATCACACATTGTGGCTCTGTTCATTTATCACAATCACTCATATTGCATGATGTCTTACATGTTCCATCTTTCAAATTTAATTTGATCTCTATTAGTAGTCTCTTACATCACAATTGTACTTCTTCATAGTCTGTACATCTTACAACCTGAAGCATCATCCTCTGCACTCACTTCTTCATCTTCATCACTTCCACATTTTACTGGATCCTTGAAGGTTGATGGACATCTTTGGCATCAACGCCTCGGACACCCATCTTCTGACAAGTTAAAGATTCTTTCTAGTACTTTACCCTTGTCTATGTCTTCTTTGTCTGATAAGAGTCATTGTCCTGTTTGTCCATTAGCTAAACAAAAAAGCCTTCCTTTTGAGTCTAAAAACCACTTGTCTTCACAACCATTTGCACTTATGCACTTAGATATATGGGGTCCTTTTTCAGTTGCGTCTGTAGAGGGTTTTAAATACTTCTTAATCATAGTAGATGATTATACTCGAGCTGTTTGGGTTTACCTATTAAGAAATAAAAGTGATGTTACTTCTGTTTTTCCAACCTTTGTTAAGTGTGTTCTTACTCAATACGGCTCAACAATTAAGGAAATTCAAACTGATAATGCTCCTGAACTTGCTTTCACTGAACTAGTTAAAGAGCATGGCATGATTTATCAATTCTCTTGTGCATACACTCCTCAACAGAATTATGTTGTTGAGCGCAAACACCAACACTTACTTAATGTTGTAAGAGCTTTATTATTTCAATTAAATGTCCCATTGGTTTATTTGAGTGATTGCTTGCTTACTGCTGTTTTTCTCATTAATCGAACTCCATCTGCTTTACTCAAGAACTTGACTCCTTTTGAACTATCGAACAAAAAACCAACTGATTATCATTTCCTTAAGACATTTGGTTGTTTATGCTATGTCTCCATTCTACAAAAAGATAGACACAAGTTTAGTCCTAGGGATGATGAATGTGTGTTCTTAGGTTACTCATTTGGTTACAAAGGTTACAAAGTCTTACATTTAGAGAGTGATGTCATTTCTATTACTCAAAACATCATTTTTTATGAGGAAACGTTTCCATTCAAGTCAGCAAATAATACTTTGCATTCTCCTGATATTTTTGATAGTGTTATTCTGCCATTATCACCTTCGTTGTCCTCTGCTATTGATCATTTTCATCATTCACAACATCATACATCAATACCATCATCTTCTACATCATCTCATTCACCTCAACCATCTATCCCTGGTGAAAGTAGTTCGGTATCTGAGATTGTGCCTACTGAGACGACCATTGTATCATCACCAAAGGTTAGACCGAGGCGAACGTCTAAGGTACCAGGTTATCTTTCTGACTATCACTGCTCTCTTACTCAAATTTCTCCATCTTCGTCTTCTCTTCATCTTACAACTCCTTATCCCATTTCATCTTACATTACTTACACTAATTTCAAACCTTCCTACCAAGATTATATTATCTCTGTTTCTATTGAAACCGAACCAAAAAATTTCCAGCAAACAATGCTTCTGTATATTGGACGAACGCTATGAATGTGGAAATGGATTCTATGAAGGCTGCTGGGACTTCTGATGTTGTTTCATTACCACCTGGTAAGAATTGTGGTGGGTTGTAAATGGGTTTATACCATCAAATATTATGCTGATGGTTCCATCGAGCGTTACAAAGCTCGATTGGTTGCTAAGAGTTTTACACAACAGGAGGGTGTTGATTACTTTGATACTTTCTCTCCGGTTGCAAGATTGGCTAGTGTGAAACTTTTGTTGGATTTAGCAGCCAAAAAGGGTTGGAGTTTGACTCAGATGGACGTTACCACTGCTTTTTTACATAGTGACTTGGATGAAGAAATCTACATGAGCTTACCACAAGGATACACACCACCTCCTGCTACTTCTCTTCCTCCTAATGCAGTGTGTAAACTAAATAAGTCGATATATGGCTTGAAGCAAGCTTCACGGCAATGGTACAAGTGCTTCTCCAAGGCTCTTCTTGCTGATGGTTTTGTTCAGTCTTATGCTGATAATACAATGTTTGTCAACGAGCAAGGTACTTCTTATACCGCCTTACTGCTCTACGTTGATGACATCCTTATTGCCAGCAATAGTGACATAGCTGTTGCTGCTGTCAATGCTACCCTGGCGAAGCAGTTTAAGATCAAGGATCTTGGTCCGGCTAATTTTTTCCTTGGCTTGGAGATAGCTAGGATCTCTACAGGGATTTCTGTTTGTCAGAGGAAGTATTGTTTAGACTTGTTGGCTGATGCAGGTTTGTTGGGATGCAAGCCTAAGTCTGTTCCAATGGATCCAAAGGAGACATTAACCAAAAATACTGGTGTTCTTTTATCTGATGGACGACCGTTTCGAGAATTGATTGGCAGGTTACTCTATTTATGTATCACTCGACCTGATATTACCTTTGCTGTACATCGGTTGAGTCAGTTTCTCTCCTGCCCTACTGATGCACATTTTCAAGCTGCTCGTAACATTCTCAAGTATCTGAAGAATAGCCCTGGTCAAGGTCTGTTTTACTCTGCTTCTTCTGAAATTTGCTTGAATGGCTTTGATGATGCTGACTGAGGAACTTGCAAAGATTCTAGACGATCAATCTCTGGTATGTGTATCTTCCTCGGTAATTCTTTGATCACTTGGAAGTCGAAGAAACAGGATGTAGTGAGCTCTAGTAGCACCGAGGCAGAGTACAGGAGTATGGCTCAGACGATGAAGGAACTTCTTTGGTTCAAATAGATACTACGAGATTTACGGATTGAGCCGACTTCTCAAGCTAAGTTGTTCTGCAACAATAAATCAGCAATTCACATTGCGAACAATGATGTCTTTCATGGGAGGACAAAACATGTCGAGATTGATTGCCACACTAAATGTGATCAGGTCAAGAATGATTTTCTCAAACTTTTTCATCTCAATACTGGAAACCAACTCGCGGATATTCTCACGAAATCGCTTCACCCTAGTCCGTTTCATCATCTTCTACAGTGCATGTCGATTTCAAGCCTTTACTCTTCCAACGAAGTATCAGCTTGAGGGGGATATATTGACTTATATCACATAAGTTAATAGTTTGTATATTAGAGTAGATAAGTCTCCCTTAGCTTACTTCTCTGATATACTAATTGAGAGAAATACTAATTGTACAGTATAAATACTCTTGTATCTCTACTTTGATTCATTAATGAGAAATATCTTTTACATCAAAGTTAATACAGCTAACAGATAAAAAATGAAACCAAAAGCTCACTTTTAGTGAAAGTTTATGATCCAACCAACCACCTCTCAGTTCTAAGAACAGAGCAAAAAAAAACTTATATACTAAATTTTGATATTTCCTTCACATCATATTTTCCGTTGTTGTTAATAATCATTAAAAATTGTGTTTGGTTACATGGACGCAAGGGCGGACCTACGTGCACATGAACAGGGTCAGATGAACCCCCATAAAATATAAAAATAAAAAATGTTACCATGTATTCGTTGTTGATTTTGGTAGAGTTTAGTTGACAATCACGTAATTGACCCCGTAACGTGAGTTCAAATCTATGTTGAAGTATGATATGTTTCTTTCTCCTGTTTTGTTTATGTTTATGTTATGTTTTCATCAAAAAAAATTTTTTACTATATAGTATGACTTCCTAAAAAAAAGTTTCTAGATCCGCTAATGCATGGACGGTAGATTAATTTTTGTGATACTTGTGTTGATAATAAAGCTAAAGATTAGAAACTTTAGACACTTTAATTTAATGATTGTAATTTGTTCTTTCATTGCAATGAAAAACTAATGTAATATTTTATTTTTGTCATCTAATTCATGTTCCGGCGTATTGATTCGAAAAGCAGCTCTGGTTAACAAGAAATTGTGGAGTTGTTGTTGTTTGGTATTGGTCCTACGGAAGTTAATATATGCAACGCATGAAACCTGTTATAAGAGGATAGAAATGTCTATTCCATAAATTATGATTACTCATTGAAAATGCAATGCATGAAATTACAAAATCAAACTCAAATGACCCATTACACAATTTTTAATTGTGTTTGCTTAAATAGTCCCTATTTCTACTGACCTAACATAGCTCAGATATGAACATAGGCATCTTCATTGCGGATGCTAATCTGCATCTTTATATGATCACCACTCAGCATAAAAGATGGAATCAACATGAAGTCATCTTCAGGCTGCTCTTCTTCCTCTCTCGATTTTTGAATATTCTTCACCCGCAACCCCAGCTTTAGTGTGATATACTGTTTGAGTTTGGCTAAGCTGTAGGAGAATTTGCGAACTCCCGGAACCATAGGCGCAACATGGCTCACAGTCACATACACCCCGTGTGATGCCGTGAAACCTTGAACTACAAACACATCACCCTCTTTCTCTCCTTGAAAAATGACCATGTTATCACTAACGTCCAGCTCCAAGCAGAATATTATAGGGCGTTTCAGCGCCAAGCCAAATATGTAACCCGGACTCTGTCTGTGTGCACCACAAAATGGTTGTTTCCTTGTAGGAGCCAAGGTAGTTACAATCCTTAACGGGGCATGAACATGGCGCGAAAACACACACTTTCTTATGGCTTAGTAACTTGTTTCCATACGCGGTGCTCTCTTTACACCCGTACATTGCATTTGAGCATGAGACTAACCCTGCTTTTATGACCTTCTCCATGGCTCTGCATCGAACATCCCCTATAGGGAATTTGCATAACGAGCATCTCTTATTCAATTTGATGCAGCACAAGAAACAAGCTAGATGCCCATTATTACACCAAAACGTAATAAAAACACTAAGTGCTAGCTAAGCCAAATCAAACTCACTGACCCAGAATAAAACTGAATGCAATAACACAAAGCGAAAAAGAATCGTTTTTTCCACTTTCTAGTGAAACTCATTTACCTAAAAACATTTCTAGCAAAGATATAGCAACAGTAGCTAGAGAACAAACTATATTAGCTCAACTCATAGAAAGATACAGAAACTGTGACAATTAAACTTAGCTGAAAACGTTGTAGACCTTAGCTCAACCAGTTGGAGATAAAGTTGTGACCTTTAAACTTACTTAGCTTAACAAATTGGAGATAAAGCTGTGACCTTTTTTCACTTAGCTTAACGAATTGGAGATAGAGTTGTGACATTTAAACAAACCTAACTTACCAAAAAGACTCTTCACATCTTTTTTTTTTTTTTTTTTTTTCTCTGATGTGAATATATTTATACCCATTACTGCCGATGCAAATCTGCATCTTCATGTGATCACCACTCAACATATAAGATGGAATGAACATGAAAGTATGAAACCATCTTCAAACTGCATTTGCTCACTCACTTTCTGAATTTTCTTCACCCTCAATCCAAGCCTTAGTTTGGTGTACGCGTTGAGTTTTGCTACACTGCATGAGAGGTTGCGTATTCCCGGAGACAGAGGTGCGATACAGCTCACAGTCACGGACACGCCCTCGGTTCCTTTGAAAGCCTGAACTACAACCAAATCACCGTCTTGCTTTTCCCGAAACACGACCATCTTCTTCTTATTGATGTCCATGCCAAAGATTACAGGACGGTCAAACACAAACGAGATCAGGCCATACTCTTCCCAAGAATGTGCAGCCTTAGCATGGCCTTTGAGATCAGTGTAAGAGCCAACGTAGTTGCAGTTTCGCACGGGGCAGAAACATCGCGCAAAAACACAAATCTTCTCATGGTTTGATGATTCATTTCCATACGTTGTGCTTTCTTTACACCCGTACTTCGCGTTTGGACATGGAACCATAGTTGCTTCGATAACCTTCTCCACTCTGCATCGTATATCCCCAATAGGCGATGTACAGAACGAGCATCTCTTGTTTATTTTCTTGCAGCAGGACGAACAACTTAAATCCCCATTAGTACACTAAACGCAGCGAAACAGAACACCATAAGAGTTAGCCAAAATCATCAACCCAAAAAAAAACAATTTGTAACCCAAATCAAACTATTTATACATTTCTACAGTTTTTACCTTTGTCACTAGCCGGGTTTACCACATAATTTTTTTTACTGCAAGATACATCAAATTTTAGTATGTACGGCAACTCGACTTCAATAACACATAAACATATGTTACATAGTTTCATATCAAAATTTATATACCAATCAGAGATGATGAAGTCTAAGCTATGAACATTATGAAACAAAAGGAGTGAAACCTGATAGATTGGTTTCTTGACTGGCTCGAAACAAATGGGACAATCAAGTACATCTGAACTCTGTAGCTTCACCGATTGAGTTTTTGATTGTGCCTCCGCGACCACATCCTCGGAATCAACAATAGTCGCCATTCTCGTTGCAGTGACACTTTCGCTTTCTTCAAGTAGAGGATGAAGTCGTTGTCTCTTCCGGGAACGAGTTCTTTCTCTGTCGGCCATCTCAAGTTTTTATTCACTCTGCTGATCTAATGTCTAATGCTTTTATACCCCTTTTTAAACATAATGTTTTCCTGTATATAATAATTGAGAATTAAATTACTATATGTAAAATTACTGTAAAGTGAAAACCATTTTCTTCATAGGTTTATAATTTTAGATTATTTTAATTAATTAGTAAATTTCACTATTTTGTAGAATTATCCAAATTTACTTTCATATTTATTTTTTTTGTTTAAATAATTTCTCCATAAATTTACAATAAAATCAAATATTAAAAAATAAGATTTTTTTTTTTTAAATGAACGTAAAATTTGTATTCACAAAAAAAAAACATGTTCTTTACAATAAGTGTAATAGTTTTTATAAATCAACGAACTTGCTTAAATTCAGAACAACATTAAGTTCTGGTGGAAAACCAAAAAGTAAGGATGTTTTCGTATTGAGGCTGACCCGAGTTCAGAAGGAGAAGAAGCCTATTGTGAATAGTCTTGTCAATTCGTTGTCCAAGTCGTGCTGCAGAGAGAGGAGCTTCACCATGCCTGCGATTATTGCGTTCCTGCCATATAGAATGGACCGCTGACTGAAGAGAGTATCACAGAAGCAACAGAGGGATTCTATCAAGGGTAGAGTTGGAGATGAGCTGCTCGATCTCATCCCAGTTCGATGTTAAGTAGAGGCCAAGAAAACCGTTGGTTAGCTTACTTCAAACTTGTTGCGAGTATGGACAGTGGAAGAAGAGATGATTTCTTGTTTCTAGTGGAGCTTTACAAAGAATACACGAGGGATCAAACGTTCCGTTCAAGGTCTGCATACGATCGCCCGTCGATAGTCTGTTAAGCATACCAAGCCAAGTGATAAACGCAAACTTCGGTGTAGCCTGGGGAATCCATACACCCTTTGCCCATCCACACTCCGGTTTAGTCAAATGCAATTGCTACCAAGTATCGCGGGTGGAGAATTTTTGCTTGTAACCAGTTCTCCATTTCCAAAGGTGCATATCATCGAGGGTTGGCCTCCTTTTTCCTTTTGCTATTGTGATTTCTCTTTCGACCTTGTTTAATAGTTCAGTCCTACGACCTCTGGTTTGATGGGTTAAGAGTACTGATTCAACTGTCGCATACTTAGTGATCCCCAAATCAATACAACCTCTGCTGCCCAATAGATCATATAATGGACCCATTGAAGACCATGAATCATACCAAAACAAAGTGGACTGACCATTTTGTATTTCTTTGCGATGGAAGGATTTGGCCAACTCTCGGAGTTTGAGCAGCTTTCGCCACATCCAGGATCCCTGAAAAGGCGTTTCTGCAATATCCCAGAAAAAACTTTGGCGTATGAGATAGGTGTGAACCCACTGTTTGTGCGATAATAATCTCCAAATTAGCTTAAGACCACAAACAATGTTGGTCTCCTTTAGAGGCCGTAGACCAAGCCCACCTTCACATACTGGAAAGCAGACATCGTTCCAGGAAACTTTAGCATTATGGGTCTTAAGGTCAGCACCACTCCATAGGAAAGCAGAACAAAGATTCTCAATCTCCTTCAAGCATTGTCATGGGAGTCTAAACGCAGAGGACCAAAAATTGATGATACTCATAAGAACCGATCGGATAAGCTGTAATCGACCCCCGTAGGATAAAAACCTACCAGTCCATGTACTGATTTGATGTCTGATCTTTGCTATTAAAGGCGAGTAGTCATTTCTAAACATTGCCTTGGTCAAGAGAGGAAAGCCAAGATAACGAACTGGTAATGTACCAACCGCAAAGGGAAAAGTTTGTTGGATAATCTCCTGAGTAGCAGTGGCAATGCCAGCCATATATGAGGTAGATTTCTCGAGGCTAATCTTCAGGCCAGAATACCTAGCAAATTCATCAAATATTTGGATTACTCCTTCAACTGAACGTTTAGTTCCCTCAGCAAAAACCATAAGATCATCCGCACAACATAAATGTGTAAGTTGGAGATTGTGAAAATGAGGATGATAGCCAAATCGATTCTCTGCAGCTGCCTTATTGATCAAGTGGGAAAGTACGTTCATGCATATGACAAACAAGTATGGGGAGAGAGAAGAACCCTGTCTTAGACCGCGATTACTACCAAAGAAACCTGCCAGCTCGCCATTAACCTGAACCAAAAAAGTAGTAGTGGTGATGCATAGCTGAATCCAATGGATAAAATCCTCAGGATAATTCAAGGCGTGGAGTGTGTTAAGAAGAAAGGGCCACTGGACCGAGTCGAAAGCCTTAGAGATGTCTATCTTCATAGCACAGCGGGAAGAGATGTCATCTTTATGATAATCCTTAACTAGTTCAGAAGCTAGGAGCACATTTTCCATAAGTAATCTGTCCTTAACGAAGGCTGATTGATTGGAGGAAATAATCTCAGGAAGCAAGCTTTTGAGGCGATTAGCAAGGATCTTCGAAACCACTTTGTAAATGAAATTGCAACAAGAGGTAGGTCGATAATCTCTCATACCACATGCATCCTCTTTTTAAGGAATCAGAGCAAGAATAGTAGTATTGGCCATTTCGGTAAAAACCCTTTCTTGAAAAATACTGCACAGCAACGGTAAAGTCTTTCCCAATAACAGACCATGTACTTTTATAAAACTCACCATTAAACCCATCAGGCCCTGGACTCTTATTGGAAGGCACTGAAAATAGCACATTGTGAATCTCCTCAGCAGAGACTTCACGTGTGAGCATTGCTTTGTTGACTGCGCTACAACAAAACTACAATAAAGATTCAAGAGATTCCACAGAGGATCCCTCATAATCACTCGATGTCTGTCCAAGAAAATCGGAGAAAAAACGAACTGCTTCACTTTTAATTGAATCTTGAGTGGTGGCTACGGAGCCATCAAGATAGGTAACCTCTCGGATAGAGTTTTGAGTTTCTCGAATCTTAACAGGATTATGAAAGACTCTGTTATCCTGATCACCAACTTGGAGCCAGTGGACTTTAGACCTCTGCTTCAGAAAAACTTCTTCCAGGCTCGAGATATGTTGCCATCGCTCAAAAGCCTTAGCTTCCTCACGCATTGCATAAGCAGTTGGATGGGCTAAGGTTGCAGTTTGCTTAGCACACAACTCGACGTGCGCATCACGAGATCTCTTGGTGAGATTACCAAGACGATCTTTAGTCAGATTACGTAACAGTTGCTTCAAACCCTTTAGCTTCTTTAAAAACCAGAACATTGCCGAAGTAGAATGAAAAAAAGGCTCAGTGGCTCCCCAATACGACTCAACCAAAGGGAAAAACTCCACCAGACTGGCAACTAAGTTCACAAACTTTAAAGGCTTTTACAAGGCAGGCGTTCCCACGTCTAACTGCAAACGACTGCGGAGGTGATCAGAGCAACCACCAGCCTCGTAGACACAATACGCATGCGGGAACCTGTGGAGCCAGGCATCATTGATGAGAACATGGTCTAGTTTTTTACAGATGAGACCATCATCCCGCTTGTTGCACCAAGTGAACAAGGGACCGTGAGCCCCCATATCAGTCAGATTACAGTGATTGATGACATTCTGAAATTCACACATACCCGGAGGTAATATAGGTGACACTGCATAGTCAGAATGCTCCTCCCATCCAAAATTTCATTAAAATCACCCATTAGTAACCACGGCTTATTCCGGAAAAGTGGGGAATCCTTGTGATTCCTCATATCCTCCCATAAGCTTCTTCTCTCCTCAACTGAATTCTTAGCATAAATAAAAGAACAAAAGAACTCCTCTGTTTCACCTGCCAGCAGAACAGAGCATGTAACAATTTGATCACTTTTAAAGACCGGAGTCAGCCTCACAGTCGGTCTCCAAAGCACCCAATTCCAACCTAAACGATGGTATTCACAATTTGCCAGAAAGGACCAGTTGCTAAAAATTGATGATGCTATTCTTCCTGCTTTGTTTTCCTTGACTCTCGTCTCTAATAGGCAGCCAAATTGCATCTCAGGATTGCTTGTCCAGTCACGTTCTATGGAATGTTTGATTGTTTTATTGAAGCCCCTAACATTCCATGAGAAACTCATCATTTAAACATTACGACGAGGAAACTTCTTTGACGCAACCGAGGTGTTACCCTTAGCTATTGTTGTTGAAGTTTGTGTAGTGTCCTTTAGTCTCCTTTGAGATAGACGCGCCAAAGGAGGTCATCCCCCCCTCCCCACATATGTATTTCCAATCCGATCAGTAGAATGGTCAGGATCCTCCTGGACGACAGCTGCCGTAGAAACTGAATCCTTAGGCAACTGCTCCTCAACCTGATCCCCCTCAACATCCTCATGAAGTTCCCCCTCTTCTTCAGACTCAGTACTTAAGATTGCAAATTTGGAAGCCGACACCAACGACTCCACGTTAGTTGTTGAAACAGAGAGTTTATTTGGACTGCGGTTCATTTTCAACGGCGACCACTCCCCCATATCCTCTGATGGATCCACTACCTTGTGTTCCCCTACTGACAGGCCCACTACACCCGATTGCTTCTCTATAATTGGAGAGAGTAACAGAGTTACGCTCCAACATAGCCCCTGCAACATTCGTAGAGACAGAAGCTGTATCACTCTCAGAGCAGTTAATCCCAGCATTTTGAGATTGCGGGAGATCCTCCCCTTCCTTCGATTTCACCACACAACGGGCTGCCAGATGGCCCTATTTCTCACAAACAGAGCATCTTGGTGGCAGCCAAGGGTAATGAAAATCCACACTAAAGTCATATCCATTTTTTGAGAAAAAGATAGACTTAGGTGGTTCCTTTGAGAGATCAACATTGACAAAAACCTTAGCAACATCGAAGTTTGAACAGGCTAGAGTTTCTGGATGTAGCCTTACAAATGTACCCACCGCACTCGTGATAAAGCTTTGCCCTTCCCAAGAGTACATGTGCAACAGAACCTTCTTTAACCAGACCCAGAGTGAAATGGATCGCTCCTCATGTAAAACCTTTTCTCTGATCGGAGACCACTTCAAAACCACCATTGGCACTTCAGCTATATTCCACATACCGCGCTTAAGGATTCTAGACCGGATAAGAGGATCAGAAACCCTAAAACGCAGAGTGGTACCATTCACTTCATAAACATCAATCCCTTGATACTCTGCACCTTGCTTCCAGATCTTATTGAAAATAACATGAACTTTGCCGACATAAGGAGCTGTATCGAGGAACTTTCCAACAAGGAAATCCTCCCAAAGTGGCGTAACATTGTTGAGCACTTCATCCAGGATCTCTACTTTCCCCTCTGAAGATTTGAGATGAACATCAAACTTTTGTAAAACTTGCTTATTCTTAACCATCGAGACCCAAGACTCCTTCACTCGTGGACTGGAAGCCCCCAAGAAACCCTCCGATCCCACCGACATCCCTCTCCCAGCGGCCAAACGACGCCGGCAAGCTAACTTTGTGAACACGAAACAAACGAAACCCTAATCGCCAAAAATCGCCTCATTAGCAAAACGCACTGTTTTTTTTTCTCTGATTTTTTTCCTCTCATATGCACCGTATTTTTGTGAAAAAAGTAAAAATAGGATTATGTGCTTCATTCAATCTAATGTTTTTAGAAAGAAAAATCTCTTTGTTAAAAACCTGATTACAGTGTATAAAGTGTGAAAATGAATACACCTCACATAAGGAAATGAAAGCAGCTCACATCCTCTACAAGCTATATATATGCAGTGAATATTATTTTTGGTTTCATCTTTATATTATTTATTTCACATAAAAGAATATTAAATTACTCCAATTAGGTTGTCTGTATCACAATCACGACTCAAGTTCAAAAACCATACTTGGTGTAAGCTGCTTTGATTTTTGTAGCTTTCTTGTCATGTAGCTTGCACCATCTGTGCTACAACAAATTTATCTAATCCGAGAAATGGTACAAACACAGGAAATGCAACGTTATATGGTTGTTGTTGCAGGTACCACAAAAACATAAAAAAGGCGTAAACGCTGCAACAACCTTCTATTCGATGGCGGCATAACCATTCTGTGTCATCGAGCGCTCGGATGGCAAGTTAGTGTTGTCTTTCTTGGTTCCTTCAACTTTCCAAAGATCCCAGACTTTGGTTTTAGGAGGAGGAGTGCCATCTCCAATTGGTGCGATTAGTCCTGGCTTCCCGTCATCAATTACAGCGTCGATCAAACCATACTCTTTTGCCTCCCACGGATTCAAGAAGTTGTCACGGTCTGTGTCACCTTCGATCTGTGAAGAAGGATAACACATAAGGTCTAAAGGAAAAGAATCATGCAGAAGAAAACAGATGGAAAGATATGCAAAATACCTCTGATTCAGGTTTCCCGGTAATTCTAGAGAAGATTTTGTTTAGTTTAATCTTGTGGTACATCATTTCTCTAATGCGTATGCTCATTTCTGTTGCCTGAAAAGTACACACTCAAGGTTTGTGTCATCTAACATTTTATCAGATAATTCGAGAAGCATTTAAGAAACATATCAAAAGTATCGTACTTTGCCTCCAGCGGTACCAAGCGGCTGATGGATCATAACTTTAGAGTTAGGCATGCAATAACGTTTCCCTTTTGAACCAGAAGCAAGGAGAAACGCACCCATAGATGCAGCTAGCCCTAAGCAAACAGTTGATACTTCCGCCTTACATTGTTTCATCGCATCATATATTCCCATCCCTAGATACCAAAAAAGCCAAATCATTTCATAAAACTCTGATAACAATCACAAAACTTCCTGGAGTAGTAATGTTAAGAACATACCAGCAGTAATAGATCCACCGGGTGAATTAATAAACAGGGTAATGTCTCTCTCAGAGTCTTCAGCATCTAGTAACAAGAGCTGACTTATAACCAAATCAGCTGTCATATCATCCACCTAGAGAAATATCAAATACAAGAAAAGCTGAGTCATCATAGGAAATGGTAGCAATAGCCCAAACTACATGAAATGGTTCAATAGACTCGGAAGTTCTAATCAGATTGTTTTTTTTTTTTTTTTTTTTTGCTTCAAGAATCAAGAAATTGCACAAAACATCGAATTCAAGAAAGCTATAGTCGAGGTAGCACAAAGCTAATCTGATATACAACGGACAATACAACTTGAATGAAGCAAGATCATATCAACAAAATCATAAATCAAATTCAATTTTCATAATGATATCACTAGTTTGATTGATTACTAACACAGTACTATCTCTCTACACAGAATCCGGATTCGAAAAAAACAAAAAAAGGTGAGATTTTTTTTGTTTGAGAAGGTAAGAAGAACCTGAGAACCCAAAAAGACGATCCTTTGACGGAGCAACATGTTTGTGGTGTCGAGTTCTTCGAAACTTGGTAGGCGTGAAGGAGATTGAGCAACGGAATCAACGGAGAAGCTAGAAACATCCCAGTTACTAGATAAGGTTTGTCTAGACAAGCTCATTGAAGACCTAACGCAAAAGGGTTTCTTCGCAATTCTAGGGATTCTCTGGTTTCGGATTGGGGAGTTAAGAAGCTTTTTACCTGGATTGAAAAGACAAATTGGGTTTGAGGTTGAAGATGAAGCGAGACGCAAACTCATCTCCATTGTTTTTTTTTTTTTTTTTTTTTTTTTTTCTAGTTTCGAAAGTTTCAGAGTTCCGAGATTTTTGCTAAAGAGGAGGATTAAGCAGCTAGCTGATGGGGCTGTTTCTGGATGTTCTTTTTTTTTTAGATACTACTAAACGCTGTCGTTTTCTCAACCATGTTTCAAATTGTTCACTTTTGTATGTAACGTGTATGATATTTTCTACTCTCTTTTAATTTGATTTTACAAGTTTCAATCCTAAACATCAAACTCAAATACTAACTTCCAATTCGATTTTTTTATTTTTTTTTTGGATTTTTCTCCCATTTTCTTTGACTTGTTTAATTTGGCTATCTAATAATTAAAACAAAATGTAATAGGAGTCTTTAATCCCGAGGAAAACAATATGATATGGATATGATCTTAAATAAGTTTAAATGGATTTATTTACTGTTTCTATTTTCGAGATATTATTTTTTTATTTCGAATGCAAATTGGAAAAAAAAAGAGAAATTTTTTATAATACAATATGAAGACATTAAAATGTCACCGTTCAGGCCGATAGGAGAATGAAGCAAAAGAATTAAAATGTTATTTAAATTAATTTCATTTTGAGAAATACCCTAGAATAGCACACATTTAAGTTTTTGTTTCAAAGTTAGCACATATGCTCAAAAGTTCCAAAAGTAGCATTAGTAAATATTAATATTTTTATCTTAGATAATAAAATTAATTGAAGGAAACGGAGGCCAAATCTCAAACGATGAACCTTAGACTTAAATTATGTATTTTTCACCACTCTCTTCTCCGGCGATGTGGCTAAAGGTGAAAGCTCCAGATTTCGAGTCTCTTCTCCAACAATAACCCTTTCCGATGAAAAAAACCTCAATAAATCAAAAGTGAGAAGAAACGAAATGAGGAGAATGATGAAGAAGAAACAATTTTCTTTGTGAAGACGAAAAAATTCTAAAAAGGAGAAGAAATTAAATTTTCAGATTCTGGGAAAAAGGCAAATTCAGAGGTTGTTGTAGAAACTGGATTGGATTCAAAAAGGAAGAGAGATGAGATTGGGAATGAATATGAGGGAATCATTGAGATGAATGAGGAGAAGAAGGTTGGTGAGCAGAGGAAGAAAGCTCATGAAGTAGCTGTTCCGATGGTTTTAAAAGAAGGATTTGGTGATGAGAGTAAGCTTGTTAGAACTGTTTTGGTTGGGAATTTGCCATTTAAGGTTAAGAAAAAGTTATCTTGAGGAGATTTAGTAATTTGGGTGTAATTGAATCTGTGAGGATACGTTATGTGCCTATTATCAATGAGAGTTTCTTATAGCTTAAAGATGAGTTATTTAGATTGAGTTTTGTGTTTAATTGTTGATTTTTTTTTTTTTCAATTGATTAGTTGAAGAGGACAAGGAAAGGAACTATAATGCTGAAACAAAATCGATGAGAAAGCTTTAAGGTTTGTGCTTGAACCCATGTATTGTAATTCTGATTTTGAAGTTTAATGAAGAAAAATCTAATGTCAATCTGTTTGAAACAGAGAAGTATGTTAATGCTTCTTTGGCACATAATATGTCTCTGGTAATATAACCTTAGCCGTTTTGTTTATGTGTTGAGTTTAAGGAGTTATGTGTAGATTGATTGATGGTTTTATGTTATATTCAGATTGATGGCAATAATATCTAGGAATCTAACTTGGGTTCAGCTAATGGATTCTGGGAATCTTATGCTACAAGATGATAGAAATAATGGTGAGATTATGTGGGAGAGTTTAAGTATTCTTATGAATTATGGTTCTTTTGAGAAGAAGTGTAAGCTGTTTAGGAGTGGCTGAATTTGGTAAAGTATCTAGCTTGCTATGAGTTTTTGAATTGTTTTGCTAATGGCACATATCAACTTGGTAGTGTTTCTTGGGGTTTTAAGGTTAATCAATCTGGTAGTGTTGCAGAATTAGTTTAAATGTGATATATAAGATATCTCTTGAAGTAATGTTAAAACAAAAATTGAATTCATGGATTGATCATGTTGTTGAATAAGGTTTTCAGCTCTAACTCAAGTGATTGATGATATACATGATAGCAGATATTTCAAGAACAAAGCAGAGAGTTGATGATGAAGATGAGAAAATGGGCACTTGAGTGGAAGCTTGTGTTCGTCATTATGGAAGGCCTTCCTAAATTTCAAGAATGTCTTCCTAAATTTCAAGACTGCCTTCCTAAAAGCTATTGAATCCTTCCTAATTTTTTAAAAAATGTGTTTTTAAATTTCTTTATATGTGTTTTGTGCCTTATTGTATCACATTCACATATTATTTCATTAATGATGTATAATAATTTGATTTGGTGCACATATTGGTGTTTTACAACAAAAGTAGAAAATAGGAATATCTAGCATGGTGTTTTATTTTATTTTTATGAAGGTTTTACTAAAATGCGAGATATCCTTCCTAAATATTTTATTGTGCATAAAAATAGGTTCCGTAGTGTAATATAACTGGGTTATCAACAAAAGTTTAAACGTATGTAGTAATGATAGATGTTGTTGGTTTGGTTTTCCAAGTTACAAGAACAGGAGAAGGTAATCTACAAGCTATCAAGGAACCATCTATAAATAATGATTTTATGAAAATAAATTTGAATTCATGAAACAAAGAAAACTTCAACATAAAAACTCAGCATTACTAAAAAAAAATGTAAAACATAGAAAGAAAACTCCATTAGTAAAGGGTAATGGTATCATTTTTGTGTTACCCTAGTGTTTACCAATATCCAGAACTTTTATGAAAGTCATCCTGAAATCTAAAATTTGTTATGAAGGTCATCATGAAGTTCTAAGAATCCTTCCCGAGTTTCGTGTAATCCTTCCTGAATTTCACCAGTATCACGACCAAGTGGCATCATACATTTTCTTGCTGCAACAGTTGTTGATCCTCCTAATGAACCTTTCTGTAAGAGTTAAATCCCATAGATTCGCAGTTACCTTTGAACACAATCTACGCACTCCCTTGACTGAACACAATCTCAACCACAATAGTCTATGAGTTTGTAAGTGTTAAATAAGCTGCAACCAAGAAAATGTTTGTGAGAAATCAGAAGTCAAACCTTCTCTTCCTTCTTCTTCTTCTCCTGCTCAAGTTCCTCAACTATAAAGATCTTCTTCTCAGCTTTGGACTGCGAACTAAGAAAACAAAAAAAATTCATTCTTAGAAGAATTTCACAATGATAATCAATGATAGTGTAATCAGAGAGAACAATCGCAGTAGTTGATTCATAAAAGCCAGGACTAAGATGCTACACAGGATACAAGACGATAAGCAAGTCTAACCAGTTCAAATAAGTGAATTCAACAATTTGAGAGAGAGAGAGAGAGAGAGAGAGAGAGAGAGAGAGAGAGAGAGAGAGAGAGAGAGAGAGAGAGAGAGAGAGAGAGAGAGAGAGAGAGAGAGAGAGAGAGAGCTAACGCCCAGCTGCTCAAACGCGGAGACGTCTCGATTCAAACGCGGAGACGTCTTGATTCAAACGCGGAGCCATCTCGATTCAAACGCGGAGCCGTCTCGATTCGATTGTGCCTGAGAAGAACACATATATTTTTGCTCTTCGTGTCCAGTTATGGATTCGTAGGTGATCTTCAGATTGAAATCTGGGTTACGGATGAATCGTATCGGTGGAAACAGAGAAGAAACGACATAAACTTTAATTTTATTGATAATTTAATTTTTTCCAAAATTAATGATATATAAATGTGTGCTAGTTTTGGAACATTTAAAAGCATGTGCTAATTGTGGAAGAAAAACTTAAAATGGTGCTATTTTTATCAATTGCCCATTAATTTCTGACATAATATATATTTATTATTAATATTTATAATAATAAAAGTAACAGCTACAACTTTAAAAATTGTTGGTAAACAATCAGATTTTAACAGTTAAAATTTCTACAGTCAAAGCATCAACATCAAATTCTCTGCAGCTAAAATTTTAAAGTCAAAGTATTTACAGCCAAAATTAACAGCCGTTACCAATCAGAGCCTATAAAGCCTATAATAACTAAAAAGTTTGAATCCAAATAAATACTAAAACCATACAAAACATAACATATTAGATTACATTTTATTTTAAATATTATTATTCAAAAACCAAATTATCCCAACCGATACAATATGAAAAGGTTAAATGAATTTTGGGTTTACTTCATATTCTAGTTTTAATAAACTGTTACTAATTTCATCAACTGATTAGTCTTCTTGATTTTGGATTAATCTATGTTACATACTTGAACCTCAGAAAATAAAAAACCACTGATAAAATGACCAAATCAGTGTTTCTGAATATAAATTTGTTGGTTATTAAAGAGCTCCCAACAGCACAAGTCTTGACACCAAAATAAATAAAGAAAAGATGAGAAAAAAAGTCTGGGGGGCATTATGTTAAACAATTCCAAACAGGTTTTTTGTTCTCACTTCCGCAGAAAAGCAACAGTTGCCACACGAGATCCTACAGACCCACCAAACATGAACGTTGGGTATGTCCTAACGTGGCTGAGATACTCAAACGGAGGTTGGTCAATTCTGCTTGCATCTTCAGAGCCAGAGGAAATCGCATTGGTCGCCTCGTTTCCATCTCCTCCTCTACATAAGTTGGATTTTCTGATGTTGAAATTCTCCACTTCTTCCACCAGTTCGTCCTTTGTGTGGTTACACGATGTGATGACCTTGAACAGACAGCAAAAATAATTAAGAGACAAGACATAGAGGCACCTAATGGGAAACACGAGTCTAAAATGCACATATCAAATAATATCAAGATGCATCCGCACCTCTCCTAAGTGTTAAATAACTTATGTGCATTAACCGCTTATTACTATATTTTGTTCAGGAGTTGAGATGTTCTTACCAATATTCCACCAGGAGCAATCAACTTGGACACTGAATCCCAATACATGACTCTGAAACAGACAAATTGAAGTGTCATTGATAACCATATCTTCTAATTGTGTGCTCAGTAACAGAAAGAAAGTGCGGTAATTTGCGATAAAAGATAGCAATCTAAGGAGGTACCTTTTGACAGGGCCATCAGGATGCAAACCAATAGCATCTAAAGTTCCTTTGTCCATTACCAGCTTGAACTGCTGTTCCAATTTTGTGTCAAGGATATCATCAACCTAAGAAAGCAAACACATTAGTTCCATAACTTAGCACCTATTATATGTCTCATGATGTCATTACTTTAGGCAGAGTTAGTTCATAGAGAAGATTGTGGCCTGTACTACTAGATGATGCTAATTACAGGTAAGATACATGTCCCATTGCTTGAGAAAGGTTAGTTACCATTTTTAAGAAAGAAGAGATATACACAGGAAATACTGCATTGTTGTGCTAATTATATAGCATTTAGACTTTTATGAAGGAATGCTTCTTGTCGTGGGTTCTGCAACTATTTTCTATACTGAAGGTAAACAAAGTCATACCATGAAACGGATATTTGGAAAGCCATCACGTTGGGAAAGATGTTGAGCAAGTTCTACCGCCCCTTCACTATAATCAGTCCCAGTTAAATCAGAGAACCTGAGCCAGAAAAGTGCAAGGATGATGCGATTGACAATGTCAAAACAAGAGTAGAGTCTAAACATAGGCCTTTGGTGGGAAATGTGCTGGTGTGTAAACGTTCTCTTTAACCAAAAAATAACAATTATAAAGCTGAACTGCAGTATCACAATCTGGATAGTTTGGGATTCCATAATATTAACAAAACAAGCTCCAGGGTTAAATGTCTTAAGTATACAGATATAATAACATTTTTGTTTCACTGCTTAGGGTGACTTGAGCATCTGAGAGAGGCTGACCTCTGAATTTCTATACTATCTTCTATAGAAATTTTTCTTTATCGTGACAAACAATAGTTGCTTTCCATGTGAAACAGCTTCAGAACCTAAAATCGTCAAAGTTCACTGTGGCCGTAGAGACTCATATTCCCAAAGACTTACAATCTAGACATCCTCTATAAAGAAGGAAGTCAATAGAAGATCTAGCCAGCAGACAAAATTATAATACAATATGAAGACATTATGATAACTTGAATCATAAATGCTACATGATTCTAAGAATTTCTTAGACTTCCACCTAGAGGTAATTGGGCTAATGTAATATAACAAATGACATAGTACCAATAGAGTTTCTTCGAATTAACAAAACATATTAAACCATATAAGGCCAAAGCATAAGGAAATGTTGAGAAACTCACCCCTCCTTAGCAAGTTGATGAAGGAGCAAACCATTTCCAGTACCAAGATCAAGCACATTCCAACTAGACAAATACTTATCAGCCTGATCATTCACCTCTGATGTAACATCGTTGTCAGAAACAGACATGTTTCGTTGAGAGATTCCAATACACAAGTCTTTAGTCCAAGAAGTAACAATCTCCATCACATCATCTCCAAACCTAAACTTGCCAAGAGGAAATCATAAAATCTAAATCACTTCCACCTAGCTATAGATAGCAACACAAAGATCTATAACGAGATCTGAAATTTACCAAACTTCGCCAGCATGACCATGCTCCCTGAAATTTGTCAGCTCATCCAAATACGCTGCGTCCCAATAGCTTTGAAGACCAAGCATTGATTGACCTCCTCCATCAGCATCTGGCTCCTCCTTATCAGAACTATACACACACCATTTTCAAATCATCAACAGATTCGAGTTTAAACAAGCGCCTCGTAAAACCCTAAGATCTACTAAATAATCAAAAATCCCCAAATTTCTCAAATCCAATCCATAATTGTATCCCATTTTAGCAGATACAATGATCTCGAGAGAGAGAGAGAGAGAGAGAGAGATAGGAAACCTGTAATCTGAAGAGACACGGAAGTTAGCAGAGGAGAGAGCCTCGGCGGCATCGGCATGACGCTGATCGTCGTCGAGAGTGCTTCCGTACTCGCTTTTAATCGACCACGAATCAGCCGCAATAGATCGATCGTCGTCCGAAGCCAAACTATCCGTCGTCGTTAACGCTGCGGCGGGTCTCCCTTGTTGTTGAGGACTCGTCTCAGGTTCTTCCGGTAGCAATCTGATTCCCGCCATGAGAGAGATTCAACGCCACAAGAGAAAAGGATAGTACGGTTCCTTTTTTTTTTTTTTGACGCAGTCCAAGAGATGAAACAAACCAAACCCCTACTTGTGTAATCTCTCACTAGCTCCACGGGCCCAACTTAGATAAAGATATTTTTTGGTGGTTTTGTTAATTTGTTTTTGGTTATATATTTTTTCTTTTTTTGTTTTGTTACGATTGTTCATATGTTTTTTTGCATTTTGTTGATTTATACTTTTTATATGTTTTTAACTAGTATAATATAGTCAATTTCTCGATTTTAATAAATTTAAATCATCATGATCTCTTTTTCATTTAAAAAAGTATAGAATTAGAAGTTAAGTTTGTATAGTAATAGTTGTTGTCGTGCTTTAGTCGTCACTTTAATTAAAATTATTTATCATTTTATCGTTGGATTGTTATTTGGTATTATTATATGTTGTTGTAGGTAATTTTTTAATTATTTTATTATTTAATTAGTAACCTGTGCGAGTAATTTTTGTCAATATTTTGTGTTTGTAGTGATTAGTTAGTGATTTTTGATTAACAATGTTTAAAAATCTCAATTACTTACAATTTTGTTTTCATTGTTTTTTTTTTTTTTTTGTGTTTATGCCGTTGGGCCTTATTTTCTATAAGCCTTAAAATTGTGTTGGTCTATTGGATCTTTAGTGGTATGTTATTGAGGTTGGAATTGCTTTGTTCCATTTGAAAATGTGATGTCTCGTGAACGAATAGCAGAGAAGTCATTTTTGCGATCTGCATGACAGTAAGAGTTTTGAAATTATTTCTTTGATGCTTGTTATCCTTCTTCATTCATCCCTTTCATCGATGCACACATTTTTTTGGGTGTATTTGGGTGTTTTTCTATTTGCTTCGCATCTGTAGGGGGTCATTGGTTCTCCCCTACTGTTTTCGTTCCAGTTAAGTGTTAATTGGTGTGCAAATCTGGTTTTTTTTTCTAAAATTGTTTTCTTCCATTCATTTCCTATTTAATTTATCCATTATTTTTGAGATCTTAGTTTTAAGTTTTGTTTCGGTTGGCCCCAGAATGTGGTTTTCGATTGGATGTGAATTGTGTGTTGTAAAATTTAATTTTTGCTTCTATGATGTTTTTTTAAAAAACATTTTGGGGTGTATATTTTTGTGGCCGGTTTAGTAAATCATTCAATTTAAGTCTAATGTGAACAAAATATGGAATTCGAATTTCAGCATCTTTTCCCTCAACTAATAGTGTATGTATCTCTTCCATTTTTCTTCTGTTTAGTTGTGTTTCCTTGATCCTCTCTAAGTGCTTGTCTTTTTTTTTTGAGTTGTTTTTTCTTTTGGTTTTTAAGTAGTCATGGTTTTCGAAGCCGACATTTTTTATGATCTAGGTGTCCCTGAAGCTAAATACCTCTTTGCGTATGTTTATCTCCTTGTGGTCGTAATACTTTTAGACCTGTTTTTGAAATTGTTTGTGGGAAGTTTCTTTAATATATGTTGATCTTGTATGTTCTATTTTTGTTGTTATGGAAAGTAGTGGACTTTTTTTCCACCAATCGTTTGTATTCTTGCTATACTTTCAGTTATGTTTTCTCGTTCTCTTGTTTTAATTCTTTTAAATGCGTAGGTGATGTTTATGAAAGAGGAAAACAAATACTTTTATTTTGAATTTTGGAAATTTATAGAGGATGATAACATTGGTGAATCTTACTGTTTTTTCTTAAGCTAAAAGATTAATTTGAAAGATATCTTTTAGGTGTTCCGAGATGAAAGAATTAAGAAGGGAAGAGACGCTTCAGGTCGCACACCGGTGGACGATGGAGTGGAGCTTACTGGAGAAGAGTCTTATTTCTACAGCATATAAAACATGTATTACTAATGGATTGAGCTTTTAAAGAAATATGAAACAAAGGAATATGAATTGCTTAGTGGGTTGTATCAAAAAATTGGGCTTATTAAACTTAGGTAGTGACTGATGTGGCAGCACCAGGAGTGGGTAAAAGTTAACTTTATATATATAGATAACAAAATATTTTTGTTTCTTATATTGCCCTATATTATTTTGAGACATAATAAAAATTAGATATCTGGTTTAGGGAGATTTGCACTCACACCTACTTTACATCCATTTTCTTTCACTTTCACCTACTTTCTACTCTTCCTATACTTTTTCAAGTTTTTTTGGCTTAGGTATCATTTTTATGGCAAAACTGCCCCTCTCCTCTTTCTCTCTCTCTTTCTTTTTTTTTGTTTTATTGTTGTTAACACTTTAAATGATTATCATAAAATAAATTATCTATTTATTTATATATAATATGTTATGATTATATATTTTCTACATTTTAAGATACATATTGCTATATTTTTTATGAATTTTTAGATTATACAGTATCCATTTGTCATTGAACATTTGTTCAATGATAAATGGTTAATCAATTGCAGTATTATGTTATGTTATGATCTCTTTGCAAGGTTCATGTGTTACCCAAAACTCAAAGAACATAAAAAAAGAGCTTATGATGATTAGTTACGGACCTTAACTTGAAAAGAAAAATAAACAAAGTTTAGTGGATAAATAAATTATGGATAGGTTTCCATGGATTCATTCAAAACAAAGTAAAATTTCCAAGGTTAGTCTCTTTCCCACCACCAGTTCAAAATGTGCGGCAATAAAAAAGTATATTCATACAATAAGATTCATGATTTCCATCCAAGCCCATCCACTTAACTTTGACCACATGAACATTAACCCTAATTTGTTGACATATGTTTGTTGGACATGAGCACATGCTTTCTTCTGCTATGATATCATTTAGTTTACTTTGATCGCTTCAAATGATAACTATGTATACATGGTAGCATGGATACCATTGGTGTTTTGTTCATTCATATTCTATAGGTATAGTATTGTTATTGTGGGAAGAAATAAATAGATAGTGGGAGAGTTAGCAGAAAGATCATAGAAAGAAGTTTTTTCATCGTGTAGGAGTTAAATTTAAAATATTTAATTACAACAATTAGTAACTTGTTTATTATTTTCAGATAGCTTAACATATGTTGTTAATTTCTCGTTAATATATTATGTTAAATTATGTGACGTTAAGTGGCAGTTACTTTTGTTTTTTTTTGGTTATTTTTTTACTTTAATTTTTCTTAAATCTGTAATTCAATTTTTTTTTGTTTTGTCGAACAGAAAGAACGTGCTCTTTCTTTTACCTTTAAGTTGATAAATTTAAAATATTTTTGTGAAAATATATGGTGGAATACGTAAAATTTAAATTCATGAGTTGTTTAATTGAGAGTAATTTTAGGACTCTTTTAACTAAGATCATGAGAGGTGCGGTAGAGTAATTAGGATTTTTAGCATAAATATTATTTGCTACTCAATATATAGGGCCTGTTCTTTTTAGTGTTGCTCGATGAGTGATAGCGAGAAAAAAAAATAGACAAAAACAACATCTTAACCAATTAAATAGTCGCTGCAACTAGGAAAGGAGTCGCTGTTACTATTGAGATGAACGACGACAACTGTCACTTGAAATTCCAGCGACTCCGTTTTCACCTCCGCGACACTTTTCTCTCACTCTATCGACTAGTCTGTCATCGTCGTTTTCCTTTTGCCATGTCGTTTTGCTTTGTTGATTGCCGTTATCATCGTCGTTCCTCTTTTAAATTTTCGATCGCTGTCGCTAATCCAGCGATTAGTAAAAGAACAGGCCCATAGTGTCACATTATTGAAAGTTTGATTATTATTTTTTTTTAATTCTTTTTGTTGATATTTAAAGATATATAGCGAGACAACCCGTCCCGTTTATTTTTATATATTATAAATCTCTAGTGGTCTCATATCCACTAACAACTTAGCAACACTCTACATCAGCAGATAACATATACAACACTAATAACCAAATAAATAATTCCATTAATAAATAATCAAAAACCAACAAAGTCAAGAAGCAAACAACCAGCATCCTAACAATGTTATATGACCTAACTCTAGCAACCTAACAGAAGCCAGACCACAAACAATTGAGCCACTAGAAGAACATTCTCCTCTTCACCATCCTGATTTCATGATCACACTTTGCCTTTACCTGCGCCACAACAGAAAAGAGAGGCGTAAGTATTACAAGAAATACTTAGTGAGGCAATCATCTCATCTACTCGGCTATACACACAAGCAATAAGACCTCCAAGCACAAACAACAATCACAAATAAGTCATACCAACCAAACCACACAAGGCACACATAATAGTCGTCGGTTGAGAACTGCAACGAATGACATACGCCTAGTGTCGACCGTTGCAACTCCTCTTGCATCGACCGATGCACGCCTTGCATCGATCAATGCATCTCGCCTCACGTCGACCGATGCACACCTTGCAATGACCGATGCAATTCTCCAAATCTCTAGATGTGTCGACCAATGCAATTTTTCCATCGACCGATGCATCGCCTCGATTGTTTCTGAATCCTTGTTACAGCGTCGACCGATGTTGTAACATCTACGAACAAAATTGTCAGTTTTGGGGGTGGATGTCGATCAACACCATCAATTTCCAGTTTGACCGGGTTGATTTAATTTGTCAATTCGGTTTGGTTTGGTTCAATTGGAAATCCCTAACCGTTGTATTTAATGAGAAATCAACCTAGGTCGTGGAGAAAAGGTTGTTTTGCCGATTTCAGAGAGAAAACAGAGGAAGAAAAGAGAGCGCTTGAGTGTTTAGAGGTTTTTGAGAGATTCTTGGCTTGATGTGGGAGATCTGATCCTATGGAGTGGAGATCTTGTGCTATGAACGAAGGAGAAGCCTTCTAGGGGGTTGGATTCGTCGTTTTTGGCTCAAAACTTTCTGCTAAAGAGGTGAGTGCATGACCATGGCTGATATAATCCTAAGAATCCTTTGTTTTTGCTTGTTTTATGTGTGTCGTGGTATTTTCTTGCTTTCCTTTGGTTGTTTCATGGTTCCCATGAGTTTTTAGGTTTTTTGGGTGAGATTCAGACGGATTGGAGATGGAGAGAAACAGAGATTTGAGTTTCGACTTCGAGCAGAACGTGTCTGTGGAATCGGTGTCAATCTATACCATGTGGGTGTCGGTCAACACCAAGGAGGAGTGTCGGTCGACACCAAGCGGCTGATACTTGTTTTCCTGGTTTGTTTGTGTTTGTTTGATGTTTGTTAAGCATTGTTTTTCTCAGTTGGTTTTGTGTAGATGGGAGGATTGTCTCATTAAGTATTTGTGATAATACTTATGCATCTCAATTGTTGTTTGTGGTGTGCAGGTATGTGGCATGAAATCATGGCGATGAGGAGGAGGATGATCTACGGTCTTGGTCTTGTGTTGTTGGTCTTGATATTTATGTTGTTGGAACCTGGTTTAGTAGCATTTTAGGTTGTTGGATAGAATGGATAGGAATGTTCTAGTATTGTTGGTATGTTTCAGCTATGCATATTGGTTGGTGTTGGTTTAATGATGATTTGTGGTTTGGTGGGTTTAATTAAGTATTATGGAATGCTTAATCATGATATTAAAAAAACGGGTCGAGTTGTTTCAGATGCACTCCTTGCATCGATCGATGTAGTTGCCCTAGCGTCAATTCCTGAACACCGTCCTCACCGAGAATCGTCTTCCATCACCTCAAAATCAACAATGAACACATCCACAAACCAAAACCAGTCATAGGGAAACACGAAAATCATAACAAAGAAAGAAAAAAATTCCTAACTGACAGAGAAACACAAAGAAGTCAAAGATCTCATGCTCAGATAAGCCATGGTCATGCACTCACCTTGAGAATGACGAAACTGATTCAAAAGCACAAAACAATCTCCAAAGCAAGCCCCAACACGTCCTCAAACCTGGATCTTCACTCCCACAGAAGAAAACTCTCAAGAACGGCACCAAAACTCACCAAAACTTACAAAAAACTCAATGGAAACCTTGTAGAACTTTTCTCCTCTTAAAAATGGCAAAGAACAGCCAAAACATTCACACATGTTGACTTCTCACCTTTTTTATACCCGATTATAGGGTTTGCAAAAACCGAAACGCAACAAAACGAGCTTTTCATTTCAAAGTCGTTTCCGTTTAAATACTCGAGTATCAATTAAGTGAAAGGACATGGAACATTCGACAAAGTAATCAAGAATACATTAATCAAATCTAATTCGTTGTTTCTTCTTAAGTTCATATCGATTTCCACTGAAAGCCTGCCCAGATCTTACTTTTCATTTGAACACTTTTAATTGTTGTTTCTCATACCAACAATTTGGCGCCTCCTGTGGGGACTTAGATCTTTCTATTCTCAAAAATCGATTACGTTGAAGAAATCGAGGCGAAATGGATCCATCTGCAACTATCACAACCATGCCAGAAACCACTCGCGAACACGCCAACGTAACGTCACACGCCGGTCATGACCCGATCAGCGACAACGCATCACCAGTAACACACCAGGGGTCCACCCCTAGCAACACCCCCTCTCAGGGTGAGCAGACTCAAGTCCAGTCCGATCATGAGGTCCCGAGTTCGGTCAGACTCAGGACAGACTCGCTGCTCGGCGACACTCAAACACCATTCCAAGGTTCCTCGGGTTGCTCAGATCTCACCCGCCAGAGACCCGTCTCAGTTAGGTATCCCGGCAGCTCAAACCAAGGGGCCCCTGTTGGGGTTACACCCAAGGTCCCCATGATTCTTGTGGGAAACAGAACCAGTCTCGGGTATGGACTCGTTCTGAATATAACGAAACAAATCGACCTCCTTGGGGGCGAACGGCGCGACTAATCTCTCCAAGATACGGGGAATGCTCGTCGTCTTAATCGATAAAACTCAGAGTCAGGACATCACGAATCAAGCTCTTATGAGTAGGATCGAGCGGTATGAGCAAGAGCTCGTACTTCGATCAAATCTCGATCTCTGTTAAGGAGGCACATATCCTTCAAACACGCTCCTCACCGACTCTGCGGAAAGAGCACTTCCTTGGATGCATCTGAACTTCGCAGCGGTCCACGTTACACCACTTGGGGTCAGAACGTCACCTCTGTTTGCATCCTCGGGACATCCCCAAGCTCCGAGCTTGTGAGGGTACAACGATAAAGCGAGCACGCGACCAACCGACCCACCATCGGTCGGGTATGGCAGCTCAGCAGCACCAGATGCTAGCATTCCTAGCGCGCCCAAGGATCCCTTGGTCAGGGTAAACCCGATGTTGACTGAGGAACTCGTAGGCGGAATGCCATATCTCGCAATGACCAGTACCGGTCTGCCGAGGAATGACGCAATAAGCGCCAAATTTCTCACGGAATACATGACCAAGGCCAGCGCCGAAATGGCCCAAATTTGCTGAGAACCTAGTCGGTCCTGCTTTGGAATGGTTTGCTTCCCTTGAATCTAATTCCATCGACAACTTCGACCAACTCGCCTCGCCATTTTTGAAACCGTACTCGGTCTTCTTCCAGGCCAAGTTGACCGAGTCGGACCTCTGGCTTCTTGTCCAGGGGAAGGACGAACCGCTTCGCGAGTACGTTACTCTTTTCAAGGAGACCAAGGCCAGGATAGCTAACTTAACCAACGAGGTTTCCCTAGCGGCCCTCCGACATGGCCTATGGTACATTTCAAAATTCTGGGAAGAACTCACTGTTCGACAACCCCTATCACTCGACAATGCGCTTCATAGATCTATTTATTTTGTTAGAGCCCAGAAAGAACGAGCCGCTATGGCCGAACTCCATAAGTCGGCAAAAGAACCCTTTAACCGTCCTAAAAGAACTTTCCGGAGGGAACCCCTTGAATCCGGTCCACACGCTTTCGCGGTCGATTCTGCTCCGAGGACCAAAAATAAGAACTTCGACCCTGAGAAATTCTGCAAGTATGACAAGGTGCGGGGTCACTCTACCGAGGAGTGTAGAAGCGTGGGACGCCTCCTTGCGAGAAAACACGAAGCAGTGGAGCTTGGCGAAATTGACCTTGAAAAAGAGGGAGAAAAAACTAGAGAAGGGAACGCTAACGCCAAAGACGTCGCCGCAAAACGCAAAAGAACCGACGAGCAGAGAGATCATCCCCCCTCCAGCCCCAAATAAACGTATTGACCTGGTCTTAAAAGGGCACACCCTTTGCCGCACCTCTCCTAACTTGGTCTCTACACCACCTCTGGCACCTCGCAAACTTGCGAACTGCTGCCCACGCATCTCCCAGTGTTTTAAAAACTTCGACCTGGTCCACAGGGTCGATTACATCACGAGAGCATCATCTGTGCCATAACTCTATCAACTCGATCAAAGCGTACCAATGCAGGGTCGAGAGTTACCATTGAGAAAGAAAGCCCCGCTCCGATCCCGATTATGAAATCACTTTTTTGTAGAGCGAGACCACCGACTTGGATAAGCCGCACGACGATCGTAAGACTCAACATCATGGGATGCGAGCTTTCTAGGATAATGATAGATACGGAGAGTCCGGTCGACCTCCGGTTCTATGACGCCTTGAAACGAATGGGTTACCCCGATTCAAAACTAAAGGGGGCTAAAACCCCGTTTACCGGTTTTGTCGGTGATACAACCTTAGCCAAAGGCACCGTCCAGCTAATAATAGAAATCCGAGGGGTATGTCGTTTAGTCGACTTCATGGTCATCGACCGTCCCGCGCCCTTCATTGCCATCCTTGGCAAATCGTGGCTGTACGGGATGAAGGCAGTCCCGTCAACAAACCACCAATGTGTTAAGTTCCCGTCTCAGAATGGGATCGTGACTATCTATGGTAGTCAACGCACCTCAAGACAGTTTTACAAGGGCGGTTATGATTTGATCAAGAAATTTGCTCAATAGCAATTAATGATTAGCGACGAGCTTGAAGCTCGCCAGCTCGTGGGCCATAAGCACCACGTCGCCCGCGGCCCACTTATGGCCAAGGTCGACCAAGTACCAATCATGGAAGGTCACCTTGACCGATGTGTTGGAATCAGAGCTGACCTGAATGCCAACACCAAGAACGAGCTGATTCAGTTCCTGGGACAGACTGCGGCACCTTCGCTTGGTCCTTGTCGGACATGCAAGGTATCGATATTAGCGTTACTTCACATCAACTCAACGTCGACCCGACCTACAAGCCGGTAAAGCAAAAGCGTAGCTCGCTCAGCCCCGAGAGGGCCAAAGCAGTAAATGACGAGGTGGACCGATTGCTGAAAATAGGATCTATTCGAGAGGTCCAATACGCCGAGTGGCTGGCCAACCCCGTTGTGGTCAAAAAGAAAAACGGGAGGTGGCAAATCTGCTTCGATTTCAAAGATCTCAACAAAGCTTGTCTGAAGGACAACTATCCCTACCTCACATCAACCGATTGGTCAAAGCCACCACCGGGCACAAGACCCTATCCTTCATGGACGCCTTCTCGGGGTACAACTAGATCCTGATAGATCCCGCTGACCAAGAAAAAACTTCTTTCATAACTGACCAAGGCACTTACTCTTACAAAGTAATGCCTTCTGAACTTACAACGCCGGAGCGACCTATCAACGATTGGTCAATAAAATATTCGCCGAATACCTTGGGAAAAAAATGGAGGTCTATATTGATGACATGCTCGTCAAGTCGACGCGCGAGCAGGACCATGTTTCCCAGCTCAAAGAATGTTTCAAGATACTTAACCAGTATGGGATGAAACTTAACCCGACCAAATGCTCGTTTGGCGTCACATCCGGCGAATTCTTGGGATACTTGGCGCGGTCCACAGATCGTTGCCTCCCGTTTTACCAGATCCTGAAAGGTAACCGAAAGTTCGAGTGGGACGACAAATGTGAAGAAGCGTTTCGGGAGCTAAAGAAGTATCTTACCGAGCCCTCCGTCTTCTCTATACTAGGGGACAGAGAACACCTCTTCCTTTACATCGCCGTTTCTGACTCCGTAGTAAGCAGGATACTGGTTTGAGAACACAAGGGAGAGCATAAACCCTTTTATTACATTAATAAAACCCTGGTCCACGCCAAAATACGGTACCCCGCCATGGAAAAATTAGCTCTAGCGGTCGTGATGTTAGTCCGCAAATTACGTTCTTATTTTCAGTCACACACAATTGTGGTGATGACGTCCCAACCGATTTGTTAGATCCACCATAGTCCTAGCCAGTCTGGCCGATTAGCCAAATATGCCATAGAACTAAGCGAGTACGACATCGAGTACCAGCCTAGGATCTCAGCCTTGTAAGTCCTCTCCGATTTTGTAATCGAACTTGCCGTGAACAACGATTGCACTGAAAGCCGTACTAAGAAGTGGTCGTTATATGGGGACGGAGCGTCATCTAGACAAGGATGTGTGATCGGGATTGGACTCATCTATCCCACCAACGAAATCGTGGGCCAATCCTTTCGGCTTGGGTTCGCGGCCTCGAACAACTCGCTATTATCAGCGACTCCGGTTAGCACTAGGCGTGGGATTCAAGGAGCTCGCTGCCTTCAACGAGTCACAGCTTGTAAGCAGCCAATTCAACGAAAACTATGACACAAACAGCAAACGAATGGACGCCTACCTCCAAATCGTTTGATCATTTGCAGAACAGTTCTCTTCGTTCGAACTCGCCAAAATTCCTCGGGGAGAGAACTCGGCCGCCGACGCCTTTGCCGCACTTGCCTCCACCTTGGAACCCTCAATCAAGCGAGTCATACCTGTGGAGGGTATAGACGAGCCCATCATCTCCATTTCTGTCAAAGCCAAGAGCGTCCACCAAGTCGAGGGCGGCATTAGCCCCGATGAGGAAGAGCTCAAACAAGCGCCCGAACAGGATGACAGCTCCTAGATGAACATATCTCAGGAGATGAGCACGACGTGGAACCATAGACAGATTGGTGGATCCCAATATGCGAATACATCGCAAACGGAACCGTCCCCAAAGATCGGTGGCAAGCGTGTAAGCTCAAAGTATAAAGCGCGAGGTTTTGCCTTATCGGTGAAGAGCTTTATAAGCGATGCATCTTCGGGCCATACCTCAGGTGCATTCACGGGGTCGAAACCCAAAGCATCATGAAAGAGGCTCACGAAGACCCCTGCGGAAATCGTTCTGGGGGTCGATCATTGGCTCTTAGAGTAAAACGGCAGGGATACTTCTGGCCAACAATGCTCGCGGACTACGACACACACGTCAAAAGATGTGACAGATGTCAACGTCACGCACCCATAAACAATCAGCCCGCCGAGTTGATGAGTTCAGTCTCCGCCCCTTATCCCTTCATGCGATGGTCGATGGATGCCATCGACCCCCTCAAACAGTCAGGAAGATGACGCGTAACTAACCTACTGGTCGTAACCGACTATTTTACCAAGTGGAATAAAGTCGAATCCTAGCAGTCTATTAGTGGGGAACAGGTAAAGGACTTCCTTTGGAAGAACGTGATATGTCGGCACAGCATCCCCTACAAGATCGTAATAGATAACGGGACTATCCTGACGTTCTCTGTGGTGCAAAAGTTTTGCGATGACTAGAGCATCCGGTTGACCCCGTCCACACCTCGATACCCTCAGGGGAATGTGCAGGCTGAGGCGGCCAATAAGCTGATCCTGCATGGCCTTAAATGGCGCTTGGGCGCTGCAAAATCCGGCTGGAATGCCCAACTCCCCAGTATACTATGGGCCACCCGAACTAATCCACGAAGTAGCACGGGAGAAACCGCTTTCCCTCTAGCTTACGGGATCAAAGCCGTAGTACTAGTAGAAATCTCCATGGGCAGTATTCGCCGAGCTGTTTATCCCAAAAACGAGGATGCGAACAGCGAGGCGTTGCGTGAAAACCTCACCATCATCTATGAAAAAAAAGAGCAAGCCCAAGTGCGAGCTCAAAATTACCAAAATGTCATAGCCCGCTTCTACAACTCCAAGGTCCGACCCCAGAGTTTCATCGTCGGAGAGCGAGTACTCCGTAAAGTGTTCGATCACGAAAAGAAGAAGAATGCCGGGAAAATGGGGACTAAATGGGAAGGACCCTACCAAATTACCGAGGTCGTTTGCAATGGCGTATACCGCCTCGAGGACGAGCGCAATGGAAAAGCCAAACTCCGACCTTGGAACATCATGAATCTAAAGAAATACTACCAATATGTATCGACAACAACTGAACTACGAATAGGCTTGATCCTTTTACGGGGAACGTAGGCAACTCAACCTCCTGAGTGCAGCTACCTTCTTAATACAATCTTCATCGCATTTGTACTCAGTTCCTCTCAATAAAATACAAGTTTCACACTACAACAAGTCTTAATCAATAACAGTTGCACTGTCTCAACTCCAAGCATGGTCTCTGACAATGCGAGGTCGAGCAGGATAGCCCTCGGGCACCCCACGCGGATTTAAGATAATCTCGCTACTTAACCCATGTCACCTCAAACCCCTCGAACACCTCCTCATTCAATACAACTTCAACGGAACAAGCAGCGCTCCGCTGTCTTAACACTCCCCGAAACTTTCCAATAATAAAGATCCTATATGTTTTCGACAATCCTACGTCCAAACAAACATAACAATAAATTTTCGTTACTCAGAATACTAGAGTAGGACTAATGCGCTCAAGATTAACCAAAGAAAAAATATTAAAATCTCTTCCCAAGCAAGCAAGTCAAGTCTTGGATGAAAACCCTCCCGGGTAAACCAAACAGAGTTCAAAGATAAAGAAAACAAAAAGGAAAACCAAACAAAGTACAAGAACGACGATCAAGCGTCCTCTTCCCATGTTTCGACTTCTGAATCCACTGCGCCACCCTCATTGCTCCCATGCTCGTTCAAACCACGTGGGACCCCGGTTCCTGCATCAACTTCCATCGGAGCGATTGAGTCGTCCGAAACCTGCGGGAAGTCAAGCTTGCTTACGAAGAAGTCCGAGACCACAAGGGAATCAGATTGAACGGCAAGCGCCACTTTCTGAGTCCCAAGGATCTTCAGCTCTTCCTCAACTGTGGTCCTACCCTCACTGATCTGTTTAATCAGAAGGAGATTGGGTTCAATCTCCCCAAGGTCACCTTCGACTTCAGATTTCTCTTTTTTCTTCTCCCATTTGCTCTTAACGGAATCTAGGATCATCCGTTAGTCTTGAGCCAGCCTTGCCTTCACATCATGAACCGCCCCCGGGGCGCCTCTACATGTAGTTGCTCCGTCCCCGCAGCTTTCTCCTTTAACCACCTATTCTCTTTCAAGAGGAGGTCACGATCTCCCATGGCCTTTGCCTGGGCAGCCTTAGCGGTAGTAAGCTAGGCTTCGACCTCCGTTAGTCTTTCTTGGGTGGGCCTCAGGGAAGTGTCTTCGCTGTCGAGGGAATCAACCTTACCAACGGCAACGGCTTCTCTCTCTTGAGCAACTTTCAAGGCCGACGTCAGCTCGTGAATCACCCTCATCGTGTTCTCGAGCTCGGCCGTCTGAGGGATGTCCTTCAGCCTTCGCTCGTAAAGAGCCACCAACTTGTTGCTAGCAGCCACGGACTAGAACCTTTTAAAAAGAAAATTCCATCTCGAGGGTGGTTAAGCAAAATTATCTGCACTTGAGACGCCATCGTCTCGATATACGCTTCTCTTACGGTGAGATCCTTTACCAATGGGACCTGTCACTTGGCAGTCTTCAGGTGCCTGAACAGGATGGCCATCCCAAGGTCGTCCTCCACTGCCGGGGAGTCAACAGAATGAGCGAACTGCCAATGAAAGGGACAGCTCCACGATGAACCGTTTATGGAGATGGCTGGTTCACCCGTTGGATGATCGGCTTGGTTGCCCGCAAGGTGGCTTCCCCTGCTTTCACGACTCTTGTCCTCGCTTGCTCGGGAGACTTCCGTGCGAGCTCTCTTTAGAAGAGGGGCGGGCTCGCTGTGAGTGGATTGCGAGCTGACTAGCAGTACCTCCCGAGGTGGGACAGAAGGCCCGGTTGGGATCACGAGGTCTTGGTTCACCTCCTCACTTCCCGCTTGTGCGGGCTTAGGACGGACTGCTCGAAGAGCAGAGGCCAATGCAGCATCCACATCCCCATGCACGGACTCGGCGGGAGGATTGGGCTTGTTCTCTCAGCTTGTGAAGTGTCGGTGTCCTAGACATGGTGAATGAGGGTGTGGAAGTTGAAGATGAGTTTGATACGTGTGGTCGTGTAGGAACGTCTGTTCGGGTAGCACAAAATCATGATTTGGAACGTCATAATAACATAATGTCGTCGAATTCGAACCAAAAATACGTAAAAACATAACAACCCGAGAAGTTATCATACCTTGACGAGCAGGGGAATGCTCTGACCTGTCGCTTCCGGGTTGTTCAGCAGGGATCGGTGGATTTAAATCCTCGGGGGGAATGACCGGAGCTGGGGCAGGAGCCTGAGCAATAAAGGCGTTAAGCGCTGTAATAATAAGAGCTCCCGTGAACGAACTCCACCGCACTTCCCCTCTACGCAACCTCTCAATTAGTGCTTGTACCGCCGGAGTATTTGGGTGATCGCCTGAATTTGCAACATAAAGTTTTGAAAGATTAGTCTAGAATTGGAAACATTACAGTCGCGACAACAACGAAGTTCTACAAAGTGACCAAGGGTCATTCTGACCAACGCAAACAGCCCATTGGGTCGGGAGACATGCAAAGTTGAAACGTCCCACCGAGGCCGGGGAGACGCGGAAGTAAAAATAATTCTCTCTCCACCGGTCGTCTTTTTCGAGGATCGCTTGGATGATCTCCCGGTCTTGGTGGCGGGACATATAGAATGTTCCTTGGAAGCCCGAGTTGTGCTTAATCTAGCACAACCAGAGTATGTCATCGACTCCAAGCTCGAGTCCAACCTCGCGACCTCGTACTTAAAGGCCGACGACATGCCGAACAAAGTTCGGACACATCTGAGGAAACACCATCCGAAGGCGTTGGAGGATCAGCAGGATAATCTCTGGGATAGGGAATAAGAGTCTGCACCGCTCGAAGTACGTCATGTATGCACAGCAATAGTCCGGGAAAACGGTCTCCGGAGTGTATGGGTCTCCGGGGGAGAGCATCATCTCCACTCCCGGAGGTACGCCATGCTTCTAGCGGAGATCAGCCAGATGTCTCTCAGTAGTGATCGGGGGGATATGATTCCCCCAAAGCTCGAGAGGTTCCATAAAAACAGAAGTAAAAAGAAAAGTGACTACGGGATTGACAAGCTCAAGCAGATGAAGATAAACGATTCGAGCGAAAAAGAAAACTAACGCAGTAGAAAGAAAACCCTAAAGACGTTTAAACATTGAGAAGAGAGAATAATTACCTTGAAGTAGTGGATGAGTGCGCAGTTATGACGAGACGTGTGACTAATGACTTATAAGTCATAATTACTTCGGTTTTCGGGATCCCCTAGATTTCTTTTTGTCGAATCTAAGCCGTTCAGTGAATATGCCTTCCTTTAATCCAGGCCGTTCAGACTGTTCGTATCTGCCATCGGATCTAGAGGAGAGAGAGGGTAATCATTACAAATCTCGGGAACTAAGATTCGCCGTGTTCATTTTGAATAGATCGTGAAACCGAAACGTCAAAAGATTCCTCGAATATTCGCCTTTCAACCCTTATGTTTGAGTTAAAAGGCTGGGGCAATTGTTGGTGTTGGGTTTCAAAAATCGATAGGCTCATAGGAGAAGCCCAGCAAGAAGTGTTTATTGCACGTGGTAACAGGCCTTTAGCGGGCCCAAGAAGATGATCCGTCTGAGAAGAAGCACCGAGTCAAATTAGAGAGGAGATCGCAGGATCATGGGCCGAGATCTTCGGAGGAGATGAAGGAGATAGTTTCAAAGTCGTTTCCATTAAAATACTCGAGTTTCAATTAAGTGAAAGGACATGGAATATTCGACAAAGTAATCAAGAATACACTAATCAAATCCAGTTCGTTTTTTCTTCTTAAAATTATATCGATTTCCACCGAAAGCATGGCCAGATCTTACTTTTCATTCGAACACTTTTAATTGTTGTTTGTCATACCAACAAATAGGAAATTAGGAACCGTAACGTGAAATCTTGAATTCAAACTCTGTATTGCCAAACTAAAATAAATATATATGGATCAACGTTATAGGAGGATCTTAGACCATGGCCATCGGTGGTTACTCATACAAATATTCTTATTAAAATAATAATAAAAAGAAGAGAGCGAAGAGAAAAAAAGGAAAAACGATTTTTCCCTGAGCAATTTAAGAAATGGTTCTCAAAAGAAATGAGCCAGATGTCACTTATTTAGTGGAATAGATATTTTTTTTAAAAAAAAAAAAAACTATAATAAAAATAATTGTTTTTGGTTTTTCTGAGAAACATTCACAGTTGCTTCCACTAAAGATGCCTTTAGTGTTATTTATAGGATAGGACAGAATACAAAGATGCAAAGACAAAACAGCTATAAGAAAAAGATGACAAAAGCACCATGATATCAAGGAAAGAAGATGAAGCAACGATGGCGTAAAACACATTAGTACATTAATATCTTTGGATCATAGATTAGTTCTTGCGAAGCACGATGAGGTACTGCATTCCAGGTTTGGCATTCTCGAGACGAGAAATATGTTCGCGCGCCTTGATCTCGACAAACTCAAAAGCTTTCCTCATGACTTTGGTTCCAAAATGTGCGGCAATGAATGCACCAAAGAAGGCTTTGACAGAGATGGCCAATATCTTTGGGTCTAGCGGAAACTCACTTTTAGGGTGGATGATATCCTCAAAAGCCTCGATTGTGAACTTCCCATTCTCCTCAATGATTTGCCTGATCTCGCCTTGTTCCGCAAAGTAATTTGAGGTTCTGAAAGTGTCCACCTTTTCTTGCTCGGTGACACCCTTTGTAAAACCAAAAACAAATTTATTTTTTTAAAAGATACGTAAGTTAAGTACTTGTGTAATTGTAGATAGTAGGTAATACTTCGAAGATGAAATTATATATATTTGTACCTGTTTAGCAAGATCACTAAGAGATTCTCCGATAAAATCCACTACCATTCCATTACGGGTCTCGGACTTCTTAACTCCGTCTCTTAGACACGATCCTAAAAGCAACATCAGTCCCCCGGGCACGAGCTCTTCAGCTCTAGCATCTAATAGATTCTTGGTATCGATAGAGTACTGATCAAGATATGCTTTCTTGACTGCTTGGTTAAACCCGGTGCACTGCATGTCTTTGTTCCACAACGGAGAGTCACGGTCCATGATTCCTTTGGGGACCTTGGAGGTGAAATGGAATGCGTGACTTATGACTCCGATGTGGAAACTCTCCTTAGGGAGAACACGGTTGAAGAAGGAACCAGGAACCCCGGCGCTATAGTATCTTCTCCCCGGAGGAAGTGTCTTGAAGAGAATGTTGAAATCGTTGAGGGTAAAGTCGTTGAACAAGACCTGGAATTCGATGTTATCCGCCGGGTTTTTTCCGGTTTCTCTACGGTACTTTTCTTCTACCGCATATATTATATTCTGGACTGCCACAAAAGTGTTAGGTCCACTCGCACAACCAAAATCTGCTACACTAAACCGGTTCGATATCAAATCAACGCTGAGGTTGGCTAAGATCGCCTCGATCATCTTGTCCTTTGCTGCTTCCAACAACGCTCTCTGTAAATAGAAGAGACGATTAAATACATACATCTTGTGAATTCTGAAGCTAGCTAACAAGGAATGCAAAAGCCATGCCTAGAGTTTTGGAGTCCATAGGCAAATTGAACACATATTTTTCTTTCTTTTTTTGTTAAACCGAACACATATTTATAAGACAAAATTATTTAAATATTTTCTAATTAATTTAATAAAACTATATGCTAACTAATTTTAAAATAAATGGTGAAAAACATTAATGTTTATATTATTTTGTTACTAATAGACAAAAGTTTTCTAGAAAGTCAATAACATATGATATGTATGGTCTCTAACATAGTTTTTGTGTATTTGTAAAGTTGTCAAATACACATAAAAAGAACATATATGATAAGGATTTCGCAGAAAAAAAAAAGGTCATGTGATAAAAGAAAACGAAAGAATGAGTAGACTAAAACTTTTTTTTTAAAGAAAACTAAGGTCTAAGGATTAAACTTTTTTTTACTATTAATGAAAATTTGCTTGCGTGAGAGTGGTTTAAATGTGCTTACAGTTTTACATAAAATATAATTAAGCTCTAGGCGAACGTTTCTTACTTTTCTAAGTATGCACGGCTTGCAAAATATATGTATTCAAACCTGATACGAAGAGTGTTGGCTGTAACTCTCAGGACCATCTCCTCCAATCATGATCCATTCTGGACTAGTAGTCATGATGTACTTTTTTTCTTTCTTTTTTTTGTCGAATAATGTATCTTTTCTTTATTCTTCTCACTCTTCTTCTCCTGTTTGATGGTTTGGTTTGTGCTGAGAGAAGTGATCATCCATGGACGTCTCTATTATGCCTATTTATAGTAATATTCCTTGTGATTATAATATTATTATATTAACGTGAACTATACGTGTCATTTCACAAAGAATTAACTCAGGGTATTGTGACATATGTTAATTTTAAATCATAAATAAAGTTTGCAAATTGAAGAAAAAGATTAAGAATGGAATTTTGGTTACAACCCCCATTTTTCTAAACCTCACTATTCTTACGGAAGAAAATGCATGTCAGGAATTTTGGTCTGAAAATGTAATTATAAGAATTTCTAGGCTATAGTCAGTTGAAATAGTGTCACGTTTAAAAAATTCGTTGAAGGAACAGTTTCACTCATGTATTTTAGGGAAATTAATCAAGTGGTTGAAGTGCGGATCACTTCTTGATTGTAGAAAAAATGTAATTCTAAAATTTTGCGAATAAAGAAACTACGTATAGGAATGTAGGAGTATATATATGTTATCAAATAATCATTGAGATAATGAGTTATGTAAAATTGTTATATGACCACTAAAGTTTGCAAACTAAAGTATATATAGAGGTGGATTTGAAGTTGTTTTTGGTTTTATAATCAACCTATTTTTATAGTTTTTATCAATTAAAACAAATCTATAATCTATGTTACATACTGACTTTTAGTCTTTTAAAGTGACTTGATATTCTTTCTTCCATTTCTAGTTGTTTTTTTTTTTTTTTTTTTTTTAATTATAAATAAAAAATTTAACACTAATATGAAAAACTCAAAAACTTACGACCATTCATAGCCATAATTAAGTCTAACCGTGTAATTCTAAAACTATACAAATAATGAAACTACTTTTAGAAAATGGCGTGATATACGAAGAGATTAGTCAAATGTGACCGGCGAGACCATGGCCGTCAAAGAAGATTTAGTCTAGACTGCTCGACATGAAATAACTCAATAAGTTTGACAAGTTTTTCTAAACTTAAGTTTACTATCTGAAAACTATTTTTGTGAGTTACTAGTGTTAAATGCTGGAAAAGAATTATTATATACGTTCGTTAATATTAAAATTAATATATAAGTTGGACTATAATAAGCAACGAAAAATATTGTATATTTGGTCTTTGACAAGTCAAGTAATAGCGTTTGGAGGGAGGTTGATGGTTTGTTTGATCATGAACAACGACACTTTTTTTGTTTGTAACTTTTAATATAATATCGCTTACTCATTTTGTTGTTATTTTCGTTCGTGTGTTTTTTTACTTTTTTATTTTGTTGCATTATTTTTTACTTGTGTAAATTACATGGTATAAGAACAATAGAATCCAAAAACCTAATTTTTCTTTTCTCCCTTCGCTGCTTCTCTCTTATTCTTCTTCCCCTCTCTTCCACGTAAATCTCACGTCTCCGTTCTTCTTTTTGCCATGGTTGCCTCACAAACCAAGATCATTGATATCTCTGCTCCAACGTCACTTCACAACGTCAACATGTCCAAGGTAACTAAGCTTACTGCTTTAATTTTTTTGATGTGGAGTCGTCAAATTTATGCTTTGCTTGCTGGTTACGGTCTCGTCGGTTATTTTGATGGCTCTGCTGTTGCACTGGCCATCATGCTCACTACTAACGGCAACACCACTACGAATCCTCATTACACTCTCTGGCAGCAACAGGATTAACTCATCTATTCTAGTCTTTTGGGTGTCATCTCTGTTGAAGTTCATCCCATCCTATCCAAAGAAACAACATCAGCTCAGATATGGAGCATCCTCTTCTCTACTTATGATAAATCAAGCTGGGGACATATTAAACAAATCCGGGAACAAATCAAGCATTGAAGAAAAGACACCAAAACAATTGATGAATGTGTCCAAGGTTTTACCACTCGCTTCGACCAACTCGCAAGTCTTGGCAAACTGTATGAACATGAAGAACAAGTTGATTATCTTCTTGGTGGACTCCCAGAAGATTACAAACCTGTTATTGACCAGATCGACAGCTGTGATATTCCACCATCATTGACGGCGCTTCACAAGAAGCTCCTCAACTATGAGTTGAAGCTTCAGTCAATGATCTCTGCTTCCTCCCCTGTTCTTGTCATGGCCAGTGCTGCTTCCTACAGGCCATCTCATAATCCTAACTCTCAACATCGTTCCAACACACATGGAAATCAACAAACCTTCTCACATGGAAATCAATCAACCTTCGCTAAAACAATCAATCCTGTTTTTTTTTTTTTCCCTTTTTAACATGACATTTGACTAGTGATCTCATACTCGTAACATCATAATAACAATCACCAACATCAGATAACATAACAATACCAACCCAATAAATATCTTCGGTAATGAAAAACTAAATACCAAAGTCTAACACATCATAATCCAACAAAGTCAAGAAACAAATAACTAGCATCCTAAAAATATTCTAACGAATCAACTCTAGCAACCTAACAAAACCAGACCACAAACAATCGATCCTCTAGAACATTCTCCTCTTCATCGCCATGATTCCACGATCATCCTTTGCTTTTCCCTGCACCGCCACACAAAAAAGAGGCGTAAGTATTACCAAAAATATTTAGTGAGGCAATCCTCCCACCTAGTCGGGTATACACACAATCAATAATCACAAGCAAGTCACAATCAAACCCAACCACATATCAGCCGTCTGCTGAGGACCTGTGTCGACCGACACACTTCTTATGTCGAACGACACAATGTCGACCGATGTATTTCCCCGCCTAGACCAATGCACACCTTGCATTGACCGATGCAGCGCCCCAAGTGTCGATCGATGTAGTGCGTTGATAACTCGCGAACTCTCGCAACTGCGTTGATCGACACCCTCCTGGCATCAACCGATGCAGTTGTCTTAGCATCAAATCCAAACACCGTCATCGACCATAACTCGTCCTCCAACACCACCATTCATCCAAGAACACCACAAAAATTAAACCAGGCTATAGAAAACACGAAAAGCACAACAAACAAGGAATCAATCCACCAAATCACAGAGAAACACATAAAACTCAGAGATCTCATGCTCAGATAAGCCATGGTCATGCACTCACCTTTTAAACCAAAGATTCTGACTCTAGAAACACAAAATCAACACCACATCAAGCCCAAACTGTACGTAACACCCCCGAACCGTTCTACCGGCCGGACAAACCGCAGACTGGCCCATAGGTCGTCACAGTGAAGACAACTGCCCATGATCTGGCCGAGGTTGCACCAACAAATTAGGTTCCCCAGCCAGTCCACTGGCAGCCACCTACCCGCAACATACAAATCTCAGGCTTTGCAACCCTTGAGATGCACACGGCGTTGTGCTGGTCCGGACAAGACCGTACCATATTCACTTGTCCGATTATATATAAGAAAATAATTTGATTTAATAGATAATATAAGCTTACAAATCAATCACACAGAAATCTCAAGTAAAACAGTTGGATCCATTCGAATAAAATAACATGGAAGAAAACGTAGAATTTTGCAACACAGCATGAAAACACCCTATCTGGTTCATTAACTCCAACTCTACCCACTTATTTTTCCTGCAAGAAAAACATTGGAGGAGGAGGGGTGAGTAATCTAGATTACTCAGTGAGCTGGGCAACCTCTAACATGCAAACTCCTCTAACATGCTATCTCCACTAACATGCTAACTCATCCCAACCAACTACCCCAAGCAACCCAACAATCAAAGCACGCAATACGGAATCATAACAAGCAAGCACTCCTCACACAACAAGCAATCAACAAACAAACAAGCAAGTTTAGTAAACAAACAAGCAAGTCTAGTAATCAACCAGACACTAGACTCATCTAGACTCTTGCTCTAACTTGGTATCCACGCCACTTCACCCGCAATCACTGCCAGGTGGAACATGCTAGCGGTGCACCAAGATCACTTGACCAACCTAGACTTCTCATAGTCTGGCCTTCACGCCAGGACTAGCACAACACACAACCACTCAACCTAGGGAACACATTCAACCTAGGGAGACACTCCACATTCCTAGGGCCCTTTGATCCTCTATCATATCCCCGTCACACTCATTCCGCATTGATACCACAAAGGCAATCAACCGGACAACCAAAACCTCCGCGTTGTTACCCCCAAGTAAACAACCGGACTCACAAGCCGCATCGTCATGCGGTTCGGGCTAATAGGTAGTTAGACACCGAATATTGTCCTGCCATGAGATCCCTCTGGATTAGCTCACCAGACAATCTCAACACATGATGGGAACAGAGATCGAACTCTATCTACGAACCGAGACCAATAACTCGAGTACTAGCTAGGACATGCACTTAACTCTAAGACCTTCACTCAAAGAATTAAGCACAAACAAAACACCCAAATCAAGCAAGAAAACAAGCACACAAGCAAGCAATCAAGCAAGCAACTAGCACATCACACAAACACACAAATTTAAGAAGCAAAGCACACTTATGCAAACTTAAGTTAACTACTCATGCATGCAAACCTAACATGCACCCAACCCCCAAAATTAATTCTTTTGAGTTAATTTCCACATTTTAATTAACCATTCTTCCCACTTCTCACATGCATGCGGCTCTTTCCTTCTTGAAGATTCTTGCATGACTCAAGAAAATATTTCACCAAGAACTGATCTTCCATCGGGTTTATGGGAATATTTTCTCAAGTTTGGGGCCCTCATGCGGCTCTTTCCTTCCTGGAGATTCTCGCATGGCCTCACCAAAACAGCCCATCCCATAAACTGTTCTTACATCAAATTCATGAGGCATAACTCTCAATTTTTGGGCCCTCATGCGGTTCTTTCCTTCCTGGAGATTCTCGCATGGCCTCACCAAAACTCACCCCTCTCACAAATTGATTTATCCATCCATTCTACGAGGGATTAACCTCTTCAACCACTCATGCAACAAAAATTAATTAAATAATTCCCCTTGACATGCATGACTCCCAATGACCCATACTAAGTAAGATAAATTCTTACTAATTTTTCCATCGATCCCCATGACCGAGAAAAATTCCAAATCTAACATGCAAGACATTTCACACTTGCAGTTGATTTTTAAAAAATATTTTCCAACCCTCAAAAATTCTCAAAACCCTAAAAATTAAACATGCAAGGCATTTCACACTTGCAATTAATTTTTTTTTAATGTCATTCTTCCCCAAGAATGAATTAAACCTTTAAAATAAAATATGCAAGGCGTTTCACACTTGCAACTAATTTTAAAGAAGAACCCTTCTTCCCCAAAAATGCATGGAACCCCCTATATCCCTCTTGACTAGATGCAATCATCTAGATCTACATGCATCAAGGAAAACTATGCTTCACACAAAGGTCAATGCAAGAGCTAGAGAGCTAATGCATCTCCCACAAGCAAGATCCCCCAACTTGCTCACAACACAACCAAAGCCTCAACTCAAAATACAAACAAAGCCTCAACTCACCTTAGCTTTGAGAAATTGGCCGATTGAGCTTCACCACATCACACCACACCATGCCAATCTGACAGCACTTCCCTTGATCTTTAGCTTCTCTCACCGATGAGATCTCCTCCTCTTCTTCCTTCTTGCTCGAAATCTCTTAATTCTCTTCCACAAAAGTTTAAGAGAAGGCAAGAGTTTGGTGTTTTAAGAGGCCGAAAATGGAGTGACAAATGTCCATTTTTTTGCATGTGATGACACACACTCTCTCTCACGCGCGCGTATATCTCACTCACTGGCGGAGACCACTTAATCGCATGACACGTGGTGTTGTGCTCCCATGCAGAGAGACCTTTACACTTCCTCATCCATCCGCATCTATCTTGTGTCCCAAGCTCCTGCGCTTGTCTGTAGTTCAAGGGTTATGCGTCCGCGGCGTATTTTCCTTCTCAGTCCCCGGTCCTTCCGACCATGACTTCTGTTTTTCTCGTCCAACTCTTGTCCTCACATTCGTCTCATCTACTTTTCTCGTCCATTTTCGGACCTCTCCTCCGTAACATCGACTTCTCTCATCAGTCCTCGGACCTTCCGCGACTCGGTAACTTCTTTTGCAAGTTACTCGTTTGTTTTCCGATATTTTCTTTTCTCTGTGAGTCTGCGTGTCCCTAGTCTCTCCTAAACCTAGCTCTATTTAAACTCTCTCTTATTTTCTTGTAGCGGCAGACTTGATTGAAATAAAAACATTTCCAAAGAGAGATTCTTTGACTCTTGTCTCACTCGTTTCCTTAGAATCAATCCGAGATTGATCTACCAAGAGAACCCTAGCGACTTCGAACCAGGTTTGACGTCGTTAGCCTGACCGTATCTCGAGGCGAGCCATCCCTCGCGTGTCGTCACTCAGTCCACCTCATTTCCACCGCGGCCTAGTGAAACCTCCCTCGGTTTACTAATCGTTTCCGCAACCTTTTGACCATACCGCATCGCTACCATATCGATCTGTCCGAGCGACCATGTTCGAGCCTTTCGAGTAACTCGCGTTTTCATCGTTCCTTCTTCACCAAACCTCGACTCCGTCATTCATTTAGCCTCTACAGTCGTTTCCCATCGTTGGCCCGAGCAGCGTCGTCTCTATCTTGAACGGCCCAAAGACGTGTCTTCCAACCCAAGCCGCGAGACATCCGGTGCTCACAACACGTCTTCTCTGTCCGGGTCCATATTTCTTGATACGGGTCACTACACCAACAGTCCTCAAACCAAATCTCATAGAAACTCACTGGAACCTTTCTCTCTTCTTTTTCCCTCTTAAGAACAAAAAAAGTGGCTAAAACTCAAAGTGGCATCGAGTTTTGGCCTTAAATACTCGAGCCCTAGGTTTCCATCAACTAAAACATGCCAAACCGGAGAAATATAACTAACCCAAACACCAACCGTGCGGCCGCATTGATCGATGCACTTCTTGGCGTCGATCAATGCACAAACCGGATTTCTGGTTCATGGGCGTTACATCCTCAAACCACAAGCGCAATATCAAATCCATTATATCATTCCTCTTCCCGACAAACACCAGACCAAACCTCATCCTCTTCAACCTCTAATCCTCCATCTTCGTCGGCAACCTCATCGTCCATATCCGCTGCTCCTCCACCTCCACCACAATATCAACATTAGATGGGAACCTGATCCAAAAACAATATCACCAAGTCAAAAAAACCAAATTCACTCTTATGGCCACATACCCACTCCTTATTCTAGCGACTGTGGCACAAGCAATGAAAGTTCCAAATTGGCAGAATGTGATGGCGGAAAAGATGAATACTCAAATCTGTGAACATACATGTGATCTAGAGCCCTAACAAATTCCCATAATGTATTTCGTGTAAGTGGATATAAACCTGATGAATCTATTGACCTGTACAAGGCTTGTTTGGTGGCTCAGGGATTCAACCAGCAATACGGTCTTGATTATAAGGATACTTTCAGTCATGTCATCAAATCAACCACCATTCGCCTTGTGCTTGAAGTTGCCGTGAAACACAAATGGGCAATACACCAAGTCGACATTTAATAATGCATTCCTCCAAGGCACTCTTGAAGATGAAGTATATGTTTCTCACCTTCTGGGTTTCATTGATCGTGATAGACCTCATCATGTGTGTTGACTGTAGAAGGCATTGTACGAACTTAAACAAGCTCTTCGTGCATGGTACCAAGAACTTCGTCAGTTCTTTCTCCAATTGGGATACAAAAGTTCTCTGGTAGATAACTCCCTCTTCATCTATAAACGCGGTCTTGAGTAGATCTATGTACTTTTTTATGTGGATGATATTATCATTGTAGGAGCTCCACCATTAGTTCACGCTTTTCATGCTTCACTGGCTCGGCGTTTCTCTCTCAATGATCTTGGTCCTTTAAGTTACTTCTTGGGCATTGAAGCAACATGGACAAATCAAGGACTCCACTTAATGCAGCACAAATATATCATTGATCTTCTTGCCAAGACAAACATGCTCGATGCTAAACCGGTCTCCACTCCTATGTCTCAGTCACTGACCCTCACGGTTTTCTTTGGTCTTCACAAAACCAGATATTTCTTTTCCGATCAATCTTTTATCTCAGTTTATCCACAAACCTACTTAGTGTGTGTTACATTATCTCGCTGGCACAAGGTCACTTGGTATTTTCATCCGTAGTGATGCTACTTTGACTCTACATGCGTTTTCCGATGCAAATTGGAGTCCGAATCGAGCAAAATGTGTTTCCACCAACGCATATATTGTTTATTTTGGTGGCAGTCCAATATCATGGTCTTCGAAGAAACAGAGAAGTGTGTCCTGTTTGTCAACAGAAGCTGAATATCGAGTTGTCGCGAATACGGCCTCAAAATTGCAATGGATTTGTTTCTTACTAACAGAAATGGATCAACTTACCAACAGCTCAGGTTATCTACTGTGAAAATATGGGAGCCACCTACTTCTTTGCCAATCTTGTCTTCCATACCAAGATGAAACATGTTACCTTAGACTATCATTTTGTACAAGAAAACATACAATCTGTCACGCTGGGGGTCACTCATATCTCTAGAGATGATCAGCTTGCTGACGCTCTTATCAAACCATTACCAGGTCTACGCTTTCATGAACTGAATGTCAAGATTGGACTCAAGAACTTACATTCATCTTGACCGGGCGTATAAGAGATGTAGCTAAAAAGATATATGTATAAACAGTTATTGAAAAACCATTAAACATATATATATATATATTGTAATTATGACATATCAATAGACTTGATTCTTTCCTTACAAAGTATACTACCACTATTCACTTTTGAATATTTTTATGAAATAAAAATAATATATACTAAACTGAAATGTTCAAATCACACTCAACTGGAAATTTTAGTATCCATCAGATTAAAAAAAAAAAAAAAGTAAAAGATAGGGTTAGTTAGGTAAGAAGAACTGATCGGTATACCAAATATTTTGTAATTTTCCATAATTTTCAGTTTTTCGAAACTGAATGAAAATTTTTTACCAAATTAAAATGCTATAAATATAAAAAAAAAATTGAAACATACGGAAATCATCAAAATATCATAACTTAAACAGAACAAAACAAATTCAATGTTGTTTTGGTTTCATTTTAAGACCCATGAACTGAACGAAAGTTCATCATTTTTGAACTAAACCAAACATTTTGAATTCGGTTAATTTCAGCTAGTTTTTCCTTAAACCGAACAAACATAATTTTTCAATTTTTAAACCGAACTAGATCAAAGTTACCGATTAATTGTGACAACCCGTCCCGCGGACCCCACTAGCCTCACTGCTAGCCCGCTAGCCTCACTGCTAGCCCGCTAGTCTCACTGCTAGCCGCCCAAATGGACTCCAAGATGGTCCTACGGGGCATCGATCCTAACCCATTACTGTGGATATCCCAATCCACCAGTAGGTTATTGGTGCGTTAGGCGTTCCTCGAACCCTGGTCTTCACCCTTTAACAACCTTCCCACAGGACAAGTTGCCACCAATTGACATGTCGGAAGATCGGTAGCGGGTTAGGCGAGTCATTGGAGAAGACTCTTTTTGGTTGCTTTCGTCAAGGTGTTTAATCTGATGTCTCCGTCGTGAAGCCGTCGATCTTGCATCCACGAACAATATTGTTCAAGCCTCTATCAGTGGTTATCAGCAGGATCTGATCTCTTCTTTTTTGGCTTCAGCAATGACTTTCTGTTTCTCTCTTTTGTATCTGTTGAATCGTTGTCAGGTTTCAAGATGTAGCTCATTAAATTTGAATAGGCCTCTTGTGAATATAAATCCGTTTTTATTCTTTTTTTATAAAAGAAAAATGAATTTGAATTGTAGGTAGGGCTCGTGTGTTGTACTATTATAGAAGGAGAAGGGTTCGATGTCCATCAGGCAGTTATATTTTTCTTTTTTTTTATTATTGCTGAAAAGAAAAGTTCTTGATTGATGGATCCCCACTCATAAAATAATGGTTGACTAGGACACTTAAGAACATGATTAAATATTCTTTAAAACAGTTTATAAGAAAAGAAATGTTCACTGAACACACAAAATTATGTTTTTTTTTTTTTTTCTCACTACTTAGACAAAGTAATAATTAGTTTTTGTTATGAAATAAGTATGATTATCCATCACCACATGTGTCTTCCATCTTAATGACACATATCTCTTTACTTGGTGTAACATTTGTTCACCACTTTTCCTTCATATTTGTACACTTGTCTTTGTTACCTTGTTGAGTTCATGAGTCATCATAGTCTTATCACTAGTATGTATAGATGTTATGTATGTGAGAAAAATGAGAGAGAGATGTACACATAATAAGAAGAAGAGAAGTAATAATAAGAAGTGTTTTATTGTTTTGCTCTCTTCCTCCACTCTCATTCTCTTTTCTCTTGTCTATGTACATATATATAGTTACTTGCTAATGTACATAACAATACACATACATAATAATCTTATATAATTACGTTATTATTTCTAACACGTTATCAGCACGATGTCTTTACCGCCTGCGCTTTTACGAGGTAAGTAAATTTATATATTTTTCATTTATGTGTATCGAACAAAGATATTATAGACATCGAGAAATTATGTCTTTTCTGGATTGATTGTCATAAGTTGTAGGCGTTGCCTCTTTAACGATCAAATCTATAGCTAAATGCCTAAATTATATCCGGATAGATCATTAGATATATGGTAGGCTCTGCCTCCTTCACGATCAAATAAAATCTGTCTTTTCCGGATAGATAGATCGTTAGATATATGGTAGGCTCTGCCTCCTTCACGATCAAATAACATTTATGTCTTTTCTAGATCGTTTTATATGGTAGACTTTGCCTCCTTCCAGATCTAACAAAAAAACGATGTCTTTTCCGGAAAGATCGTTAAAAATGGCAGGTTATGCCTCCTATACGATCAATATAAGGCTATGTCATTTCCGGACTGATCGTTATACATATAGAGGTTCTGCCTCATTAATGATCAAATAAAAAGCTTTGTCTTTTCTGGATTGATCATTATATATGATAGGCTCTGCCTACGACGATCAAAGAAAAGTTATGTCTATTAAATTCTTATATATAAGGCTATAGCTCTTAATTTTATTTTCTGAATTTATATGTATGTTTATTTAATTTTTTTATTCGTAAAGAATAATTATATGTGTTATATAAGATTTAAAGACAATGAAATGTCTTTAATCAAAAAATATTTCTCTTATGAGAATATATTAAGCACATGTCAATATATTTTAGACAGTGCAAAAAAAAAAGTAATTGGAAGGTCTAGATGAGTTAGTCTCTCAATTTCCAAAGACATCAGATTCATAATTATCGATGTCTTATGTTCTCCAAAATCTCAAATAAACTCATGGAGTTTCAAAGACATTTGTCTGCATAATATTTTTATATTGAGACAATAAATAAACATGGTATCGCATGTTCCACCATATTAGAGGCACGCATGTATATATAATTATATCATGCAAAAACAAAGATGGCAAAATAATAGTAAAATATGAAATTTACTAATACTTGCTTTAAGCATAGCATAACTAATTAATCCATCATGATCTATAAATGATATTAAATATCATTGAAATTTATGAAAAGAAAAAAAAACTTATTCAAGCATTGCATGCCTCCATTCACATTTCTGAGGTAATATAATTTATATTATATTCATATCAGTTTATTAAAATTAATTTTAAACATCTATAAATTATTTATGGAGTTGATGGTTGTATACCTCCTCCTTAACTTTTTGATAGGCTATGCCTCTAGAATCATATAATGTTGGTCCAATCACCATTTTTTCAGTTTAACAAGCTCATTTTATATATATGATGGTTCATTTCTTTTCTACTCCCCATATTAAACCCCGAATACAACCGATCTAAAAGTAAGATTCGGTGCAAGATGAATAGTCATAAAAATTCATCATCTTGAGAGGGGATGATACTAGACCCGCTGTGACAACCCGTTCGTGGACCCCACTAGCCTCACTGCTAGTTGCCCCCATAGGCTGGCCCTGCAGGACATCGATCCTAACCCATCACTGTGGATATCCAAACCCACCAGTAGGTTATTGGAGTGATGGGTTAGGATCGATGCCCTGCAGGGCCAGCCTATGGGGGCAACTAGCAGTGAGGCTAGTGGAGTCCATGGACGGGTTGTCACACCCGCATCCTTATAAGGATCTAATATAATAAAAATGACCGAAATTGGTATGTTGTTGATCCTTAAGTGGGATTCAGTACGAGATGAATGAACTCCAAAAGTTATCATCTCGAGGGGGAGAATTAAAGAATCCCAAATTGACAATAAGTCGATAAACTTTGGTGAATTTGACACCCCATAGCGATATAACTTTGGTGAAGTCATATCCCATAATTTATCACATATATGTCACATGTGATAAAGTGTAACATCCATGATGTTCACTCTCAAAATGAGCTATAATTAATCGTTCATAGCGCAAACCGAAAAGATTGCAAAACGGTTCTTGGTGATTTAATCTCCATGTCAAAACATGGAACATGCAGTTTTTCATGTAGTCAATATTATATATGAGACCAACAATTTATAAAGAAATATTTCTCCTATGTTATGTATTCATGGATGGAGATCAAATATTTCTCATTTTGAATCTTATGGGTGTGTGACATATATTTTAAAATGCTCCTCCACACCGCATAAAAATATCATCCACAGAGGATGAAATATATAGATGCAGGAGATGAGTCTCCCCTCTAATAATATTGAGCCATCTTATGAGAGATGTGCCTATTGCAAAATTTGCATATCATCATGTTGGATGATAAAATTCTCCATCATTATGGGAAAATCATTGAATAGTTTGAATCTTTGAACAAATGAATATAATGAATATGAACTTGAAAGTTCAAAAGTTCAACAAATCATTATTCAAAACATATATATTGCAAAAAGCTGATGGATGAGATTTTTTATAATTATTGATCCTCACATAGATAAATATGAACTTGAAGTTCTAAGAAATCTCACATCTCAGCTAAAAATGCTCCAATAAAAATATGTCTTTGGCGGATGACATATTAAGTCTTTGACACGTATAAAACATTTATAGACTACTTTGGTTCCTAAGAAAAAATCCTCTAAAATAAAAAGAAGAAAATTAATAAGAGGATTATACTCTCAAAAGAGGAGCAAATGAACTCGTAAAGAGGAGTAGATAGACTCTTTAAGAAGAGGTAATAGACTCCCAGAGAAGAGCACATAGACTCCTAAAAAGGAGCAAGATACTTCTCAAAAGGAGTAGTGAAACCAATTGATATGGTTAATAATGAAATCAAGTACCTGTATAAAATTATTTATATAATGATTAAAGAGATTTCAATTAATCATGTCATTACGGGAAATATGGAACCAAAGACTTAATGTCGACAATAAAAATATTATATCGCGCAATATGATTAATTTGAGGATCATTAATCTCCGCTCTGTGAGCGTATATAGATATATATTGGCCAATAAAGAGGTAATCAAGTCTATATTAAACTCATAAGAAAGACGGGTAATTTTTGGACTAGTGGTCCAAGCATCAAAATGATGTAATGATACATAACAAAATGGTGTGTCACGCCATATTTTGTTAAAATACCTTATCAAAAAAAATGGATGTTATATGAATGACTTGAAATATGCCTCATGGGATGCTTGAAGAGCTAATCCCGAAAGATATATAATATCATAATTATGTTCTCGAGAACTCATTGATGATCATCAAAACCCTTAAAGGTTTGAAAAAGAAAATCTTGGAAACATATTTCGAAATAGATGTTATAATAATCACTTCTAACATAAGTAAATATATATATATATATAATCATATAAAATCATATATAAATGTTGACGAGCATTTTATGAATTGTGCATAATTTTCTACTAATCTTTTTGATGCATATAACTCATTCTCTATGAGTAGATTTTGAGATCAATTAAAACGTATCTTCTATTGCAAAAGTATGATTAACTTAGGTTTAATATATTTTGGAACCCCCAAGTTTGGTTTAGTTGGTTTTGCAGATGGAAGATTTATATCGGATCAATACAAAGATATATCGCACAACAACAACTTCATAACGATTCAGTGATAGACTTTGGCCATCGCTTATTCAAGTCATGCCAAATAGTTGTGCTTCATATGCCATATCGAGAATCCCTAATGGCTCAGATGATGTCCGAACGTCAACCAATAGTTACCCGCCGAAGACGGGAGCCTCGCAACATGTTGGCGAAGAACTTTGAACTGAGGGTTCGATCAGCATCAACTAGTTAATGCTTGTTGAGACCCATTAAAAAGAAGAAACAGAAAGGCAACAACTCTGTTTAAAGACATTGTTGCATATGTCCCCCAAATCAAAGGAAGCTACACCAAGAATGACATGACAAGACATATTCCTCTCTTACACTAAAGACTTCGAGAAGAATAAGGAAGTTGATAGCCAGTCCATCAACTCAAGTAACAATGTATAAGAGTTATTTACAAAGGTGCTTCTGAATACCTCATTCAGCATGCATCTTCAGGGATCAAAACGCATTGTTTGAAGATAATAATACGATGATTCGCGTAGGGGGAGAATACGATGATATACTTCTAGGGGGAGAATATGATGATTCGCGTGGCTGCACTCTTTTTCCCTTATCATGGTTTTTATCCCACTGGGTTTTTCCATGACAAGGTTTTTAACGAGGCAGCAAATAACACGCAAAAGATCAACCTTGAATGAGAATGTCAATGATGAAGGTGGAGATTGCATCACTATTTGTTGAAAACTACGAAGTCTACGAGGTATTTGAAGTCTTTTCCTACTTCAACATTGTGAAAGCATTTTCACAGTATTGAAATGCATCATCTACGAGGTCTTTGAAGTCTTTTCAAGGGAAGCTTATGTCATTGTACTCTTTTTCTCTCGTCATGGTTTTGATCCTAATGGGTTTTTCCGTGACAAGATTTTTAATGAGGCAGTGCATAACTCATTATTGGTGATGGATACTCAAGGGGGAGTGTTATGAAATAAGTGTGATTATCCATCACCACATGTGTCTTCCATCTTAATGACACATATCCCTTTGCTTGGTGTAACACTTGTTCACCACTTGTCCTTCATATTTGTACACTTGTCTTTGTTACCTTGTTGAGTGCATGAGTCATCATAGTCTTATCACTAGTATATATAGATGTTATGTATGTGAGAAAAATGAGAGAGAGATGTAGACATAATAAAAAGAAGAGAAGAGAAGTAATAATAAGAAGTGTTTTATTGTTTTGCTCTCTTCCTCCACTCTCATTCTCTTTTCTCTTGTCTATGTACATATATATGGTTACTTGCTAAAAGCATCTCCAATGGTCCTCTATTTATTTCCCTAAACTCTATTATAGAGTAATGTTTATTCCAATGCATCTTTATTTCTACCTCTATAATAGAGATTGCTATTTTTTTTTCTATTTTTAGGGGAACATTATTTTTTCCTCAATAAATAGAGGTGAACTATTTTATTTACAAAGTAGTCCTTTTAATTTTTAAGTCCTTTTATTTATGATCAAAATAAATAAAATAAGTTTTTATTTTATTTTGTATCACCCAAACCTTGTGCAAAATACGGAATATTATTATATGACTATGAGTTATGTGTTATGACTCATATATTTTATGACTACGCATATATGCAAAATACGAGTACATGTATGTATGCTTTGCATATGTCACATATAATAATTATTCTAAAATATTGACACTACCATTTGAAGTTGAAAGAGAAGTTCCACCTCCAGCCGTGGAAATAACAGAAGATGATGGCATTCGTTTCCAGGAATTTCTAGGTCGATTTAGAAAAATAAAAGATAAAAAAACTCATTTTTCACTTCGAAATGTATTAATTGATCATTTGTGGGGAAAATACAGTCATGCTGATGGTTAAAAATCTAGTATATTTGATAATTTTTGTATGATGTGATGTTCTTTACAATAAATGTTTAATTTAAATAAAAATAATAATTTTATAAAAGTGTTACAAAATTTAAAGTAAACTGTGTTAGTTTGCAATTCTTATAAATAAAAGATGTTAATTGCAAAATAAAAATAGTATCTATTTGGAATATTCTTTTTAGAGGAAAAAATAGAAAAAACCATTGGAGCAAAACTCATCCCTATTATAGAGATCCTCTATTATAGAGGAAAAAATAGGGAAAACCATTGGAGATGGTCTAATATACATAACAATACACATACGCAATAATCTTACATAATTGCGTTATTATTTCTAACAGTTTTCAAATAATAGCCACCATATATTATCTGCCAAAGGAACGATGTGGAAAATTTTGTTTTTCTTAGTGTAGATTGTAAGTAGGGCCAATTTTCCCAATAACCAAATTTAAAGATTAAATGAAGGATATAGCACATTATTTTAAAAAATTTGAAAAATAGGATGACGGCTAGAATGAATTACCATTGATGGTGTGGTGGACCTGGTGCTTGGTGGTGGAGGTGGTGGCCGGATGATGGCGGACGGTGACCGGAGTAGGTGGTGGCCGGCGACCGGAGTAGGTGGTGGCCAGCGACCGGTGACCGGAGTAGGTAATGGCCGGAGACCGGTGATCGATGTAGGTGGTGGCCGTTGACCGGAGTAGATGGTGGTCGGAGGCATTGGTGGTCGGAGGCGGTGGTGAACGCTAGTTGGAGGCGGTGGTGGACGGTGGCGGTTGCCGGAGAAGAGGATGACCGGCGATGGTAATGAGAGGAGGTGGTTGGAGGAGGAGGTGGAGGTTAAGCATGCAACAAGGGTTATTTTGGTAATAATTTTAGAAAATACAGAGAATATAACTTTTTAGTGGTTACTATCGTTATAGAATGAATTAAACAATTTTTTATGGTTAGTTCTGCCAATTTCCCTTGCAAGTATAGACTGTAAACAGTGATCAGTTTGATTTTTTTACTGTTAAATATACTGTAAAATAGAAAAAGTGTGTCCACGATTTTCACACGAAAAATGTTAGGGGTGGGTTTTCGGTTTTTTTGTTTGGTTTTGGTTTGGTTTTTTTGGTTTACGGTTTTTCTGGTTTTATAAAATTGAAACCATATAGAAACCACATATATTTCAGTCTGGTTTAGGTTTTGTTTTTTTCAGTTTACGGTTGTTTTGGTTTTATTTTAAAAATGAAACCATATAAAAACCATATGTAACTTGGTTCGGTTTGGTTACGGTTTTATTAGGTTATTCTCTGTTTTATTAAAAAAAAACAAATCTGTTTATTTAAACAAAAAATAGAATTAATATATCAGTCAATAAGATATACATAACTTTAAAAAATATAATCTACATCTAGTTTCAAAAATCCAAAGCTTCCAAATAATTTTAAAAGTAAAATCCAAAGAAAATAATTTAAATAACTATAAATCCAATAAAAATAATCTTAAAGACATTATTAATATAATGTAGACTGCACATATATACATATATATATAGGTATTCCAAATTTTCATTAAAAACAAAAAAAAAACCATTCGGTTTTACGGTTTTTAACTAAACAAACCTAAACCATTTGGTAATAAATATGACAACCAAATAGACTTTTAGAGTAAACCATAATTGCCTACCTCTAATAAATGTGCTGAAATATCTAGTCAAAATTGGAAATTTTTTATTAGAGGATAGGAAATTATGAATCGAAATGTGAAACTATGAATTCAAACCCTGTATTGGCCAAATTAAAATAAACATATGGAACAATGGTATAGAAGGATCTTATAATAATAAGCATAAAGTGAAGTTTTATTAATTTATAGGATAGGGGAGAATGCAAAGACGCAAAGACAAAACAGCAAGAAGAAAAATATGACAAAGCAACATGTTATCGAGGAAACAAGATGAAGCAACAATGGAGTAAAACGTAATAGTACATTAATATATTTGGGTAATAGATCAGTTCTTGCGAAGCACGATGAGGTACTGCATTCCAGGTTTGCAATTCTGGAGACGAGACATCTGTTCGCGTGCCTTGACCTCGACAAGCTCAAAAGATTTCCTCATGATCTCGATCCCAAAATGTGCGGCAATGAAAGCTCCATAAAAGGCTTTGAAGGAGATGGCCAATATCTTGGGGTCTAGCGGAAACTCATTCTTAGAGTGAATAATGTCCTCAAAAGCCTCAATTGTGAACTTCCCATTCTCCTCAATGATTTGCCTTATCTCTCCTTGTTCCGCAAAGTAAATTGAGGTTCTGAAAGTGTCCACCTTGTCTTGCTCGGTGACACCCTTTTTAAAAACCAAAAACAAATTAGAAATAAAATAAAATGATAATCTTAGTTAAGTACTTATGTAGTTGTAGGTAATACTTTGAAGAAAAAATTATTGTACCTGTTTAGCAAGATCACTTAGAGATTCTCCGATAAAATCCATTACTGTTCCTTTAGGGGTTTCAGACATCTTTACTCCGTCTCTTAGACACGATCCTAAAAGCAACATCAATCCTCCGGGTACGAGCTCTTCAGCTCTAACATCCAATAGTTTCTTGGTGTCAATAGAGTACTGATCAAGATACGCTTTCTTGACCGCTTGGTTAAACCCAGTGCACTGCATGTCTTTGTTCCACAATGGAGAGTCACGGTCCATGATCCCTTTGGGGATCTTGGAAGTGAAATGGAAGGCGTAACTCATGACTCCGATGTGGAAACTCTCCTTAGGGAGAACACGATCGAAGAAGGAACCAGGAACTCCGGCGCTGTAGTATCTTCTCTCTGGAGGAAGTGTCTTGAAGAGAGTGTTGAAATCGTTGAGGGTAAAGTCGTTGAACAAGACTTGGAACTCGATGTTATCCACCGGGTTCTGTCCAGTTTCTCTTTGGTACTTTTCTTCTACCGCATCTATTATGTTTTGGACTGCGACAAAAGTGTTAGGTCCACTTGCACAACCGAAGTCTGCTACACCGAACCGTTTCGAGATCAAATCAATGTTGAGGTTCGTTGATATCGCCTCAGTCATCTTCCCTTTTGCTGCTTCGAGCAACGCTCTCTGTTTATAGAGGAGACGGTTAAATATACATCTTAGGAGTTAGGTATACAGAACCTAGCTAAGAAGGAATGCAAAATATATGTATTAAAACCTGATACGAAGACTGTTGGTTGTAACTCTCAGGACCATCTCCTCCAATCATGATCCAATCTGGAGTGGTAGTCATAATGTCTCTCTTCTTTCTTCTTCTCTTGTTCGATGCTTTGGGTTGTGATGAGGGTAGTGATAATCCATGGACGTTTATATGCCTATTTATAGTAATATTCCTTGTCAGTATAATATTATTATATTCAACGTAAACTTTACGTGGAACATGACAAATATGTAACGGAGGGTATTGTGACATATGTTAAAATATCATTTAAATTGTGATATTTGTAAAATAATTATAGGACCGCTAAAATTTTAAATCATACAAAAAGTTTGCAAATTGAAGAATAGATTAATAATGGAAATTTGATTAAAACCCCATTTTCCTAAACCTCACTATTCCTGTCAGTCTACTTTAGAAGAATTAATCGGGGTGCTTAAAATTCGGATCACCTCTTGCTTATATGACTTTTGTAAAATAGTTATTTATATGACCACTAAGATTTTAAAATAAAGTTTGCAAACTGAAGTATAAGATTACGAAAGAAATTCGTACGTATAACTATATAGGCTGTAAATGGTTGTAAATTTTAAATTTTTTTTTTTGGTTTTAGATTATTTAAAAATTTATTTTATAATCAAACGATAAATTTTGTTTTGATAGTTTTTGTCAATTTAAGAAGAAGAAAAAAATCTAAAACCTACGTTACATTAAATAACTTTTCATCTTTTAAAGACTAAAATCTATGTTACATTAATTAAATTTTCATCTTTGAAAGTGACTTGATATGTTTTCTTCCATTATTCATTTTAAATTTTAAAATAAAAAAATTTAAAACTAATCTGAAAAAAACCGAAAAAACTTACGACCATTCATAGCTATAATTAGGCCTAACCATGTTATTCCGAAACTATACATATAAGGCAACTATTTTCAGAAAATGAGGTGTTACACGAAATGAAAGATATTAGTCAAATGTGATCGGCGAGACCATAGCCGTCGAAGAAGATTTAGTCACATAGCCCATACATATTATTATAAGTGTTAAATGCAACAAAAAATATTACATTTGGTCTTTGACAAGTCAAGAAATAGTGTTTGGACAATGACACTATCTCTTTTCATTTCCAACTTCGAAACTGACCTTTAATATCATATCGCTTTCGCTTTCTAATGCTTACTTAACATTTGAAGGAAATACAATTTGACTTTATGTACTCATTTTATAATTTGTATATGTACTTATCTAATTGGTGCTAACGGTGTGGTTACATAGTTAATTGACGAGGGAATTTTAAAGATATCAATTTTCTAATACCATTTTCCAAAATAGCTCTTTCTAAAACTTTATTAAAAATACAATTAAAAATAAATATATTTATTTAAATATATATGTAAACTTATAAAAGTATACATAAACAATCTCTAAATGTGTATAAAATTATATATATATATATATTTAAAAACCTTTGAAACATTATTTAAAATCATATAAAACTGTTTCCAGTACTAGTTACTATCCAAAAATATCTTATAAATTTTCATATTTAATTTTATTTTTAAATTAGATAGATGTCAATGAAATTTTTTAAAAGAAACACACCACAAAGAGTATTTTAAAAAAATTTCAAAAAATTTCTTAATTCAACTCACATCCGAGTCTTAGGATTAGGAGAATCTATAATGGAAATAAGGTAACTGGATTAAAAATTTGGTGATAGAATATTTAATTCATTTGTTTGAATCAGAAAGAAAAGTCATATGGTGTAAAATAATATTTTTCACATACAGAGTATGTATCACTTAGTTAACTGTCGGGTGTGAATATTGAATGTTCAATATACGGAGGAACTAAAATAATTGGAGAAAGTTGAATGTTCAATATAGGGAGGAACTAATATAATTGGAGAAAGTTGAAGTAATTTGTACGTTTAATATTTGACAAATGAAAGATTTTTGCAAATAAACAAATATATTCTTTTACAGCCAAATGTAAAAGATGGGACTATAAAAATATAAAAAAAAAAGTTCAGTGATTGTATTTTTCTACATTTTTCGAACTTTTTATAAACTTTGGTATCTGAAAAACCATTTTTTCTGACTTTCTAGTGTTAAATGCAGGAAAAAAAAATTACATTCTTTTGTTTTAAATTTGAAAGTTTGAGTCGTTTGACTATCAACAACAAAATATGTTTTAAACTAGTTACAGTTATTCAACTTTAATAATGATTAAATATTTAATCTTTGACAAGTCAAGAAATAGAGTTTGGGAGGATGTTGATGTTTGTTACATCATGGAGAACGACTATTTTGTTTTTAACTTAGAAAATTGACCTTTAAGATATTATCTCGCTTTCTCATTTTGTTATAATCCTCGTTGTACTTCTTTTTAAATTTGTTGCAGGTATCAGGTTTTTTCTCTTAGGAGATGGTATTGGAGGAGAGAATGTGAAAGAATTTATTAGAAAAGAATTAATGACATAATTCATAGATTTTTTTGTATTGTAAAAGATTTTCAAATCTTTCTTTGTAATTCTAACGTCTATAATTTGTATCATTTTATTAGATTTGAGTAGAATTTTAATAGAATTGAAAATGGATAAATTGTTCTAGTTTCCATCTAAGGTTGAAAAATAGTTACAAAATAAAATGAAAGAGTAAACTAGTCCCAACAACAAATCATCTCTTGCTTGAAGATCATCAACTTCGACTTCAAAAGTTTCAGCATTTGAATCACCACCAAGTCCAAACGTGTTGTTTCCCTTTGCTATAACAGTTTCAAAAATCAATTGCAAATCCTCAAAATCTTCGAAAGTGCTGGTTCTTAGGTTTTCATGCCTTGGATGCCCCTGAAAAAATATCATACATTAATTATTATTTATCAATCGTGATTAAAATATATTTAAATTTGGGAAAGTTAACCAAAAGAGAGTTACCAACAAGTAGGCTGCCCACACATCATTTGGAGCTGTAAATTGTTTTCTGATGGGATCCCATCCAAAACCAGAGCTAAAGTGTAAGAGTTCAGAATACACATTACATTCCCTTCTTAGAGACTTCATTCGACTTAAGTAATTAGTGTAAGTGTTAGCATTGGTAGTATCTTTGTCTCTACTGTAGTTTTATTTATCGAACCATTTTTGTCACGCCACCCCCGTTTGATAGCTTCAACTAATATAGCCTGCAACTCTTGACTCTCTTCATATGTTCAAGCATGATATGGACCTTTCTTAGCTTTTGCTTTTGTGTGGGACTCTTCTCCGGCATCCATTCTAAAGAGAAAGAAACAAAAAAAAACATAAGGAAATGACTTAACATAGGAGTGTAAATAATTATATAAAACTGAAACAGAGAACTTACGAAGGATGACTGTGGTTTTATTCAAATTTTTTTTGTGAGATGATATTTGTTTGTTTTGCTTTTGAGAAGTGAAAGGATCTCCAATATTATATAGGAGAAGAATCATTGCAACAAATACTACTTTTAAGGGATTTTATGATATATGGTTGATAAGAGCAGATAGTAATTTAAAATTTGAAAACAAACATGCTAGAATATCCATAAAAAATATTTATCACCTGATCTGATACATGAGAACACAAACTTCACACTAATCTTTCGAATATCCATAAAGAATATTTACTCAGTATCACTTTTACCAAATTACAGTCTGAATTAAAACAAATACTAATAATGTTGCTCATTTAATAATAATAGTCTCACTTTCAATATCTCGATGTTTAAAAGACGTATGCTCTGTTCCAATTAGTTTTGAGAACAAAGAGATCGAAGTAAAAGACGTGAAATCACATAGGAATACATGACTCTATTTGCAAAGGTTTTGAAATTAATGCATCATGTAAAAGAGGAGACAACGACATCGACCGAAAGCAAAAAAGAAAAACACATGGTTGGAATCCAAATAACGCAGCAGCTTGAGAAACAGAACAAAAGAGAGAGAGAGCCTGTTCGGTTTCATGTAGCGACAACAAGTAGCGACCAAAAAATGCTTTATAATACGTTTTTGGAAGGCAATATCTGAAGAGAGTACAACGCGGGTGTTAATATCGGAGACGCTGCGACTCACCAAAACAGTCGTCGAGAAAATCAGCGACACCCGTTATAGTTAAGTGTCGCCGATTGCCGATGATGAATGACATGACGTTGAATTTTTTTATCGCTCGCCTCAATCTTGCGACAAGAAAAAGAACTTTCAAACCAAGCGCCACTGCTGTAAGAATCGTACTGAAGAACTTGCATGTGTTTTCTGCCCATTTTTTTAATTATTATTTCGTGCAAAGTATTATCCAAATCCTACCTTAAAAGGTCAGACTTTTTTCTTCACAATTTGCACTAACAATTCTTTAACATTCTAGTTAAATCTAATTACTATTGAAAAATACATAACATCCAATAACACTAGAATTTAATAGAAATGAAAAGTTAATGACTTGAATAACACTAAATTCTGAAGTAATTTAAAAGACTACTTAAAAGTACTTAATCCAATAACAGATGAATTTAAAAGACTTGAGAAAATTATTAATCCAATAACACTGGAATTCAAATGTCTAATAAATTCTTTCACATTCTCACTTCCAATACCCCCTCAAGTTTCAAGTGAATTCAATTTGGATTTTCTTAATTTATTCATGATATATATATGTTTATATTTAGTTTGGGGCTAAAGGTACCGTTAATAGCAAATACGCAATGAAAGTATGGTAGATAGTTTTAAAATTTGGTGATTGATTATTTAAACATTAATAACGTTAAATAAAAATACTTATAAAATGTTCTACTCGAGACGAGTAAAGGTAAAGGCAAAGTGTGATTGTGGAATCAATGCGATGAAGGGGAAGAGGATATTCTAGAGACTTGTGATGTAGTACTTTTCAATCAATTATTTTATCAATCCACAATTTGCATTAATCAACACACTAAGAATACACAAAAGTGTTTAATCTATTCTTAAACAGAAAATATTCTTTTGTCACAATCTTATCTAACAAACTGATAAAAGACAGAAAATAAGATCATTCAAACAAAGCAAAATCAAGAAACAGAACACAACTTGCAATAAACTTTAAATCAAGATTAAATAAATGAACCTTGGGCAAGGTTATTGATTTGGGAGATAGCTAATCAATCCTAGATGTCTAAGTAACAATCAAGAATAATCCTAAGGCTAAGAACACTTATGCAAATCAATCCATTTCCATGATAGAGATTCCTATGCTAGCTAAGTGATAATCAACAATTTCCAAAGGTAATCACAAAGAAAGCATGCATTAAGATCAAATCCAAATACCACTAAACATCCTAATCATCAATTTCCATTGGCTAGGAATGCAAAGCTCTTGATTAATTTGGTTCAGGAATTTCATCAAACACCTTATGGGCATGAAAATCCTAACATCTAGATTTTAAGCATGATCAAAGCTATCTAGCCTTATTAACATTAATAAAGATAGGAAACATAAAAATAAAGCCTTAGACATCAAAGATCAATCATCTATCTCCCTAATCTACCTAGCCCAAAGTTCTAATGGATCTACTCACTCATCAACATGATCACACAAAGGAAAATGTTTGATCTTTGTGAAATCATAATAAGAGTTTATAGATTAAGAGAAATTGAAAGAGAAATTGCTATTAAAAACTGGGAAATCAACCAAAGATTCAATAAACCAAGAGTAGACAAGCTTAAGAACCCTAAGTGGCTGCTAAACAAAAGATAAGATAAGAGATTGCCTAAGTCTCCTTAATAGGTTTAGAGTATTTATAGGAAAGTAGAAGAGAACCTGGATCAACCCAAAACAAACTAGGTCAAACCCGGTTCAAAAATAAAACAAGTGTGGTGTTGGCTCACTCGGCCATGGCTTGGCCGAGTGGTGTGGCCGCGTCTCTACACTCGGTCTTTGTTTGGCCGCGTGGTGTGACCGTGCGTGTCTTCGGATCCTGGTCCATCTGATCTCCAGCGGCCATGGCTTGGCTGGGTGGTGTGGCCGCGTCTCTACACTCGGTATTTGTTTGGCCACGTGGTGTGACCATGCGTGTCTTCGGATCCTGGTCCATCTGATCTCCAGCGGCCATGGCTTGGCCGGGTGGTGTGGCCGCGATCTTCCTCTGGTTGTATATACGCTCACTAAAACAGCTGTAACTCCTTACACACACATCCGATTGTCCTGAAATCACCTCCATTACAAAGCTTACTCAATTTCCAATAACTATGATGAAGAACGCTGGAGCTAAATCCCAAGAAAAGATCTTCATACGAGTTGATCTTTGAGGGACTGCAGACTGGTCCCGAATCATCAATCATCTTGTGTGTATCCAAATGTGTGTCTTCCATTAGATTGCTAATTCTTGACTTATTTAGTTTCAAAGTACACTTTCCTTATACATCTCTACTGCAACACCTGAGATACCAAACTTGATGCAAAATGCAACCTAAACAACCTAAATGCTCATGAATATGCACAAAACAATGAATAATTAAGCTTTAAAATCACATAAAAACACAAGATATCAACTTGATTGATTGTAGTCTAGATGTTGTTAGGTTGTTAGAATTGAGTTGATAGAACATTGTAGGATGTTGGAAATGGTTATTGACTTTGTTGGTTTATTGGATTATTTATTGTTGGAATCTTTATTGGTTTAACGGAATTTTTTGGTTGTCTCCTGTTGTTGATTGTTGTTAGGTTGTTAGTGGGTATGAGACCACTAGAGAATGATTATTATTATTATTATATAAAAAAAACGGGAAGGGTTGTTTCATCAGTAGACTGAAAACGTATCTTTTTGCTTGCCTAGTTTGGTTGTTCTTTGAGAATTGCTTGTGCTTGTATTTTTGCTTGTGTGTATAAATTAATAGATAAGAGAGTTGTCTCACTAAGTATTTGTGATAATAATTGCGCACCATTGTTTGTGGTGCAGGTATTTGTGGCGTAGAATCATGACAAAGAAGTGAATGATCTAGGGTCTCGGTTTTGTTATGTTGGTCTTAGAGTTTGTGTTGTTGGAATCTTTTATTAAAGTATGCTAAGATGTTGGATCGAATTGTTAGAAATGGATGATTTATTGGGGATGGTTTTGTTGGTTATGCTTCTGTTGCGCATGTTATTAGTTCGTTGTTGATTTGTTTTTGGATCGTTGTTGGTGTAATTAAATATTATTAAAATTTTAATGTATATATTTATTATTAAAAAAATGAATCAGATTGTTTCATTGCGTATTTGAAAGTATGGTATTTGCTATTAACAGTACCTTTAGCCCCAAACTAAATATGAACATATACATATTATGAATAAATTAAGAAAATCCAAATTGAATTCACTTTGCTTTTACCTGCATCACAAACACAAATTGAGATGCATGAATATTTTATAAACACTCAGTGAGGCAATCCTCCCATCTACTGTGTTATACACACAAGCAACTAAGATTCCAATGTAATCAAACAATAAACAACCCAAACAAACCAGGAAGACAAATGTCGGTTAAGATTGGTGTCGACCAACACCAGGTTGGTGTCGACCGACACTGACTGCTGGTCCTGAGAGTATGTACACGGATAAAACATCATTTCATTATTTTGTTAACACTATCTGTATCAGAGAATAGACATATCAAATTAAATTGATTAAATAAATATTATATAAAAAACAAATTATATTGCGGTATTATATCGTTTAAACTTTAAATCATAAAATTAAAAATTATTATATAATTATAACATATTTAACCAACAAATAAAATTTATAATTTAAATGTTTTAGTTATAAATAATTTGCACCGCGGTGTACCGCCGGTCCTAATCTAGTTATTAATTTAAAGATACAGATGAAGTTCATCACATTTAATTTTGGAATGTTCATAATTGTAGGAACAAGGAAGAGAACAACTTTAATATTTGATATTGGAACTGTCCGATCATGTCATCTGTTTAAGAGAAACTAGGTAATAACCTGTGCTGTTGCACGGAGTGAAATTTTTGTTTAGGATATTACATTTATAATATATTCATTTAGTATAACATTTATAAAACAATTTTTTTTTGGTTTGAATTTATCAAGTTTATGAAAGTTTAAATAGTAATTGTTTCACATAAATTATAGATTGACATGATTGCATATATAGATCAATTGTGAACCGAATAGTGACCAGCTATATATTTCTATCAAAATCTTGAACTATCAAATTAGATAAAAACCGTAAAAATGTAAAATTTCATGAATCAGATGATTTAAATAAAATTGTTAACCTGGTCAAACCCGTCCGCTAAGCTATCCCGCAATGGGTTTAAATTTTTTGAGTTACAAAATGTCTTTGCATATGTCCCATTTGAATTTGTGAGATCCGTGGGTAACCCACATGCATTTCAATAAATCATTTTTTAATATGTAAAATATATTTAAAGCTTAAACTTAATTAATATTAATAAATTTATGTGATAAAGTTTTTTAAAATAACACATTTGTTTTCTTATTTTTTTCGGGTTAAAAACACAATGACATATAACAGTAAATAATAAATCAAAATAATTGTAAATAGCTAAACATGTCTCAAGCTCTCTAGCGGCGACACATCAGTTTTTTCAAGAGAATACTTCTCTATTAATAAATAAGGGGTATGTACAGTTAGTCCCATGAAAATCGATCTGTTTTTTTTTTTTCATGTTTATTTTCAAGTTTCTCTCATTTATTGTTCATAATATTAATTTAAAGGCTAATTATTTTGCTTGGACTTATAAACCTAAGTTTTAGAAAATCCCTTATGCAAAAAAAGAAATAGGACGTTAATTTTAAAGTAATGTATGATTAAAGTTCCTTGTTTCTATAGTTTTAAAATATTAAACTTTGGAGTTTGAAAGTTGTCAAATATTGTAAACAATTGAACTTTTAAAATATTAAAAAAAATTGCAAGGTTTAAATTATTTAAGATAATAGGAAGTTTGAAAGTTTGCTCTATTATATAAAAAAAAAGTTTGAAAGTTTCCTATTTCGAAGTCTCTGGTCGTCTCTAATTGCTTATAACTAAGAGCATCTTTAGTGGTAGTTACTTTTAAGAATTCTCTCAATTAAAAATAGAAAAATAATAATAAAGGTGCACAAAAATTAAGTAATGTTTCTTTCCCTGGCACCGTAAGGATCTGTTCTCCACCAGCTCTCACTTCCTCATAAGTTAATTTTTTTTTCCAGATTTATTATTTAAATTTATAATAATATTAAAAGAAAAAATAATAAAATATATTTTTTAAAGTCACTCTATCCTAACTGCCAGTACAAATGGTCTAATTACTATTTTCTAAGTTAGCTATTGCCTATTCCATACCACTATAGAGATTCACTACTATAATGTCCTTGTGATCGTTAACTAAACCGACAGTAATTTATTTAACACGATGAGTGTAGTAGAACACGATGTCTCTGTAATAGAATACTTAACTAAACCGATAGTATGACTTCTTTTGTGGTTTTTATTTTGTATCTCAGATACGAACTCGTACGAATGGCCAAAGAGAACCACCATCACGCTCAATGACTCATCGAGAGAAAAATAAAGGATTGAGGCAGCTATTGATTTGGGTTCAGTCCGCAGAGAAGACGTATGTCTTTGGCTTTAGTATACAGTGTATACTACAATTTTCACTTTTAAAAAATAACTAATTATATTCAGTATGAATCGTTTCAAATAAAATTATTATATAAATAATTTATTATTATAAAATCAATATCCGTTTGTGTCAAACATAATGTATAACTAAAGTTTCTTTTGTTTTATTCAAAAATATGTTTCTTTTTTAATAACAATATGTTTCATCTGTTAAACTTTTGAACATAAAAAAAAGTTTTTGTGGTGACATATCTTTTTATATGACTTAAAAATTAAATTCATATAGTTTTTAACTTTTTTGTTTTATTATATAAGTATACCAATTTTTACATGTTTTTTATGAACCAAAACAACATTATATGTTAGTAACAATAGATTTTAAACTTATTTTTATGGAGATAAGAGATAATAATAAGAATTAAAATGTTTTTACTGTAGATAAGAGATAATAATAAGAATTGAAATGTCTTTACTGTAGATAAAAGATAATAATAACACCTGTAGAAAACAGCCAGACTAGCTATCAAGCTTATAGACATTATTAGGTCATCTTTAACGAGAGAACATGAAGAGTGTTCTTAACCCAATAAAATGATAAATATATTGAACAGTGTCTAAAGAATACTTTTTCGGTTTTTAATGTAGAACTAATTTTGGCTCCGTTCTAAGCTGACGTGGCAAGCTATGAATGAACACAATTTTTTGCAAACAAATTTTCACAAATTAAAAGAGGATTAGATTGAGAATATATGGAATAAATTTGGACATTAAACTATGTATTAATTAAATAAAATGTTTGTGTGCTTTAATTAAGTAATATGTTTGTTTACTTTTTTATCTTTAATGTTTTGTTTGTTTCATAAAAATTTGGTATTGTATTTTGAATTTTAGTAAAAATTTTATTTTACAATTTAAATGTTATTTTTAAAGTTTTTATAAATATTATATGTTTAAAAGTATTATATTATTAAAACTTATGATCTTAACCATGGGAGTTCTCCCAGTAACAAATAATCTCATATTATTTTCATGATATTTTTTCTTTAATAACACCAGAGTTTCCTAATAAAGATGTCCTTAGATTTGTGAGATGGGCAACACAAGATGAAAGTCAAGCTACGTAACATACAAAATAATATTTATACGTTCAAGAACGACTCCGCGCTGTTCTTGTTGTACTTTGAATCCAGAACATATGTTAAATAGTTATAATCTTAAAATAAGATTTCGTGGCTTTATTATATGATATCTTCTGGGGTTACGACTTACGAGATTAGAGATTGAACCTTTTTTATATCAATTTCAAGTTTTCAACTATAGTTGGCCATGACTATTGTGGAAGATTTTTCAGGATTTATGTTTGACTTCAACAGTAAAACTTAATAATAAGTTTCGATTTATCACAGTTTTGAAGATTGTTCTGGATTTTGGTTTGAAACTTTTCGAACTAATATTTTTGTCAAATTATAAACGCTTTTTCATTTGTAGGAATAGGCTCCATGTCCTATGCTTTGTAATATGATATTTTTGTCCTATGTCAAATTATAAACGCTTTTTCACTTTAATTATAATTTTATCGAAGGGGTTTTATTGACTAATTAACATATCTATTAAATCGAAGTGTTGCTAAAAAAAAAAGCTTACAAGCTTAATAATTTTTTTAAAAGTTTTACAAGCATTTTTTATGTAACAGCTAATTATGTTTAAGTTCTTGTGCCTCTGTTGGGTTTTGAGTTGCTTGTATTATTGTTTATGTACTTGCTCTGTTTAAACTTTTGTTTTGAATAAAGATAAAAAAACAGTTAATTATGTTTTAAAAACGGTTACAGGCTTATTGAGTAATTAAAACATCTAATCATAATTAGCTACTTTATTAATTAATAATTCAAAATATTATTAATTATTTATATATACATTTTGAGTTCTACCTTTTTATTTGTACTTATTCAAAAACTTATTTACAAAATTAATTTCTAAAGAATTTCTAAAAATATCATTATTTTAGATTTTGTTTCATAAATATATTATATTCCATTTTAACAAAAAAAACTACCGCAAAATCAATATGGAAACAGAAACTATGATATATTTAACCACATTTTCTATTGTGTTTTGAAATTATATATCTCTAAATTATTTGCAAACAAAGAAAACAATAATTTGATTCCCATTTTGTTTTCCAATACCTGTGAGTTTCAATTTTTAACGTAAAAAGAACTTCGATTCACATTTATTTAAATATTATAATTAATATATATAAACTTAATAAAATTTTAAAATAATATGAATATGTCAAATTAAAAAAGTTTAAAATACTATATAATATAGTTATATAGTAGATGAGTTATAAAGAAGACATGTTGGAGTGAATAAAATATCATTAAATTTATGCTAACACGGATTAAATTTTCATTTTATTATTTTTAATACTATTAATATTAGAATATTTGACATATAAAAGCAAGTTTATTTAACTAAGATTGTGTAAAATAATTAAATTATTAGGAACAAAATGACTTAGTCATAGCGTATAAATGACTTATTATGTATTTAGATCCCTTATTTTTCTGTTATAATAATTAAAAATCAAATAGAACCTCAAACACTAAATAAAACAAATTAAAGATACCAACAAATGGTTATGAAGTATATTACAGGTTAAAAAATTACTATAAACATTTAACCATAGAAACATCTGAAAAATTTAGTTATTTCTCTATTTACAAAACATTCAATATTTAACACACAAATCTAACATAAAATATAAATAATAATAAAATTATATGTAAAATCCCAAAAGGATCACCGACTGTGGCTGTTCCCTGTGAACAGAATCGTTGCACCGGGTTCAACTGGATGCTCGAGCTGAATATCTCGTGTGTGGAGGATTAGTGTTGCTTTACGGAATGGTGATTAACTCATCAATTAAAACCTAACGTATACACTAGCTACCACAATCAAATGCCATGTCTGTGTAAATTTTTGGACCGAATCTCCAAGGAACAATGTTTTACCAGCATTAAAAATATAGAATTCATGCTATTACTTAATCTAAGTTAATTAGTGTAAATTATTCCTTTATCATTATTTCTTTTTTACTTTTTTTAGTTAATAAGAGATCTGGTAAGATACAAAAGCTGAACATGCTCTAAAGTTATTATTATATTCTGTAAAGGGTTACTTTATTTATTCTCATAAGTCAAGTATTTATACATACAAAATATTCCTTGCTGATAGAATCATATCTTAGCTAATAATATTGACATATCCTAATATCTTCCCCTCAAGTTGGTGCGTCGAATTCTCGAACACCAAACTTGGACAATAAATTATCGAACAATGGTCATGGTAACGCCTTGGTAAAGATATCGGCAACTTGATCTTCAGTAGAAATATGAGTCGTGGTGATCAGACCCGCTTAGACAGAATCGCGCACTTGATGACAGTCCGACTTGATATACTTGGAACATTCAAGAAAGCCAGGATTGGCGGCGATATGGATGGCAGCCAGACTATCACAGTAAAACAGAATGGGTGAAGGTGAGTAAAACCAAATGTATGTAATAACTCCCTCAGCCATTTAACTTCCTTAAGAGTATAAGCCATGGCACAGTACTCCGCCTCCACTGACGAATCAGAAACCGTATCTTGCTTTTTAGTATACCAAGAGATCGGAGAATCACCTAGATAAACAACATATGCAGAGAGCGAGCGACGCGTGCGAGGGAACATGATATGTATATATTTTACACTCTTTCATCATGCATTTTTCATTCATTTTGTTCTCTTAACTCATTGTTTTGCATTGTTTTTAGTCTCTTTTGCATAATATCCATATCTAAGTAGTCTTTGCATTGGTCATGCATGCATCTTGCATATTGGAGTTGTTTCAGGTGTTTTAGGAGATGTTCAAACCATCAAAAGCAAACAGGGAGCAGGAAAGCAGTCCAGCGACTCGACCTACACTACTAAGCGACCCAAATTTCCACGTCTTTGATCGAGTTGAGTGAAGATTTTACTTTGGGATTCAAATTTGGCGTCTTCATCAAAGTTGTGGGGAATTGAGTCATCTTTTCAATGCTGTTTATTTCAAGCCAGTCGGAGACGTGGTTCAAGAGTTATCACCGTTTTAGTGGATGCATATACACCCAGATTTCTGACTCGACCGGAGCTCCTGGGAGAGATGATGTTCCACTCGACCAATCACGTCAGACATGCGTCTCGACCAACGCTCCCAGTATTCACGTCATGCGACTTCAGACATGCGACTCGACTGACGCTCCCAGGAGAGACGACATCTGCACTCAACCCATCACGCCTGGAATGGATGTCATCCCACTCGACCCACCATGTCTGGAAGAGGTGACATTCGACTCGACCGAACATGCCAGACATGTGACTAGAACGACCCGTCTCACACGTTTCAGAAGATTCCTGAACCGACTCTTTATCTTGTCGTTTTATGTTTTAGGGCTTTCCATGTTTTGCTATAAATACTCTTTTAAGTCTTTACCCAAGATATCTCGTTTTTTTTATGGTTTATCTAGCCACCTAAAACGTTTTCTGATTTTGTAATCCAGATATCTTTACATATATTTAGTTTTTGCATTTGATTTCTTCTACAAAGTTGTTCATCTCATTTTTATCTATCTGATTATGGTTGATTCAATGTTTTCTGTGTTTGTATCCTTGGTGATGATGATTTTGGATCCGAGTAGTGTTAGAGTTCTTGAAGATGAGATAGATTAGGTGGAGAATCTTTGTATGTAGGGTGTTTAAGTTTAGATTCGTATGATTCCCTTTTGGACTAGAGTTAGAAATACTAGTTTCTCACTGATCAATTGGAACTAGGTCTTAGACATTTTTACACCCAAAAGATGTTTAATGAAATGTCTGACCAACTAGTGCCAGAGACTTACATTCCTAGCCTAAGAGATAAGTTGTCTAGGATGTTTGTTGACGTGAATGAACTTGTTTGTCATGCCTGCTTGATCATGTTTTCTAGCGAGAGCTAGGTTTGGAAGTTTTTGAGTCTGAGTAGCTTATGTCAAGAGATTGAATTAACTAAGTTGTGATGTTTATTGTTTAGGGATAGTTTGCTTGTGGCATGTTAAACACTCTGTAGACTAGGAGACTCCACCGACATCAATTACTCCCATCCTTAGGACTTCTATCTTTCTGATTGTTATTGCATTCCTGAGCCTGTTTTGGTTCTTGCTATTTAGTTCATGCTTAGACTCGTTTCTATTTTTACTCATGTTTACTTCTTTTCATGCATGTTTGTTTCTAGTTCTGTAGTTCATTTCCGTTTTGCATTCTGATCATTCTAGGATTGTTAGATATAAAACCAGTCTTTAATTTGGTTGACTTATGATAGCTTGATTGCAAGTGAAATTCCCAACTGGACTGACACCTTAAGTATTACAACTTCATAAGGTTAATTGAACCTGCCGGGAAAGATTCGTTTTGCAAGATTAAGTTCTGTTACCACTTTCACTCTCAATACTAACTTGTTTTGGTTGTCTGCTTGTTTGTTTTGCATCTCATGTACCTGTTGATTGCAACATTGCATGCACACCAGATCAAGAGGACATCAAAATCTCCTTCATGCTATTGACGACATCAATCGGCTGCAAAAACCATGACCAGCTCGTCTTCTCACCGATCCTCACACATCACTATAGAAGCTCCTCAAAGACCAAATCTAAGGCCGCGACACATTGGTGCTGGAGATGCACTGAACACTCATACTCAGCATGTTGGAATTGTTCCTCCTGCCGTGCAGAACAATATCTTCGAAATCAAAAGTGGTCTCATCTCTATGATCCAAGGAAACAACTGTCACGGGTTGCCAATGGAAGAGCCACTCGACCACTTGCACAAGTTCGATCATATGTGCAGTCTCACCAAGATCAACAGAGTGAGTGAGGATGGATACAAGTTGCACCTCTTCCCATTCTCCCTGGGAGACAAAGCTCATAAATGGGAGCAAAATGTTCCCAAGGGATCAATCACCACTTGGGGCGACTGCAAGAAAGCCTTCTTGGCCAAGTTCTTCTCCAACTCCAGAATAGCACGTCTCATTAATGGCATCTCTAGCTTTACTCAGAATAACTCAGAATCATTCTGTGAAGCCTGGGAGCGTTTCAAGAGTAACCAGAGCCAATGCCCACACCATGGATTCAGCAACGAGTCGCTACTGAGCACTCTCTACCGTGGTGTAATTCCAAAGATACACATGCTGCTTGACACTGCGTCAAATGGAAACTTCCTGAACAAAGACGTAGATGAAGGTTGGCAACTCGTTGAAAATCTTGTCTAGTCTGATGGCACTACAATGAAGAATACGATCATACAGTTAGAGACGACGCTGGTTCTGAGGAGAACTACAAGAAGGATCTCAAGAATGTCAATGAGAAGCTTGACCGCATCTTGCTAAATCAGCAGAAGAGCGTCAACTTCGTATCTTAGGATGACCCTTTCCAAGTTCAAGATGGGGAGGGTGAGCAGTCTGAATAGATCAATTACGTCCAGAATCACGGTGGACACAACAAAGGTTACAACCCATAAAAGACAAACCCCAATTTGTCCTATCGAAGTACCAACTAGCACTGGGCATAATAACCGAATCCGAAACCCGAACCCGAACCCGACCCGAAGTGAGCAGTTCGGTTCGGGTTCGGATAGGGTAAAATACCCGATCGGATTTGATTTTTCTTAAGATCGGATACCCGATCGGGTTTGGGTAATACCCGATATCCGAACCAAACCCGAAGAAACCCGAAGATAATAGAAACCCATTAACCCCCTAATCCCTAACCCCCTTTTATTTTCTTTGTTTCTATCGATTTCAAACTTGTTATATCCTGTTCGACTACCCAGCTTCAAAATCGAAGCTACTTTTGCTTTTACCCAATAAAACCAGATATTAATCTCATTTGTTCAAGCTGGAAACCCTAAATCGAAGCTGGTATATTGGTATGTGTTCGGGTTTTGTGTACCTATTTCGGGTATTTTTATCAATTTCGGATAAAAATACTCGAAATCCATCGGATATCCGAAATTTACTTTGGATTTCGGGTGTATCCGAAATTATCCGAACTCGGACGGATAAAACCCGAACCCGACCCGATTCTATAAAATACCCGATCGGATCCTATTTTCATATATCCGAAGATCCGAAAATCCGAAGATCCGTACCCGATCGGGTTCGGGTACCCGAACGCCCACGGCTAGTACCAATGTTGCTAATCCACAAGATCAGATGTACCCTCCTCAGCAGCAATAACAAGGTTAACAAAAATCTTTTGTGCCTTAAAATGAAAGATTCGTGCCTAAACAACAGTTCCAGCAAGGTTATCAGGCTCCCTCGGGACCACCACCAGGATTTTCACCTCAACAAGTTCAGCCTACCCAATCTCCTGATCAAAAAATAAAGCACATGATGAAACAAATTCTTTAGGGTCAAGCTAGTGGTTCTCTGGATACTGCAAAGAAGTTTGCAGAATTCAGTCAACGAATGGAATGTTCCTACAATGATCTAAACATCAAATTTGAAGCTATCAATTCAAAGATGAGGTATATGGAAGGCACATCTGCTTCTACATCTGCACTAAAGCCGAGCTAACTCCCATGAAAGTCTGTTCAGACCCTAAGGAGTTTGCTAATGCAATTATGCTGCGAAGTGGGAAAACATTGCCTCCCAGGCAAGGAGTTCCAAACGCCATTGAGAGGACAATGAGGAATTAGATGGGGAGGATTTTTTTCAAGATGGAGCTCAAATGAAAGATCCAGTGTAAGTAGTCAAGGACCCAATTGAATCAGTGAAGCAGTTTGATCCTTAAGCTGTTAAGGAACATGTTGTTTCTGATGACAAACCTGTGAGGTTCATTCCTCCACCATACAAGCCTCCTCTACCATTCCTGGTGAGATTTAAGAAGCAGCTTATTGAGAAGTATAAAAATCTATTCAAAAAACAAGTCAAGGAGATTGAGTTGAGGATGCCATTGTTGGATGCATTTTCACTTATTCCTCACTACCAGAAATTCCTCAAGGACTTAGTGATGGAGAGATCAAAAGAAGTTCAAGGCATTTGTGGTAGTGAGGAATAAGTGCAAATGCATCCATCACTAAGTCCTTGAGGAATTTCTGGTAGTGAGGAATAAGTGCAAATGCATCCAACAATGGCATTTAGAAGTTCAAGGCATGGTGGTACTAAGTCTTCAGTGCAGTGCAATTATTTAGAAGAAGATTGTACCCAAGAAGCTCAAAGATCCTGGATCATTCACTCTACCTTGCTCCCTTGGACCTATGTCTTTTGATATGTGTCTATGTAATCTTGGCGCTTCAGTTAATCTTATGCAATTCTCGGTGGCAAAGCGGTTGAGATTTACAAGGTTTAAAGTTTGCAACATATCCCTTATCCTTGTAGACAGAACAGTGAGACTTCCACATGGTATGTTAGAAGACTTACCTGTCAGGATTGGAGACATAAAAGTGCCAACTGACTTTGTGGTTTTAGAGATAGATGAAGAACCAAAAGATCCTCTGATCCTAGGGAGACCATTCCTAGCGACTGCTAGAGCCAACATTGATGTCTGGAATGACAAGATTGATCTTAATCTGGGCAACAACTTCACTATGAAGTTTGACATCAAGGATACCTTGAAGAAACCAACAATAGGAGGACAAGTCTTCTATATTGAAGAAATGGATCAGTTGGCTGATGAGTTGTTGAAAGAGTTAGTTGAGGAAGATCCTCTCAAGACCGCTTTGACAAAGGATGGAGAAGATGGGTTCCTGCATGAGGAGACCAGTTGTTACAAGAGTTTGCTTGACTCCCATAGAGAAACGAATGGACCAGAAAGGAGGGGAGGTATGTGTAGTTGAGGCAAAGACTTCGGATTACGTGACCTCCCACTTGACTGACGTCAAGTCCCGACTCGAGTCGCACCCCTGCAACTCGACCGTGAGCTCACCAGACTCCATCGTTGACGACTGGTCAGAGTTGAAAGCTCCAAAGGTATAAATCAAAAATCTCCCTTCCGGACTCATGTTCGTTTTTTTGGGAACAAATTCCACTTATCCTGTCATAGTGAATACTAAGTTGAGTGATGAGGAACTGGAATTGCTAGTGATTGAGCTTAAAAAGTGTAGAAGGGCTATAGGTTAATCAGAAGAATCTCGATAGTAGTTCCATGAATTCATTAGATGATATTAAGGGAATTTCGCCTAGTCTTTGCATGCATAGAATCAATCTTCAAAATGAATCTTATGCTAGTATTGAACCCCAAATAAGACTGAACCCTAACCTGAAGGAAGTAGTAAAGAAAGAAATCCTAAATCTGCTTGATGCTAGAGTTATCTATCCCATCTCTGATAGTACTTGGTATCTCCAGTGCACTGTGTACCTAAGAAGGGAGGAATAATTGTAATCAAAAACGAAAAAATGAGTTAATCCCAACTAGGACCATCATAGGACATAGGATGTGCATTGATTATAGGAAGTTAAATGCTGCATCTAGGAAAGATCATTTTCCTCTACCTTTCATTGATCAAATGTTGGAAAGATTAGCTAGTCATCCCTATTACTGTTTCCTTGATAGGTATTGTGGATTCTTCCAAATCCCTATCCACCCAAATGATAAGGAAAAGACAACCTTTACTTGTCCTTATGGCACTTTTGCCTATAGACGTATGCCATTTGGTTTGTGCAATGTTCCTGCTATTTTTCAAAGGTGCATGACATCAATTTTCTCGGATTTGATTGAGGAGTCAGTGGAAGTGTTTATGGAAGACTTCTCTGTATACGGTTCCACTTTATCCTCCTGTTTGTTGAATCTGTTCAGGGTATTATCAAGATGTGAGGAGACAAACCTGGTCCTGAACTGGGAGAAGTGCCACTTCATGGTTATAGAAGGGACTGTCCTGGGACACAAGATATCAGAGAAAGGAATCGAGGTTGACAAAGCCAAGATTGAAGTCATGGCTCAGCTTCAACCACCTAGTACAGTGAAAGACATCAGAAGTTTTCTGGGACATGCTAGCTTTTACAAAAGATTCATCAAGGACTTCTCAATAATTGCAAGACCACTAACAAGGTTTTTGTGCAAAGATGTGGAGTATTCGATGCAGCATCTCTAGAAGCTTTCAGCAAGATCAAGGAGGCCTTGGTTTCAGCACCCATAATACGATCTCCGAATTGGGATCAGCCGTTCGAGATTATGTGTGACGCCTTTGACTTCGCTGTTAGTGCAGTTCTAGGACAACGAATTGACAAGAAGTTTCATGTCATCTACTACGCAAGTCGCACCTTGGATGAGACTCAAGGAAGGTATGCAACAACAGAGAAGGAACTTCTAGCAGTTATCTTTGCATTTGAGAAATTTTGGAGTTACCTTGTGGGTTCAAATGTTATAGTGTATACCGACCATGCTGCTCTGAGACACATCTACTCAAAGAAGGATACCACGCCAAGACTGTTGAGATGGATTCTGCTACTTCAAGATTTTGACATGGAGATAGTTGACAAGAAGGGTATAGAAAACAGAGTTGCAGATCACTTATCAAGAATGAGGATTGAAGATTTTGTTCTAATTGATGACTCAATACCTGAGGAACAACTTCTGGTCGCCCAGGTTCGTGAGCAAATGCATGACACAGAGGTTGACAACCTCAGACTCAAATGTATGGTGATCACTTCTGAGACTGCACCATGGTATGCGGATTTTGTGAATTACTAGGATTGTGGTGAGGTTCCTGAAGACATGGATCCTTACAAGAAGAAAAAGTATTTCAGAGAGGTCAACCACTATTTATGGGATGAGCCCTACCTGTTCAAAAGAGGTTCTGATGGTCTGTTCAGAAGATGCATAGCAGAAGGGAAAGTGTAGGGAGTGCTTGAGCACTATCATGGATCCACCTATGGAGGTCACTTCGACTCAACCGGTTGGAAAATCTTGGTTTGTTCCACACCACCTGTTCGACTAACTCACCCAAGCAGCTGAGATCACTCCTACGAATCCAGAATAAGGTGAGGGACAAAGTCAGTATCACGCTCCTCCTTGGGCGAGCACCAACTCGTTCTTCTACTACTGAGGTACTCTTACCTTCTCTTTCTATATACCATTTCATTCATGCATTATTTTTGTTGTGATTCTCAAATCATTCTGCAAATTTCTCTTACACAAGAGACTGTGTAATTTAAGTTTGGGAGAGGGTTTGAGATGATGTATCTTATGTTGTTTTTTGTGACTTATTTCAAATTTTTGCATCATATCATGTTTGAGCCTTCATTCATCTATTTGCATAGAAAAGCCAAAAAATAAATTGAAAAAAATTCAAAAATTTCCACAAAAACAGAGTGTTCATGTAGTTTGCACTTGCATATTAGGATTGAGTCTAGTGTTATTCATATAGGGCTGTTGCATTAGCATATGGGTGATGATTGCAACCTTGTTAGCATGCTGAAATCAATAGGATATGATCAAAGCCCTTGTTATTACTTCTTTGATGCATGTTGATTGAACTTGAAATGTAAGACTGAACCAGGTTTTGAATTCTCGAAATTGCATTCTAGTCTTGATTGAAGCATGTTTTGAATTGTCGTCATTCCCTATCTACCTGAACCTAATCCTGACTTGCAATTATCTTGTTATGCATTGAAATCGAACGCATGGATACCATCTACATACTTGGATTGTCTTTCACCTTTTTACCATCCTTGTCAATCGAAGTGGCTGATTCCCATCTTTGGAATAGTTTTCCGCAGCCTTAACCAACCGTGCTTTCAAGCCAATTGTATTCCTGAGTATCAGGCCTTTTCCGAGTTGAGCTTGCTAGAAAGTGTTAGGTTCCAGCCGATAAGAGTAGGATCCTGTGCAGTTCTAGTTCGCGTTATCCGGACTAGTAGGACTAGGTGAGAACTTGATTTTGGATATTGGGTATGGATTTGTGCAGAAAAGTGAAGAGTAAAAGAGAAAGTAAAAGGGGAATGTGTTTACAAAGTTTACAAGTCTAGTAAAGGATTTGGGTTGAGCAGAGTAAAAAGAGTTATTGGTTGTGGGCATAAAATGAAAATATTATACAAAGAAGAGAAAGCAAAACGCTTAAGATGTCTAGAGTCCTAGGCAAAAAAGAAAGAGAACCATAGTGATACAAAAAAATTTCCCAATCCGATAGATTTATATGAAATAACCTCCTCCTAAGGGTAAGTGAAAAGAATAAGAGAATGGGTTTAAAAAGAGATATCAATGAAGGGTATAGATAGGACCAACTTCTGGGTTAGAAAGTTAGAGCTAAGTTTCCTTGGGACCTTTTGGGTAGACGGGACACTGCTCTTGTATGTATCAGTTGGTTTCAACCTTTAGCCTTCTCTTAAGCTCAACTCATTTTCGTGAGAGAACCCTGTTCTATATTGTTAAAAACCACTTGCAAAGGAGACCATTTTTGTCTCTACCCTTTCACGCCAGCCAAATGAGTTTGATGACATTGCATAACTTGATTCATGGTTCTTTGTTGATGAATGTTAAAGGGAATGATACCATGTGTAGATTAAGGTTCGAAATCGTTTCAAGTTGTGATGAGCTTGTCTAAAGTTATTAAATAAATTTCCCTCACTATGCATCATAGAATTAAAAACAAGGACCTTGATTCAAACTATTATATTCAACATGTTTTAGGTTCTGAGACCCCAACTTCAAACCTCTCTTCCATACTTTGTTCTTGATTATTTGCTTGAGGACAAGCAGATAATAAGTTTGGGGGAGTTGATATGTATATATTTTACACTCTTTCACCATGCATTTGTTATTTATTTTGTTCTCTTAACTCATTGTTTTGCATTGTTTTTAGTCTCTTTTGCATAATATGCATATCTAGGTAGTCTTTGCATTGATCTTGCATGCATCTTGCATATTAGAGTTGTTTCATGTGTTTTAGGAGATGTTCGAACCATCAAAAGCAAACAAGGACAGGAAAGCAGTCCAGCGACTCGACCTACACTACCCAGCAACCCAACCTTCCACGTCTTTGATCGAGTCGAGTGAAGATATTACTTTGGGATTCAGCTTTTGACGTCTTCATTACAGCTGTAGGGAATTGAGTCATCTTTCCAATTCCATTTATTACAAGCCAATCGGAGGCATGGTTCAAGATTTATGACCGTTTTAGTGGATGCATATACACCCATAATTCCGACTCGACCGACACTCTCGGGAGAGACGTGTTCCACTCGACCGACGCTCCCAAGAGAGATGATGTTCCACTCGACCGACGCTTCTGGGAGAGATGACATTCCACTCGACCAACCACGCCAGACATGCGAATCCAGGATTCAAGTCATGCGACTCCAGAACTGCGACTCGACCGATGCTCCCAGGATTCACATCATGCGGTTCCAGACATGAGACTCGACCGATGCTCCTAGGAGAGACGACATCTGCACTTGACCCATCACGCCTGGAATGGATGTCATCTTACTCGACCCACCATGTCTAGAAGAGATGACATTCGGCTCGACCCACCATGTCTAGAAGAGATGACATTCGGCTCGACCGACCATGCTAGACATGCGACTAGAACGACCCATCTCGCACGCTTCAGAAGTTTCTCGAACCGAAGCTCTATCTTGTTGTTTTATGTTTTAGGGCTTTCCATGTTTTGCTATAAATACTCTTTTAAGTCTTCACCCAAGACATCTCGTTTTTTTTTTTTAAGGTTTATCTAGCCACCTAAAACGTTTTCTGATTTTGTAATGCAAAAATCTTTAAATTTATTTAGTTTTTTGCATTTGATTTCTTCTACAATGTTGTTCATCTCATTTTTATATATCTGATTATGCTTGATTCAATGTTTTTGTGTTTGTATCCCTTGGTGATGATGATTTCTGGTTCCAAGTAGTGTTAGAGTTCTTAAGGATGTGATAGATTCGGTAGAGAATCTTAGTATGTAGGGTGTTTAAGTTTAGATTCGTATGATTCGCTTCTGGACTAGAGTTAGAAATACTAGTTTCTCTCTGATTAATTGGAACGAGGTCTTAGACATTTCCATACCCAAAGGGTGTTTGATGAAATCGCTTCAAGGGTGCCAGAGACTTACATTCCTAGCCTAAGAGATTAGTTGTCTAGGATGTTTGTTGATGTGAATGAACTTGTTTATCATGCCTGCTTGATCATGTTTCTTTAGCGAGAGCTAGGTTTGGAAGTTTTTGAGTATGAGTAGCTTATGTCAGGAGATTGGATTAACTAAGTTGTGATGTTCATTGTCTAGAGATGGTTTGCTTGTGGCATGTTAAACACTCTGTAGACTAGGAGACTCCGCCGATATCAATTACTCCCATCCTTAGGAATTCTATCTTTCTTATTTTTATTGCATTCCTGAGACTGTTTTGGTTGTAACTGTTTAGTTCATGCTCAGACTCGTTTCTGTTTTTACTCATGTTTACTTCTTTTCATGCATGTTCCTTTCTAGTTCTGTAGTACATTTCTGTTTTGCATTCTGATCATTCTAGGATTGTTAGATGTAAAACCACTCTTTAAATTGGCTTGACTTGTGATTACTTGATTGCATCTTGATTGCTAGTGAAATTCCCAACTGGAATGACACCTTAAGTATTATAACTGCATAAGGTTAATTGAACCTGCTAGGATAGAGACACAAAAATCCTAGTATCAGCACGCACCGTGATCAGAATCACAATAAGCTATGAGTGTGAGGTCACTATCACGGCGAAGGAGAACACCTTGTGTAGGAGACCCTTTAAGATACCGAACAACCCAAAGCACATCATCCCAATGAGGAACAAGAGGGGTCTGCATAAATTGAGAGAGAATGTGAACAATGTATGTAAGATCGGGACGTGTAATGTTGAGGTATATCAAACGGCCGACTAAACGACGATAAGCTGCTAGACTTGGATATTCCGGACTGGTGACAGAACCAAGCTTTTGATTAACTTCCACAGGTACGGGAGACGACTTGGTGTCCAAAAGACCAGCCTCTTTCACAATGTCAAGGATGTACTTACGCTGAGATAAGAAGATACCGTCAGGACCACAGGCAACCTCGATGCCGAAAAAATATTTCAGCTTGCTCGGATCTTTCATTCGAAAACACTTGTGAAGATATTCTTTGAAGCGGTTCATTGCCAACAACGACAAAATCATCAACGTGTGTAGAATGAGACCATCTTGAACAAAAGAGAACAACGAATAATCGTGATAGCATTGCTTGAAACCAAACTGCTTTAGGGTAGAGGAGAGCTTCTCAAACCAACAACGCAGATTCTGAAGAAGACCATACAAAGACTTACGTAGGCGACATACTTTGTTAGGGTCAGCGGATTGAAAATCTGGCGGTAAACGCATGTAAACTTCCTCGTTAAGGTCACCATGCTGAAATGCATTGTGAACATCGAGTTGATGAACCTCCCAATCTTTAGCAGCGGCGACACCAAGCAGATAACGAACAATGGTCATTTTGGCAACCGGAGCAAAAGTGTCCTTAAAGTCGATGCCTTCCTTTTGTCGATTACCCAAGGCAACAAGACGAGCCTTGTGCCGGTCCAAAGTACCATCTGAATTAAATTTCAGCTTATAAACCCAGTTACAACCAATAGCGGTCTTGCCAGGAGCGAAGTCTGTGATATCCCAAGTATGATTAGCCTCAAGTGCATCTATTTCAAGCAGCATAACATCACACCACTCCTTAATGAGAATAACATCTTTGAAGTGTTTGGGCTCAAGACTATCAAGAATGGAGGCCATAAACGCAATGTGGTGTGCGATAAAGCCTGAAAATCACTGAGTAATAGAATAGAGTACCTTACCAGAAACCGTAGACGAGGACGGAGAAGGAAGCGGAGAGTGAGCCCGAGAGTGAGAAGAGTGTATATTTTTTGTAACAAAATCTTTAAGTAGGACAAAAGGTTTTTTCTGATGGTGTCCCTTGCCTAACAGTTCCGGTAAATCAGGAGACGCCGATATATTATCAACAGGAAGTGAATCAACCGACGGAGTTGGTGACACTGTTGGAGACGGCGACAGCCGAGGAGATACTGGCGGAGTGTCAAACGATGGTGAATCTACCAACGGTGAGCGAGCAATCACGGGAGATGGAGTATCATCGAGAACAACCAGTGGAGGTGATATGACCATGGGTGGAGGAAGCCAATCATCGTCACCCCGAAGAACTAGAAGGAGTCGGTGCGAGTGGCATAACAATCTCGGTTTTGAGAAATGGAAAAACATGTTCCTGAAACTAAACATCACGACTTATCAAAAATTGTTCTTTCTCAATATCAAATAGACGCCAACCTTTCTTGCCAAAGGGATAGCCAACAAAGACACACTTGCGACTGTGTGGACCAAAATCATCTTTATCTCTAGCTCGATGGTGAGCGTAACACATACAGCCAAATGTGCGTAGCATATCATATGGAGGACATTTGCCGAACAGAACTTCATAAGGAGATTTACCGTTTAAAACAGGTGTAGGAGTACGATTAATCAAATGAGTGGCTGTAAGTATACTTTCACCCAAAAACTTAACCGGAAGATGGCTGTGGAATAGACAAGCATGAGCAACGTGAGGATGTGGTGATGCTTGTGTTCCACACGGGCGTTCTATTGTGGAGTATCAGCACAACTTGTTTGATGCAAAATGCCATTGTCCTTAAAGAAAGACGTAAGACACATGAATTCGGTGTCATTGTCACTTCGAATTGCTTTGACTTGTTTCCCAAATTGTTTCTCAGTCATGACACAAAAATTACTTAGCAAGCGAGAGACCTCAGAGTTTTCTGACATGAGAAATGTCCACACCAATGGACAGTAATCGTCGACCACACTAAGAAAATACACAGCACCACATGTGGAAGGAGTGCGGTAAGGACCCCAGACATCGCAATGAACAAGAGAAAAACAATCCTATGTTTTATTAGAACTATCATGAAAAACTTCGCGAGTTTGTTTTGCACGGAAGCAAGTGTCACAACTTTTGATATCATTAAGACTAGTAGTAGAAGTATCACACTCTGATAAAGAAAACAAAACACTTGCAGACGGGTGTCCTAGTCGACGATGCCACAGAGCTCCATTAGACGCAATATCCTTTGTAACTCTGTTAACTTGTGTAGCAAGAATCCCGTTAAAATAATACACTCCCTCACGCTCATCACCGCTCTCAATCAAAGTCTTCGTAAAACCGTCCTGCAAGAAATAAAAAGCATCAGTAAAGATGGCAATACAACCGGTCTGTTTCAAGAGCTTAGCGACAGAGATGAAAGTGCAATCAAAGTTGGGCACAAACAACACATCAGAAAGTACGTATTTGTCATTCAAGGCTAAGGAACCACGTTTAGTGGCACGAGAGCCTCGACCATCAGGAAACTTAACGGCAGATGGTATAATGTCCACAACATCAGTCAACAATGAACAGTCAACAGTCATATGGTGAGAGGCTCCTGTATCAATAATAACATCAGTAATACAAGTGTAACCCGACAGTTTTTCAAAAGTTGTGTGCGGTCGTTGACATTGAAGAAGACTGATTAGTTGTGCAATTTGATCATCTTTGCCAGAGTCAGAGACGGTGTTGAGACGAGCACTGTTAACTCGACCACGTCCACGGCCTCATGCCGGATGGCCACGTATAACAGGCAGAGAAAAAGACTCACTGGTTGATGAGTCTCTAGTATCGGGAGATGAGCAACCCATATGATTGTCAGTATACCATTCCGGATAGCCATTAAGAAGAAAATATTCAGACTTTTCATGCCCTTATCGACGACAATAAATGCAATGAAGAGTGGAGCGGTCGCGGAAAAGAGAGACTTCCCAGAGGAGTAGGTATCCAAGTGTTCTTCGAATTGATAACTGATTTAAAACAATCACCCTTAATTCCTATTTAAAACAATCACCCTCTAGAAGAACTGCTTTTTGCTTTTGTATTTCCATGACATCCTCAATTTGTCTCAAAATCTCTGTTCTATGTCCCTTCTGTCTTCTATTATAATTTTCTCGCATGCTAACATTATAATTTCAGGTAAATATATTTGATCCTCTTACAAACATCATTTTTGGTTAAAATTTCCTTTAACTGAGCGTTAACATGTTTTTATGTGAAAAAGAAGAATTATCTAATTTTTTACGGTAGTAAATTGGAAAAGAGGAAGATTTTATCAGTTAATTTTGACTGTTATTAATTTTAATTAATTTTGTCATTTGTGTGTGTTTGATGTGATGGATTATTTTCACTTATAGTTCCCATGTTTTATCTCAGAAATCACACACAAATCGTAAGCGCACACCTAATCTGTAAAAAAAGTGAATATCACCCTACAAAGAGCAATAAGCCAAAAACTAGAACCTAAATTGTTTTTTTTAAAAAAATTATAAAACTATGGATGTCATCCGGTGTCTAATCTAGTGGTGTTGTTTTAGGAATTTGTGTCAAAAATCTAATTAAAAAGTTGTGTCTTTCGAGAGAACAAAAGGGGGAGACTTGGTTCCCACGGTCATGTGTCTTGTGACGGCGGGTGATAGCTTTTCTCACCACGTTCACGGGATCTGTCATCGTCGAAAATTTCTTGTTGGTCAATTCTGCATTAATCATTTTTTTTTTCTTGAGATTTTGATCGCGCATAACTTTCGGAGATTTTAAAGGTGAATCCTCAGTTTTCCAACGAATCCAAGAACTTCAAATTTTTCACACGGGAATATCCCCAAAGGATGTGAAACTTCGGATACTTTGAAATATCTTGAATGTGTTTTGCCGTGAAGCTTGTAAAGAATCCTTGAAATTAAAAAAACTTAAAAATAAATATTTAAAGCATTGAAATCATACCAGTGATTGGCTTAAAACATTATAAATCTACAGTTAAAATTTGAAATAGGTAAAAATATTATGTTATCATTAGATTTAGATTAAATTCATATCAACTTAAAGTAACAAACAATATAAATATGAGTCTTGAAGTTCAAAATAAATTAACATATGGATTAATGTTTTAAGATCCATATCATTCATCAACAACACGAGTTACTTACTACTATATATATATAAGAATAAAGTGATGTTTTATTAATTTGTAGGATAGGGGAGAATGCGAAGGTGCTAAAAAAATATTTATAAAAAAGGACAATCATCATGAGATCGATGAAAGAAGAGAAGCAACAATTAAGGAAATCACATCAAAAGTATATCTGGATCATGGATCAGTTTTTGCGAAGCACGATGAGGTATTGCAAGTGAAGAACAGAGCCCAAATTAATGTATCTTTGCAAAAAGGCCTGGTAGGACTAAGGCCCAACATTCTTCCAAAGCCTACAGCTGCTCAACGGCTACCTGCAATACACGACAAAGAGACAAGGTCGCCATCATCTTCAGACAGTATAGCAATGCCAACCAAGAACCGATTTGCCGTCCTTGAATCGTGTGATGATGGTGATGCCACATAAAGAGTGGTTGGAAGATCCTACAACTTAGGTTAAGACTCAAGCATCCCTTGTATCCTTTGTAAGAGATAGAGTGGGCCTTGACAACAACATTGTAGAAGACAAAGCCCAAGTCCAACAAAGCTCTCCCAAACCCAGTCAACAGAAGAAGACAAAGTCTTCATCTTCAAAACAGAGGAACGGTAACAATTTTGAAGCTCTGCAATCTCTATCTGATGACTCACCCATTACAGCTGGTAATAAGGACAAGGCTACCTTTAGGAAAGTCTAGATGATTCTGTAAATACAATATATAAGAAAAACCCTGTAAAACCCTAAGATTAAATTCAACACAATAGCATATTCAGAAAAGATACTCTTCGTTTCTCTGTTCTTTCATGGTATCAGAGCCATTCTAAAGCTCTAACAGGCATTTCAATGGCAACTACTTACCCTTTTCCGGACAATGTCCATGTCTCGAGCTCAGTCACCCTCAAGCTCAACGACAGTAACTACCTCTTGTGGAAGACGCAGTTCGAGTCTCTCCTTTCTAGTCAAAAACTCATTGGGTTCGTCAACGGAGCTATATCAGTCCCAGCTCAGACCCGTCTCGTTGTTAACGGTGATGTCACCACCGAAGTGTCTAACCCTCAGTATGAGTCTTGGTTTTGTACGGACCAACTAGTCCGCTCTTGGCTGTTTGGAACCTTATCTGAAGAGGTCCTTGGTCATGTTCACAGTCTTGAAACCTCTCGTCAAATCTGGGTTTCACTTGCTGAAAATTTCAACAAGAGCAGCGTCGCCAGAGAGTTCTCCCTTCGTCGCAGTCTGCAGCTGGTGTCCAAAAAGGACAAATCTTTCTCGGCGTACTGTAGAGAGTTCAAGTCAATATGTGACTCTCTAAGTTCTATCGGGAAACCTGTAGACGAGTCCATGAAAATATTTGGTTTTCTCAATGGTCTGGGACGAGAATATGATCCCATAGCAACGGTCATTCAGAGTTCTCTAAGCAAGCTTCCAGCTCCTACATTTAACGATGTGATTTCGGAGGTCCAAGGGTTTGACAGTAGACTGCAGTCTTATGAGGATACTAACACGGTTACCCCTCATCTTGCCTTCATAACTGAGAAGACAAATCCTTCTGCTCCTCAGTTCTCTCCAAATCCAAGAGGTCGGGGTGGTCGCTTTGGTCAGAACAGAGGCAGAGGCGGCTACTCAACACGAGGTCGAGGATTCACTCAACATCAAACCTCCTCACAAACTCAAGGTGAGAGACCTATTTGTCAAATCTGTGGTCGCATTGGTCACACAGCCTTAAAGTGTTACAATAGGTTCGACAACAATTACCAGAGTGATGTTCCAACTCAAGCCTTTGCTTCTCTGAGGGTTTCTGATGAAAATGGTCGAGAGTGGCATCCAGACTCAGCTGCAACAGCTCATGTGACGACTTCTACCGCTGGTCTTCAAGGAACCACCGCCTATGAGGGAAACGACACAGTAATGGTTGGGGATGGAGCTTATCTCCCTATAACTCACGTCGGATCCACCACCATCTCTTCTTCGAAAGGTACTATCCCTCTTAATGAAGTCTTGGTATGTCCTGATATAAAGAAATCTCTGCTCTCAGTAGGCAAGTTATGCGATGATTATCCTTGTGGTGTCTTCTTTGACTCTATTAATGTGTATATAATCGACTTAACCACTCAGAAGGTGGTGTTCAAGGGTCCTCGTAAGGAAGGACTATATGTGCTGCAGAATCAAGAGATTGTGGCTTGCTATTCAAATCGACAATGTGCAACAAGCTTGGAAACTTGGCATCATCGTCTAGGACACGCAAACTCAAGAACTCTGCAGCATCTTCAAGCCTGCAAGGAAATTCAAATAAATAAGAGCAGAACATTACCCGTTTGTGAGCCTTGCCAGATGGGAAAAAGCACCAAGTTACAATTTTTTTCTTCTACTTCTCGCAGCTTAAAGCCCCTAGATCGGATTCACTGTGATCTTTGGGGGCCTTCACCAGTTGTGTCGAATCAAGGATTCAAATACTATGCTGTTTTTGTTGATGATTATTCAAGATACTCTTGGTTCTACCCATTGCGTTTAAAATCAGATTTCTTCTCAGTGTTCATTGCTTTTCAAAAGCTGGTCGAAAATCAATTTAATGCAAAGCTCAAAATCTTTCAAAGTGATGGCGGTGGTGAATTTACAAGTAACAATTTCAAGAAACATCTGCAAGATCATGGCATTCATCATCAAATCTCCTGTCCCTACACTCCTCAACAGAATGGAGTTGCAGAGAGAAAACATAGACATTTGGTGGAGCTTGGACTAGCTATGCTATTTCATAGCCATACACCTCTGCGATACTGGGTAGAAGCATTCTTTACAGCAAATTATCTCATCAACATTCTACCCTCCACAACTTTAAATGACACCAGCCCCTCTGCAACTCTTCTTCAAGAGAAAGTTGACTACTCATTCCTCAGAGTTTTTGGTTCAGCCTGCTATCCATGTCTGAGACCCCTAGCTCAGAACAAGTTTGATCCTAGATCACTTCAATGTGTCTTTCTCGGTTACCATAGCCAATACAAAGGGTATCGGTGTCTATATCCACCAACAGGAAAGGTGTATATTTCTCGTCATGTGATCTTCAATGAGTGCCAGTTTCCATTTAAAGATCAGTTCCAGCATCTAGCACCACGGTATGACACACCCCTTCTTCAGGCCTGGCAACATCTAAGCTCACTAAATCCAGTCAACTCTGCAGCTTGTACACCTCAGGTCCAACTCCTCTCTAAACCGGGAGCAGACAATGATACCATAATGACTAATAACGATATTGAGCCAATGCCACATCTGGATCTCGAAGAAGATATTTCAGATGATTCAAACACCCCTGATGCAGAATCTGTCGACTCTGCAATCACTGATCACGCTGCAGCTCCAGTCAATGTCCAAGCTCCAACAACCAACCTTCACTCTATGACCACTAGATCAAAGGATGGTATTCAAAAACCAAACAAAAGGTATGCTCTTCTTGCTGCTAAACATAATACATATGAGCCTAAAACCATCGTTGCAGCCATGAATCATCCCGGGTGGAATGATGCAGTAATGGAAGAGGTTACACGCATTCATATGCTGCGTACGTGGTCACTCACAGAACCTACTGATGATATGAACATCTTAGACTCCAAATGGGTTTTCAAAACAAAACTAAAGCCTGATGGAACAGTTGACAAGTTAAAAGCACGCCTGGTAGCCAAGGGATTTGATCAAGAAGAGGGTGTAGATTATCTCGAAACATTCAGTCCGGTCATTCGCACAGCTACCATACGTCGATACTTGACACAGCCGTTGCTCAAGATTGGCCAATTAAACAACTAGATGTGTCGAATGCATTCCTTCACGGTGAACTGCAGGAACCAGTTTTCATGTATCAGCCATCAGGGTTTGTTGATCCTAAGAAGCCAAATCATGTTTGTCGGCTCACCAAAGCTTTGTATGGCTTAAAACAAGCCCCTAGAGCATGGTTTGATACATTCAGTAATTTTTTGCTTGATTTTGGCTTTGAATGCAGTACCTCGGATCCCTCTCTGTTTGTGTGCAATCGGAATCACAAGACATTGGTCCTCCTCCTCTATGTTGATGACATACTTCTTACAGGGAATGATTCTCTCTTGCTAGGCGAACTTCTCACTGCTCTCAACAGTCGATTCTCGATGAAGGATCTTGGTCCACCAAGTTACTTTCTGGGTATACAATTTGAGACTTTATCGAATGGTCTACTTCTGCATCAAACCGCTTATGCCTCGGACATACTGTTTCAAGCTGGCATGGCCGATTGCAATCCTATGCCAACTCCTCTGCCACAACAGCTTGATAAACTCGACAACACTCCGTTCGCTGAGCCAACCTACTTCAGAAGTCTCGCAGGTAAACTACAATATTTGACAATCACTAGACCAGACCTCCAATACGCAGTGAACTTCATATGCCAAAGAATGCACAGTCCAACAAATTCCGACTTTGGTCTGCTCAAGAGAATCCTCAGATATGTGAAAGGAACTCTCAACATGGGACTACCGATCAGAAAACACAACAATCCTGCTCTCTCTGCTTTTTGTGACAGTGACTATGCTGGATGCAAGGACACAAGACGTTCAACCTCCGGTTTTTGTATCTTGCTGGGATCCACACTGATCTCTTGGTCTGCAAAGCGACAAAAGACAGTCTCAAACTCCTCCACTGAGTCTGAGTATCGAGCCCTATCAGTTGTGGCTCGTGAACTTACCTGGATATCATCTATTCTGAGAGACATTGGCATCCATCAGTATCAACCGACCAAAGTCTTTTGCGATAACTTATCTGCTGTGTACCTCTCGGCAAATCCAGCTCTCCATAACCGCACAAAACACTTCGACAAAGACTTCCACTACATCAGAGAACGGGTTGCTCTTGGTCTTATTGAAACTCACCACATTCCCGCAGCACTGCAGTTGGCTGATATCTTCACTAAGCCGCTACCACGGCCTGCTTTTTTTGATCTTCGTGGCAAACTTGGCGTCTCTGTCTCTAGCGTTCCTCCCACGTCAAGTTTGAGGGAGGGTGTAAGAGATAGAGTGGGCCTTGACAACAACATTGTAGAAGACAAAGCCCAAGTCCAACAAAGCTCTCCCAAACCCAGTCAACAGAAGAAGACAAAGTCTTCATCTTCAAAACAGAGGAACGGTAACAATTTTGAAGCTCTGCAATCTCTATCTGATAACTCACCCATTACAGCTGGTAATAAGGACAAGGCTACCTTTAGGAAAGTCTAGATGATTCTGTAAATACAATATATAAGAAAAACCCTGTAAAACCCTAAGATTCAATTCAACACAATAGCATATTCAGAAAAGATACTCTTCGTTTCTCTGTTCTTTCATCCTTATATATAAAGGAACAAGATATTGTAATGTTATCTTATCGATTGAATAATAAAAATAATCGATCTTTCTCTTCTCTCAGTTCTCTGTTTCTTTCTTCATTGCATTCCAGGTTTGGCATTCTGGAGACGGCAAATCTGTTCACGGGCCTTGACCTCGACAAGTTCAAAGGCTTTCCTCATGACTTCGGTTCCAAAATGTGCAGAACTGAAAGCTCCATTGAAGGCCGTGAAGGAGATGGCTAAGATCTTGGGGTCTAGCTCATTTTTAAAGTGTATGATATTCATATCATCAAAAGCCTTGATTGTGAACTTCACATTCTCCTCAATGGTTTCCCTTATCTAAATTTGTTCTGCAAAATAAAATCGCTGATACTAAAGTCGTTAAAGAAGACTTGGAACTCAATATTATCCGTTGGGTTTTGTCCAGTTTCTCTATGGTACTTGTCTTCAACCGCATCGATTACGTTTTGGACTGCCACAAAGGTGTTAGGTCCACCCGCGCAAGCAAAGTCTGCTACACTGAACTGGTTGGGAATCAAGGCGGAGGTTCGTTAAGATCACCTCGGTTATCTTGTTCTTTACTGATTCCAGCAACGCTCTCTGTATAGAAATTCAGAACCAAGCTAAATAATTTTTATTCAAAAAAAAAAAAAAAAAAAAAAGCTTAATCCTATTTATAAAAACCTGATACAAAGACTGTGGGTTGTAACTCTTAGGACCATCTCCTCCAATCATGATTTTGATACTTTGGTCCGTGATGAGTGTAGTGAATATTTATGAACCTCTCTATGCCTATGTATATGAAAATGTGTTTTTTGTAGTTATGCGTTCAACGCAAGTTGAAAGCAAAAGAGAGAAACTTTGTGGATAACAGAACTTTTTATTATTTTGAGCTCACACACACAGAATCAAGGGCTGCAAATTGGTTTGATAATTGCATAATCGGTTTGCAGGTTGACTGCTTTATGATTGCTACTTTCTTTCCTTCTTTGATCTTGGCTCTATGTGCAATGAACGCAGCTTCCTCCTTTGTTCCGTTTGTTTTGTCTTGGAGTGAAGCTGGCTCTTTTCCTTTAGACAGAGAGGTGTCCGTTGTAGCAGCCGACCATTGAGCACATGCGACATCATTTTGTGTTTCTTGGGTTTTAGTTGAAAGCAAATACTCTGCTTCATTTGGAGTCTTCATCCTGAGTCTGCTATCAGCCCCCCCTCAAACTTGGTGTGGGAGGTAGTCCTACACCAAGTTTGCTTCTGAGAAACTCAAATGTACCAAGAGGAAGAGACGTGGTAAATATATATATGCGATTTGTTGTTCGCCTGGAATGTGAGTGACCACCAAAGTCTTCAAGGCAACACGTTCTCTGACATAATGGTAGTCGACATCGAAATGCTTTGTGCGAGCATGATAAGCAGGATTTGCAGTTAAGTAGACTGCAGAGAGATTGTCACAATACAGCTCCGGTGTTTGAGGTAAAGGGACATTGAACTCTCACAGCACTGAACTGATCCATTTAATTTCAGAAGCTGTCTCGGACAGAGACCAATACTCTGCCTCAGTAGAACTTTTAGAGACCGTTGGCTGCGTCCTTGAAGACCATGAAATGAGATAACGTTTGAGATAGGTGCAGTATCCTCCCACAGAACGTCGTCCCTCTTTACAGTTTGCATAGTCACTATCACTGTATGCCTTAAGATCAAAGTTGGTGTTATGCCAGAAGGTGATACCCATTGTGATGGTTCCTTTTATATACTTGAGAATCCTCTTTTGAAGTTGAAAATCTGCAACTAATGGTTTGTGCATCTTGCGACAGACATAATTTACTGAGAATTGAATGTCTGGTCTTGTTAATGTCAGGTATTGAAGCTTTCGTGCCAAGCTTCGAAAATAAGTTGGATCGGAGAATTCTGCTTGTTGTTCCTTAACTCTCTCGAGTTGCAGAGGAAGAGGTGTTGGCATAGGTGAACAATGCTCCATGGCATGAACATCCCAGCCTGAAAATTCTGGGTTTGGATCCCAAGAAAATAATGTGCCTGACCAAGATCTTTCATCCGGAACTGCTTATTGAGTTCATTAAGTAAGTGATTGAGGGTTCCCGAGTTGTTTCTTGTAATCACCATGTCGTCCACATAGAGGAGAAGGAGTATGTTATCTCCATTGCGATCATACACAAAGAGAGAGGGATCTTGCCAATTGCATTTGAATCCAAATTCCAACAAGAAACTGCTGAACTTATCAAACCAAGCTCGTGGGAACTGTTTGAGTCCGTGTAGAGACTTGTGCAGGAGGCAAACGTGATCTGGTTTATCCTTGTCAATAAATCCAGCAGGTTGTCTCATGTAAACTGTTTCTTGCAAATAACCATGTAAAAATGCGTTCTTTACGTCCATTTGTTTGAGCTCTGATAACTCTCTAATTTCTATGTTTTTAGCATCCTTTTTTGTCCATATTTTGCATTGTTCATACCTCTAACTTAGCATTTTTAGGCCATTAACTGTAGGAATTCACTTTTAGAGCATTTAGGGTATTGCATTTCTGCATTTGCATATTTTGGATGAAAACAGGTGCTAAAGAGCCAAAAATGGGGAAAAACAAGGATAACTCGAGCATGTACCCGAAGGAACCATCGAGCTACAAGAACAAGTCCAAACCCCAACACGATCGAAGAGGATCCAAGAGCGTGAAGAGCAACCCGAAGATCCACCCGAGGAGTAACCCGACTTCACCCTCGTGTACCCCATCGAGTAGACCATCGGGCAGGTCTGGGAAGCTAGGTCAAACGGTTTCCATATATAAACCCCCTCTTTCCCTAGCTCGCAAACGAGCACGCCCAGACCCTCAAACGAGAGAGCGAGAACTCCTATGAGGGAACTGAGCGACTCAACATTTTTCTTCTTGTTTTGCATTTTTATTTTGTAGTTTTCTTAGATTTCTATCTTATACTCTTTCTACTCTACTCTATCTTTTAATACAATGTCATTTTCATTCATTTTGATTGCTTTGTTATTTGTTTCTATGTCCGAGTAGTGTAGTAAAGTTTCTAGGGATGGGATAGATGATTTTGTGTTCTTGATCGGTTAGGATGCCTTAGTTGATTGTAAATGATTGATAGATTTCCTTCTAGGTTGGTGTTCTTAATGCTGTCAACAGACCGAAATGTTGAGATTAGATCTAGGGCGTTTACAAATGCTACATGCCAAAAGGAGTAGATAAAATGCTTGATTTAGCCAATGCTAGAGGTTTACTTGACTTTGAGTAAGAAATTAGATGAGTTCGAGTCTACTGACAATAATGAATCGTTCTTAATGCCTGCTTGTTCATATTGCTAGTGCGACAGTGTGGTAATGTGTTCAAGGTTGATTGTTGCTAGTGCGAAAGTGTGGTGACAAGGTCTTAGAGGTTCATTGTCTAGGAAATAATTTCTTGAGGCATGTAAGGCCGTACTGGTCTAGGATACTTAGGATTCGATTACCTCCATCCTTAGGAACTTTCGTATTTCCATTATTTGCATTTTCTTCACTAACTCGACTACCTACCCGATCAGGTACACGATAACCTGCATCGAGTAATACCTCGAGCTGTTCATATCATACTTGCATACTCGATCACCCCACTCGATTGCTTGCATCGAGTGCTTAGGTCGTATGATTTCTCTGTTTATATTCTTTTCTTTTGTTTATTTCAGGATTGTTAGAACCAAAACCTTATATGCTTGGCTTAACTTGTATTGTACTGATCATATCCTTCCTGCTAGCAATAGACAACCATTTGGATTGATAACCCTTTGTACTACAACTGCATAGGGTACCCTGGGTGAAAACCTATCTATCAATTTGGCGCCGTTGCCATTTGGTTGTTTTAATTTTGCTACGTTTAAGATTTCAGCACTTGCTAGATCAAGTTCGTTTGTTTATTTTCGGTTCGGATACTGGCTTGTTTGCTTTCGCATTGTTTGTTTTGAATCTCAGGTACAACCCGAGCACCCACCCGACCTGTCACTCGATCACCCGGATCGAGTTGATCCTCGTGTACACACTCGGATACCTACCTGTGCATGCAAACACGATCCAGAGGTAGCCAGAACCTGAGTCCTTTCATCAAAAACATCGACAGACCTCTGCTACTCAGACAACAACAAGTTCACCCGGAACCAGCAATCATTGAGGAGACGATGAATAATCAGAATGGTCCACCAGCTCCTCAAGCAAGGACCAATATAGGAGCAGGAGATGCTCCATCTACTCATACTCAAAGGAATGGCATTGTGCCACCAGCTGTGTAGAACAACAATTTTGAGATCAAGAGTAGTCTCATCCAGACGATACAGAGCAATAAGTTTCATGGATTGCCAATGGAGGACCCATTGGATCATCTGGATGAATTTGATAGGCTCTGTAGCCTCACTAAGATCAATGGAGTCAGTGAAGATAGATTCATGCTCAGGCTTTTCTCATTCTCTTTGGGCGATAAAGCACACATCTGGGAGAAATCGCTCCCTAAGGAGTCCATCACCACTTGGGAAGCGTGCAAGAAGGCATTCCTCGCCAAATTCTTCTCCAACTCCAGAACCGCAAGGCTGCGAAATGACATTTCCGGCTTTGTACAGAAGGAACAATGAAACGTTTAATGAAGCTTGGGAACGTTTCAAGGGATACACCACTCGATGTCCACATCACGGCTTCAGTAATGCTTCATTGATGAGCACGCTATATAGAGGACTGGTCCCCAAGATACGGATGTTGCTGGACACCACAATTCATGGTAACTTCCTCAACACGGATGTTGATGAAGGTTGGGACCTAGTTGAGAACTTGGCTCAATCTGATGGCAACTACAACGAGGAATATGATCGCTCTATGCGATCTACAGGAGAGGAAGATGCCAAGTACAAGAGGGACATGACAGCCCTCAATGACAAGCTCGATCAGCTCCTCCACCAGCAGAAGCATGTTCATGCTATATCAGAGGAAGAGCAGTTTCTACAACAAGATGGGGAGACTATGCAACTCGAGGATGTTAAATACATCAACAACCAAGTAGGTTACAACAAAAGGTACAATAACTTCAAGCCGGATCCGAATGTGTCTTATTGGAACCCGAATGTTGCGCATCCTCAGGACCAAACTTACCCATCTGCAGTTCAAGGAAACTGGGTCCAACAGAAGCCTTTTGTCCAGTACAAACAAGGCTATGTACCTAAACAACAGTACTCAGGAACCTACAACCAACCACCTGGATTCCAACAACCACAAGGTCCACCAAACCAATCACAAGAAGCTGAGTTACGCGGTCTCATTCAGCAAATGATTCAGAATCAGGCTACAGCTTCTATGGACATGGCGAAATGGTTCGCAGAAATGAGCAACAAGATCGACTCCGGATACAATGATCTCAATGCCAAGTACGAATCACTCAACACAAAGGTTCGATACCTGGAAGGCCACCACAACAACCAACCAGCCCCAAAGATCAACCAACTCCCAGGTAAGGCTGTTCAAAACCCCAAGGATTATGCAACTGCTCAAGCCATCTTCCTTGATGATGACTATGAGGATTTCCTCACTGGGGACAGTGATGATCAAGCTAGGGAGGATGTGGAACACCCAATGAAAAATGAGGCCAAGTACTATATATCCGAGTATGAACCCGAGCCTTCGCCCGAAGAGACTGATCGAGTTGATGATCGAGCACTGGTTCGAGAATCAGAAACCGAAGAATGACCCGAAGTGGAACCCGATGACCTACACGATAGTGTTGATCGGATGATGCATCAAGTAGATGTTGAAAAGATAGATCTGCCTCAACCAGCTGCACTAGTAGAAGGTGAGTTGGAGGAAATGTTCAATGCTGCACTTGACATCCAGCTGGAGGCGCTTGCAGAGCGAATGGCTAAGCGTAAAGCTCCACCACCTAAGCTTTTGCCCCCACACGAGCTTCAGAAGGAAGCTGCCAAGGAAGCAGCTCGACAAGAGAATGAGGTTAAGGAAGCTGTCAAGGAGATCGGTTTTGAGATTCTGAGAAGTGAAGTTTGCTTGGATCATGAGCTGAGAATTGAGGAAAAACTTGTAGATCCTGGCTCTTTCACCTTGCTGTGTTCGATAGGACTTCAGATCTTGAGGAACTGTTTGTGTGACCTTGGAGCTTCGGTTAACATTATGCCGCTTTCAGTTGCCAACAAGCTGGGATTCACTGATTTTAAACCAAGTAAATTGTATTTGGTTCTGGCCGATAGAACAGTGAGGCATCCGATTGGTATCCTGGAGAATCTGCCTCTCAGGATTGGAAGTCTGGAAGTGCCTACCGACTTCATGATCCTCGACATGGACAAGGATCCAGATGATCCATTGATTATAGGAAGACCATTCTTGGCAACAGTTGGTGTTGTGATCGAGGTGAAACAAGGCAAGATTAAGATAGGGCATGGTGAACATTTCAAGATGGAGTTTAATGTGAAGAAAGGGATTAAGAGGCCAATCATTGATGGTCAAGCTTTCTCTACAAAGACCAAGCAAAGGAAGGTGCAACATCTTGAAGAGGTCAACACCGCATTTGCCTTAGAACCTGGACAAAACCTGGAAAATCTTTTGAACCAGCCTACTGTAGTGGGGAGGATTCCAGAACCTCTTCCACATGGATCCCATGCTTAAGGAGCATGAAGAGTCAAGCTTAGGGACATTAAACAAGCTTACTTGAGAGGAAGTCCCAAAGGTATCTTTTAAATTTAGTTTATTTGTTTTATTTACTTTTATTTAATTTTTCTCTTATAGCAATTTTATAAAATAAAATAAAATAAAAATTAGAAAGAGGAAAATTGGGGAACCCGAGGGTCAACCCGACACCGTACTCGACGCGCCTGATCGTGTCCCTGCTCGGGTAGCGAATGAAGTCTAAATTCAACAAGGAAGCCCACTCTCGGTGAAGCCCACGAACCGAAACCCCAGCCTATTTAAGGGAGTCGAACCCTTCTCCCTCATTACCACCGATAAGTTTCCCCTCTGCTCTAAAAGCTTTTTAGTTTCCATAAGTTTCTATTCTCTCTAAATTTCAAGCTTTATTGATTTTTTTTGGAGACTAACCCTATTAACCTCGAGACCTAGCCTTTCTTTTTCTTCTCAAGGAACCAAACATGGAGCCAATTGCTAAAACTTACCAAAGGAAGGGAAGAAGATCCACCTCGGCCGCTGCAAAAGGGAGAGGAAACGTTCCACATTCGCAACCGTTGGCTGGACGTTTTGCCTCCCCAACCCGATGCACAACCCGATCCACCACCTGACCTGATGCTCGAGTAACCGATCGAGTAGGCCCCCGAGTTCGCTCACCGAGTCCAATGGCAAGTGCTGTCCGCCGTTCTCCTCGACGTAGGGACCTGTCTACGTCCGAAAAAACCCTTACCGACCCTATGGAGGCCGATTCTGATGCTGGAGGGGAAGAGCAAGGGGAGATCCAAACCTCTCGATCAAGGATCAGAGCCGCGGTTGCAAGGGGGAAGAGACCGGGTTCAGAGAGGGCTGAGAAGATAGCTGAGAGACCGGTTTAGGAAGAAGATCAACACGCCGAGGAGGAGGAAAGAGAGAGAGAATAGGAGCAGAGAGAGAGGACCCGCCAAGCCTCACGGAGGCTAAAACAGAAGGAGGTAGACACTCCGGCGAGACTATTCAAGGTCTTCAAGAAGATGGGCTTCGTTGGTACCCGATACCCTCACCCCAAGACCATGAAGATGTTGGGCATTGCAAGGGATGTCGAGTTTCTGTTCGACATGTGCCACCTGGGCCAGATGATGTAAGCCCACCTCGAAGCATATGAAGAGGAGACGGTCCACTTCCTTTTGACCTTGAAGCTGCACTATTTTGAGGACCACCTGACCCTACTACCCGATGGGGGGGATCAGGTTCATCACCTTTTCCGTAAAGAACAAGGACTACCGACTTAGTTTCAAAGAGATGGAGAAGCTGTATGGCTTCAAGGCTGGTAGTGGAGAAGGTATGGAAGTTAGCAAGGAGGAGATGAGGTCCCTATGGCTGACAATAGGAGACAAGCACCCCTACAAGTCCACAAGCTCCAAATCCGCTCAAATAAGGAGCCCTGTCTTGAGGTATTTTCATAAGTCCCTCGCATGCACTCTTTTTGCTAGAAAAGAGACTGGGAATGTGAACGACCATGAGCTTCAGCTGTTAGATATTGCACTGTGTGGAGTTTTGGATAGTGCTAGGGATGGAACACCACTAGTAGGAGATGTAGCTGATACTAGTATGGTGTTTGTGTTACTCGATCAATTTCTCTCCCTGAAATCGTGGGCCGTGAAAAGAAGAGAAGGAGGCAGAGAGATCTCTATTGGGGGACTAGTCACACCAATCCTAGTGGCATGCGATGTGCCCTCGAAGGGAATTGTGCACGAACCAAGATGTCTAGATGCGGATTACCTCGTGCTAGCGAGATTTTTGGCCTATGAGCGGCCTAATGACATGACGCTGTTCAAGTTTGTCCATCCAACCGTTAGAGCTGCTCAAATGATCCTGCCCAATGTCATATGCACCAAGGTTCGGCTGGGAAACAACATTGACTTCGCACCACCTTTGGAGGAGCTGTACAACCCGGAGGAGGAGTCCGAAGCTGAGAAGAGAGAGGAGACCGGGCAGAGACAGGGTGATAGCTCGGAGGAGTTCGATTTGAGGAGTATGTATGCTCTCAAAAGCAACCGGTTAGAGTGAGGGAAGCTCACAAGAGGATTGGTTGGCTGAATAGGATGAACAAGTTCTTGGCGAAAAAGGTAAATGATCTTGCTGGTTCAGTGAAGACAATGGGAGGTTAAATCAAGGAGTTGCAAGACAACGCAAGCTGTGCCTCAGCTCCTATCTTAGCGCAAGCACCAGTTTGGATGGGGAGAAGCGGACCGCTAGGAGGAACTCGAGGACTACCACCTCCGGAATCTCAAAGAGCATCATCATACGAGCCCCGAGCTGAGGAGAACATCACCCGACCAGAAGCATCGAGGAGAAGCCATTCTGACGCTTACCCGATGCCCAACCCGATGGGATACACGATGAACTATCCGATGCACCCATCGGGCACCCAATCGGGTGATTATGCTGGAATCTTCCCTCTACCCTACCAGATGCCATTCACGATGCCGTACACGATGCACCCTACGAGTGGATACACGGGTGATCATTCTGGACCTCTTCCGCCATTTCCGTCATACTACCCGATCCCCTACCTGATGAGTTACGCGATCCCACCCTCGATCAACACCTCGGATGCTGGTCCGAGTAAGTCGTCTATGCGCATTTATGAGCTCTCAGACGAGCAAACACCGGCAGTTGCTGAAGCCGGCGATGACCCCGGCTACACGTTAGCGAGTATGGTGGCTGCTGCAACCTCCTTCTTCTCCAACCCATAAGGTACCAATTTCATCCAACACTTGCATATACCATTGCATTTAGTTTAATTCATTTTGTGTGATTCTTGGATTCTTTTCCAACTTTTACTTACACAGAGACTCTGTAATTTAAGTTTGGGGGAGGGTCTTAGAATGTATTTAACATTGTATTTTATTTTCTTATTTTTATTATTTCAAATTTTTGTATGTTAGTTTTATTCATTTGAGTGCATCTATGTGCATTAAAAAACCCAAAAAAATTTGAAAATTTTTGTTCAAAAAAAAAAAGTTATAAAAAACTAATAATAAAAAAAAAGAGTGTTCATGTAGTTGCATTTACATATTAGGATTGAGTTTAGTTTGTTTCTATAGGATTGTTGCATATGCATCTTAGGGGACAATGATTAAAACCACCTTGTTTAAAATCAAACTTTAGGATTGAAGCTATAGCCCTTAGTCACAGTTCATTGTTGCTAGATCAATCTTTGGGAAAAAATGAAAAATCTTTGCTTAGACCCTTTGTGTTGATTGAATGCTTCCTCTACCTGCTTGAACATTAGAACCTCTCTAAGGTTTAGGGAGTAAAAAAGATAGTTAAAAATCAAGGATGTGGGTAGTTTAATTCTAGGGGTTTAAAAAAAAAAAAAAAGTGAATGAGAAAATAATAGATCATCAAGAGTTAAGCTTTGTATGCCCAAATTGTTTTCAGTCTTAGATAGTTTTCAAAACTGTCTAACATTCCATCTTTTGAGAGAAAACCACCCAAAGAATTTGTTTGAAACCACCTTACTAAAAAGCCTTACCCTTGAAACCGATTGAGCTTGATTCACCTTCCATTTGCAAGAATTTGCCAAACACTTAATTGAATGTGAAAGAGATGTTCTTTATCTTTAGTTGGAGGTTGAGCTAGATCGACGCATGGTAATAAGCATAGAAAAATATTTATAAGTATGTTGATTGATCTTAGCACCATTAAACTATCTTTAAGGACTATAGCTTGAATCCTTCGCTTAGCATTTTTAAGGTTATGAGTCCCCACTTTCAAACCATACCCTCTTACTTCCTTGCTAGAGGACTAGCAAGATTTAAGTTGGGGGGTCTGATAACTCCCTAATTTATATGTTTTTAGCATCCTTTTTTGTCCATATTTTCATACCTCTAACTTAGCATTTTTAGGCCATTAACTGTAGGAGTTCACTTTTAGAGCATTTAGGGTGTTGCATTTTTGCATTTGCATATTTTGGATGAAAACAGGTGCTAAAGAGCCAAAAATGGGGAAAAACAAGGACAACTCGAGCATTTACCCGAAGGAGCCATCGAGCTACAAGAACAAGTCCGAACCCCAACACGATCAAAGAGGATCCAAGAGCGTGAAGAGCAACCCGAAGATCCACCCGAGCGGTAACCCGACTTCACCTTCGTGTACCCCATCGAGTAGACCATCGGGCATGTCTGGGAAGCTAGGTCAAACGGTTTCCATATATAAACCCCCTCTTTCCCTAGCTCGCAAACGAGCACGCCCAGACCCTCAAACCAGAAGCGAGAGCTCCTGTGAGGGAACTGAGCGACTCAACATTTTTCTTCTTGTTTTGCATTTTTATTTTGTAGTTTTCTTAGATTTCTATCTTATACTCTTTCTACTCTACTCTATCGTTTAATACAATGTCATTTTCATTCATTTTGATTGCTTTGTTATTTGTTTCTATGTCTGAGTAGTGTAGTAAAGTTTCTAGGGATAGGATAGATGATTTTGTGTTCTTGATCGGTTAGCATGCCTTAGTTGATTGTAAATGATTGATAGATTTCCTTCTAGGTTGGTGATCTTAATGCTGTCAACAGACCGAAAGGTTGAGATTAGATCTAGGGCGTTTACAAATGCTACAGGCCAAAAGGAGTAGATAAAATGTTTGATTTAGCCAATGCTAGAGGTTTACTTGACTCTGAGTAAGAAATTAGATGAGTTCGAGTCTACTGATAATAATGAATCGTTCTTAATGTCTGCTTGTTCATATTACTAGTGCGACAGTGTGGTAATGTGTTCAAGGTTGATTGTTGCTAGTGCGAAAGTGTGGTGACAAGGTCTTAGAGGTTCATTGTCTAGGAAATAATTGCTTGAGGCATGTAAGGAATCCGTACTGGTCTAGGATACTTAGGATTTGATTACCCCCATCCTTAGGAACTTTCGTATTTCCATTATTTGCATTTTCTTCACTTACTCGACTACCTACCTGATCAGGTACACGATAACCTGCATCGAGTAATACCTCGAGCTGTTCATATCTCACTTGCATACTCGATCACCCCACTCGATCCTGTACTCGATTGCTTGCATCGAGTGCTTAGGTCGTGTGGTTTCTCTGTTTATATTCTTTTCTTTTGTTTATTTTAGGATTGTTAGAACCAAAACCTTATCTGCTTGGCTTGACTTGTATTGTACTGATCATATCGTTCCTGCTAGCAATAGACAACCATTTGGATTGATAACCCTTTGTACTACAACTGCATAGGGGATTGATACCCTGGGTGAAAACCTGTCTATCAAGCTCCCAGTTTCGTACCGTTGTAGTGTGTTAAACCATTCTGACAGTTGGAGTTCGAACAACAGGACTATACGTCTCTAGGTAGTCGATTCCTTCCTCTTGATCATATCCTTTAGCGACCAAGCGAGCTTTAAGCTTGTTTAGTGTACCATCAACATTGAGTTTGGTCCTGAAAACCCACTTACTGCCTAAAATATGCATATCACGAGTTGGTGGTGTTAAAGACCATGTGTTTGCTTCTTTGCAGTTACCCATTTCTTCTGACATTGCACCATTCCAACCTGGGTCTTTAAGTGCAGCAGTGACTGTCTTAGGCTCTGGACAAGAGACTTTATGTGACAACATTACATACTTTGGATTTGGTTTTCGAATGCCTTCCTTTCTTCTTGTTACCATGACATGATCGTTGGTTACAGCCATTTCAGCAACATCAGTCTCGTCATCAGAGTCATCGGAGTTATCATGATGTGGTGACATAGCATTTTGAGATGGATGAGCGCTGTCGCCAATAGAAGCAGGATCGAAGCCTATCGTACGCTCAGAACACTCACCAATCTCAAACACTGTTGTAGGAACATCAAGAAGTGTATACTGAGAAGCTGCAGGTTGAATGTTCGAAGCTGCTTGAGGAATTGTAGGCTGTGTTGGAGTTTCTGAAGTTGACTCCAAGGCCTTATACCATGCTGAGGAGAGAGCAGTAACCGGCTGTGGATGCATATGACTGTAGATTGTCGAAAAAGGAAAGGCTGCTTCATCAAATATAACATGCCTGCTGATGTACACTCGACCTGTTGGAGGATATAAGCAGCGGTAACCCTTATATTTTTCATTGTAGCCAAGGAAAACACACTGAAGAGACTTGGGATCAAGTTTGTTGGCAGCATAGTCTCTCAATGTAGGAAAACAAGCACAACCAAAGACGCGCAGAGAGAGATATGTAGGAGCTCTACCATGTAGCCTTTCAAAAGGAGAGATCGAATCTGCAGAGTGAGTTGCGGGAAGCAGATTGATAAGAAAACTTGCGGTAAAGAAAGCTTCGACCCAGTATTTAGATGGAACTCGACTCTGATATATCATGGAGAGACCGAGCTCAGTAATGTGCCTGTGTTTTCTCTCTGCCAAACCATTCTGTTGTGGAGTGTGGGGGCAAGATAATAATTGTTGTATTCCACAACTTTGTAAGTGTTGCAAGAATTGTGTACTAATGAACTCTCCACCTCCATCACACTGGAAAGTCATGATTTTGCTATCAAACTGAATTTTCAACCATTTTCTGGAACATAAGGAAGATTGAAAAGAAGTCCGATTTTATTTTCAGTGGATAAAACCAACTGTATCTTGAGAAATTGTCTACAAAGACTACATAGAATCTGAACCCTTGAATAGAAGTTATTGGAGAGGGACCCCTATGTCACAGTGAATCCTCTCAAGAGGTTTGGTAGTAACAAAACTAGAAGGAGAAAAAGGAAGTCTTGAGCTTTTCCCTAGCTGACAAGCTTCACACACTGACTTGGTGACTTTATTGAAGGAAATAGACTTGTTGTTGGCCAACTGTTGGAGGATTTGCGTGTGAGGATGACCAAGTCGTCTGTGCCACACTTCATCACTTGCCAGATGTTGATGTTCAAAATAGAAGACTTGATGATTAGATTCCTCCAAACTGTACATGCCTTTACTGAACCTTCCCTTCACCAACAGATTCCTGGTCGCCTTTTCATTAATACGAACACCATCATCATCAAAATCAAAAGCACACAGATAATCGTGGGTCAGTTTTGAAACAGATAGTAATGATCTAGTAATATCATGACACACGAGCACATCGTTTAAAGGCAGATTACCTGATGTCGAGGCTATGCTTGTGGAACCTGTGTGAGTAATCGGGAGAAAGCTACCATCACCTACCATCACCGAGTCTGAACCATTTTATGGTTGTGATTGTTGCAGGACTTGAGTGGAGTTGGTGACGTGCGCAGAGGAGCCTGAATCTGGAAGCCACTCGTGTCCATGTTGGTATGTGACATCAGTGATTCGCATCGCAGCTAAGGCAACTGGTACTGGCACATCTTCATGTTGATAGCTGTTGTTGAACCGATGCCAGCAGCGAAGAGCAGGGTGACCATTCTTGCCACAGATTTGACACGTGATGGACTGAGAACCAGAGGTGCTTGAGAGTTGTTGATGGAAACCTCTGCCTCTTGTTGAGAATGAGTTCCTTCCTCCACGACCATAACGATTATTACCTCTACCTCTGCCATTGTTGTTAGACTGGTAGTAGCTGGAACCATTTGACTGAGAGACTGTGAAGGCAAGATGAGGAGTGATTGAGTTCTCAACTAGGTAGGCTTGAAGACGATCATCATAGCCAGTAAGCTTTGGAACCACATCCTCCAGGGTCGGACCACGAACAGAGTCAACCGCATTCTCAATGGTAGTTTTAACCGGTTCATACTCACACCCTAGACCGTTTAAAGCAGCAAAGATCTTCATTTTCTCAGTGACTGGACTACCAACAGAGGCTAACTTGTCACAAATACTCTGAAGTTCCCTAAGGTCACCATAGCCCTATCCTTCTTTTCTATGGTCTGTAACTTTCTCTGAAGTTCTAACAGCCTAGAGGCAGAGACTCTATTGAAGTGATTAGCCAAAGTAATCCATACTTCAGTCGATGTAATGCAGTTGAGGACCACGCTAAGGATATCTTCAGCAAAGGAACCAAGAAGCCAAGATCTGACAACTGAATCTGTGCGGATCCAGTTCTGGTACTCGCTCTGGAACTCTAGATTTGGCCTCTCTGTTGTGGTGCCGTTGATTCTAGGAACGCTGACGGTAGCTTGAGGAACTGGGGTGGATCCGTTGATGAAGCCGAGCAAACCTTGACCGGTTAGAAAGGTCTCGAACTGATTCTTCCACATAACATAGTTCTGACTGGTGAGAGTGACGGTAACGCAGTTGAAAATGTTTAGAGTAGGGACCGTATAGGTTCCCGTGGAACGATTTGCCATAGTCTCAAAATGACTAGGCTCTGATACCATGAAAGCAAAAGAGAGAAACTTTGTGGATAACGGAACTTTTTATTATTTCAGCTCACACACAGAATCAAGGGCTGCAAATTGGTTTGATAATTGCATAATCGGTTTGCAGGTTGACTGCTTTATGATTGCTACTTTCTTTCCTTCTTTAATCTTGGCTTTATGTGCAATGAACGCAGCTTCCTCCTTTGTTCCGTTTGTTTTGTCTTAGTGAAGCTGGCTCTTTTCCTTTCGACAGAGAGGTGTCCGTTGTAGCAGCCGACCGTTGAGCACATACGACATCGTTTTGTGTTTCTTGGATTTTAGTTGAAAGCAAATACTCTGTTTCATTTGGAATCTTCATCCTGTCTGCTATCACAACTGACGTACTTTCAAATAACAAAATAAATTTTGATACGTGTTAAATAATTTATATAATGTAACCATTTAATAAAATATTTTTTTACGGTTGCATCTTTTCAATATAATTTTTTCGTAAAATATCTTATTTTACTTTTAGCAATCTAAAAATAGTGTTTACCGTCATGTCTTTCACAGACTCTGTTGTATAAGTTTGTGACAAACTCGATCGTGAGAAGTTTCAGATCGTTTTGCTTTTAGGAGAAAGCACGTGATGTACGTATAGGGGGAGAAATTTTTTAATTAACTCGTAGATGGAACTCGTGATAGATGCATTAATAAAGACTATCCATCATGCGTTTGAGATAAATTATGTAGAGTTTTAGTCTCAACTGTACAATCTATGAAGATTGGTATGTTTCGAATTCCTTTTAACTTCTTTTCCTTATTTTGCTCATAATATTAATTTAAGAACTAGTAACTGTTTAGTGGAAACGTTCAGAAATTTTTACGCAAACATTGTTCTTCACGATTAGGCAACCAGCTTTCAGCTTGCTTTGGTTTTATATTGAAAGTTTCTTATTTAGATAGTTTTAAGTATTGGACTGACTAAAATTCGAAGTGTATCAGAAGCTTTTGGAAGTTAGAAAGTTTTTAGAATATTTAAAACAATTGAAATTTGAAAGTTCTCATTTTCGAAGTATATGACACTACTATATAGAAAAGTTTGAAATTTATTTATTTCAATGTCGTCTCTCTAATTGCTTATAAACAACTAATATTTTCTAAGTGACGTACGTTTTCTTTTGTTTACACATTATCTGCACTGTAATAATTTCATATTCTTTTTCTTTTTTGCATATTCTTCTCAGCATCAATGGTGTTTAAATTTCAAGGATATCTGAATGACATAACAGCTTTGACTGTTTGACAAAAAAAAAAATAAAATAAATAAATAAATAAATAAAAAAACTGCTTTGACTATACGCTTGTATCACTTCAAGTTCATTGGTAGGACAGCCAATATTACAGCAGACACTTTAGCGAAGGTCGGAAGGATCAATACTCCTTTTCTTGTCTCTTGGATCCTATAGATGTATGTCCCTGTTATGTTTTAAAATTAACGTTGTAACTTTGTGTCTTTCTATTAATAGAAAATTGGCCGAGAAAAACAAGAAAAAAAAAATATATATATATATATACCTTATATCGCGTAATTTGGTTTTTCTATCGTGTTTATAGATAATATATCTGAGGAGATCAGAGTACCTCCATGACCTATTCGTCGAGAAGGAAGAAAATATGAATTGGGACTGCTAGAGCACTAGCCACTAGACCAGAGTACCTCAATGACCATGAGCTATGCGACCCGAAGATCCTTTTTTTTTTTTTTCGACCCGAAGATCTTATAGATGTGAAAGCAGCTAACATTCTATTGGATGAGGAAATTGAAGCAGTTTTTAGGGATTTTGGTTTAGCCAAGCTTCTCGACCATAGGATGTCACACGTCACAACCACAGTCCGGGAACCGTACGTATAGAAGACTGATATCTTTTGCTTTGGTATACTACGCCTCGAGTCCATTACGGGCAAGCCTGTTCTTAAACCGAGCACTACTGGCCTTGGTCCCTCACTCCATTTAAAGAATACTAAAACAAGAATTCTGTACACGTATATATACATAACACGAAAGTTTAGACCATGGACACAAAAAAACTTCGAAAACGCAAAGAAATTGAGTTTTACTGTATCCATACCAAAAAAATTGATTCTTGTTTGATTTTGACATTTACGTATGTTGAAAACTTGAAGCAATTTACGGGACATAAAAGCTCATGATTTTAGCCGATCCTTACACCAAAAAAGCATTATGCTTGACGTCCAATATTTCCTTCCTATGTAACAACTTGAAAGACTACAGTTCAACACAATTCAACCTTTTGAAGACATAAAGACTACACTTATTCAGAATTATATTTGAGATTTTTCTTAAAATACCATATTCTAAGTTTTTTTTTTCCAAAAATACTATACTATAAGTGTTTTTTTTTCTTCAAAAAATACTACACTTTAAGTTTTTTTTTCCAAAAATACCACAAAAAATAATTGAATTTAAAGTATGTGAATTTTATTTTTCTAAGTTTGGATTGACAAATTTAGATTTAGTGTATAGTTTTTAGGGGCTAGGGTTTAGTGTTTAGGATTTAATTTTGAATATAAAAACTTTAATCTAATTTTGTGGTATTTTGAAAAAAAAAACTCATTTTAGTGATATTTTTGGAAAATAAAGCTAGAAATGGTATTATGGAAAAAAAAATTATTTTAATGGTAAATTTGTATTTAAGATAATGCATATTGTATCATTGAAATCATGAGAATCTAATATAATTATTCTTTTAATACATTGTGTGTTCTTACCCTCGTCAATTTATCACGTTACTCCAACTTGAAATATGAAAAGGTGGTAAAAAAGTAAAATCAATAATTGTAATAACATTTTTGTGGCAGCCGATAGGGTTTATCAAAAACAAAACAAAAAATGTTTAATGTGAAGTTATTTGAATAGACATGACCACAAATGCGGTTAGTATGATTAAGGTATATTAACCATCAGTTGCGTTTAAATTTTTTGTTTAACTGTAACCGTCTAATAAATAGTTAAGCCCTTGATATTATATATAGCTTCGGTTAAAGTGGTTATGGTTAAATATATTTTACATTAAAAAAAAATGATTGCTAGCTACATGAAGTATAGGAAAATATATGGTCACACATGTCAAATATAATATTATACCCTCAACTACATAAAATATATATAATATATGACTATATGCACTGACGTTATGTGGTCAACACTATAGATATACAATTGTGGTAAATCGGTAGACTGTCTTCGGCGTTGACCAGCGATGACTCAGCATTGACAAAAAATATTCCAATTTTTTATTATTATGCTATTACAACATAAAATAATAATTTTGATATATCTTTAATTTATTCATTCTTATAATAATTATTTATCTATTCAAATTTAACGCTAAACTAATTGTAAAATTAATAAAAAAATCTTTAATAATAATAATTCGATTGATTTTAAATACTATTTGTTTGTTTATATATAATTTTTTATTATTTAATGTTTTCAACCATAAAAATTATTTAGTACATGAAATATCAATAAATCAAACTCAACTAGTTTTATTAGAAAAATAATATGCAAAAAAGATTGAGTATATGAATCTTTAGTCTAAAGATTGCATGGTAAAAAATATAGAAATTTTTCATACTCTTTACTCTATAGTTTTCATACTCATAATAACATGTAAACAACAAAAAATTCACAATATTTATTTTTAATATATAAAAGATAGAAGATACAAAATTTTGATCTTGGCAAAACAATATATTTAAGTTTTAAAAAAATAATATATATATATATATAATATAGATTTAAAATTTTTAGTTATAATTGTAATGCCAGTGTACCAGAAAATTTGACATATTGGAGTTTATATCAAAAATTGGAGTGAAGTCCGTTTAAATTTCTGGTTGGTTTACTAAGATTTTCGATTTATTAATTAAATCAAATGATGGTTTGATTAATTTCGGTTTAATGTAATTAAACAGAAACCCTATTATTTATTAAGTGAGGCTTTCTTCTCTTTTGCTTGGTGGCTGTTATCGTTGTTGGTCTGTGAGAAAGAGAGAGCTCATGGTCGTGGGGTGTGAAGGAGAGGAAGAAAGCGTGATTTTGGTGTGTTAGGCAAAGGAGACGGATTGTCAGAATTTGGGGAAAAAAAGTTTCAGGGTAGCAAATCATTGCAAAAGGTAATAAAATTTAATGGAATTATAGATAAACCTTTTATCTAGATGCTCTTTTTTACGGAATTAGATTTGACTTAAAAAGTTATCTGCAGTTTCGTGAGGTGCTTTGTCTCTGACGTGAACTGAGACCAGCGGAGATTGTAAGTGCGATCGTGTGCTCGTCTGTTATCCCATCGACACAAGATTTTATGGGAAGCTTTGGGATGTCTAGGTAAAGGATTTGAAAGTTAACGGTTGGTTTTAGTTTTAGGGTTTCGTCTTTGAGACTATAGTTTTGTGTTGTTTCTATTCAGTTTACTTTAAGATTGATTTTGGTTGTGTGGCTTGTTGTAGGGTGTTGCTGGGCTGTTTGAGACGTTAGGAGAGTCTTTACTGGTTGTATTTGTTATTAAAATCAGTTTGATAAGGTAAGTGCATGACCATGAGCTTATCTAAGTGATTGGATTGTATGACTTGTTTTGTGTGATGATGTGTAGGTGTGGTGAATGTGTTATTGGGTGTTCTGTTCAATGGCTGTTTTTTATGTTTTATTTGTGGTTGTATTCTTGATTTGCTTGTGTGTATAGCTCATAGATGGAAGGATCGCCTCACTGGATATTTCTGTTAATACTCACGCATCTCATTGTGTTTGTGGTGCAGGTAATGTGTAGCGTGAAATCATGGCTATGAGGAAGAGGATGATATAGGGTCTCGGTTGTATTATTGGTTATGTTATTTTGTTGTTGGAACCTTTGTTAGGATGCTAGTTTGGTTAACTTTAGCACTTCAAATTGCACCAAACAAGGAAGACCCAAACATACTGACATTTATGTTCATGCATGTGGTTCGTAAGCAACTTGAAATTGTTTTATCCATACCTCTTCTTGTGACTTTAGTGAATAAGTTAGCATATGTAATAACTTAGATGATCTATCATTCATCTTGTATATGTAAACAAACGATCAGTGTATGTTTGGGGGAAAAACAAATATACACTATCACTACAACGATAATAATATGAGAAAGAAGCACCATGAGACAGAAGACGAAGCATTTTCTACATAGAAAAAATTGTGTAGCTCAATAGTAGTTACACGCCTGATTGTTTTTGTAAAAAGATATATATTAATATTGTTAGAAAAGTTTCCGAGGTTTTCTTACAAGACAAAAAAAAAAAAAAAGAATTTTATTTTCAAAGCTTAGCTAGTGATATTAACTTTCAGATTAAGAAAAAAATTATGAATAAAGCAAACCCGATTGTCCTGATTAAACGTTGGCTAACTAGAAAAGCATGTTGACACTCCATATCACCCGAAGGTCCTACTACTTTACTATGTGTAACTTATTCTAAATTGGCGTTTTAGTATTTTATTAATTATACTTTACCTTAATATTTTATAAAATTTACTATCAGTGTACAGTATATAACCAAAAATCGACGTATCAAGTAAATATTAGATCTTAACACATGAATTAATTTCAGAGTTAGTCACTACACCGATTTAATGCAAAAAAAAATCATTGATTAAAAATATTTTTAAGAGATCTCTTTATTTTAAATATGTTATTAATCTAACTAAAAATATTATTATGAAAGTTTTATTCTAATATTTAAAAATGATGTTTATAAAGTAAAAGAGAATTTAGTTTTTTTCTAAATAAGGTTCTTGACTAAACCGGTTTTCATAAGATTTTTGTTAAAAAAAACTGATATGAATTAATGAAATGAAGAACACAGATTATCATATGTATAAAAAATTGTGTTCTAGTAACAGGTTTTGATGTTTGGAAAATGGTTTAATGAGTGCAATGGTTGTTGTGCAACATGGATGGTAGAAATTCCCTACTTAGTAAAAAGTTTTCTACCAAAAATACCTTTTACCCTATTTTTCAAAAAATTAGATTTTTGAAGATTCTCCAGTGACATTGTATGTCAATAGATTAAGATCAATTGTTTGTTTTTTTCAAAATCTTCCCTTTTAATATATAGTTGATGTTTTGATTAATATATGAATAAAAATATTACTTAACACTCCAACTTTGAAACTAGAAGCAAAACTAGAGTTGTTCTCCATGTGAGACAAATATAAAAGAGATTTTGGACCCTTAATTAAGAAATTAATAGATATATATATATATATATATAGTTTATCTTTAGAAACTCCCCAGTTTTGAGAAATGTTGAATTACATACATCTATCCCTTTTTTAATCTAGCTTTCATCTTTAAAACAAAATGTAACATGCAATTTTTTTTTTTTAATATTTTTAATCAATGAGACAAGATATTGATTAGATTTGTTTTGTTTAAAATGACAAATAATGTTAATACATGTAAAAGACATAAGTAAAGAAATAAAGAAGACGAAAGATCTAGGGGAAAAAAAAAAGAGTCCACCATAGACACCCATGTTATTCAAGCATCAACCTATATTCCCCCTTCTACACCACCAACTTTGTAAATATCTTAAACGTTTTCATATATTTCCCTTTCTTCGTTTCGCCTTCATTTTAACTTCAAGTTGAAAAAACTAGCTTAAGGACTTAAGGTCTAAGCCACCTGATTATTTTATTTCAGTGTAGGGAAGAATTTTCAACAAAAGGCTTAAAAACATCACTGTTCTCACCAACTGAAATTTAGTATATAAACATGCATATATAGAGGCGTCCGTGGATTATCACAGTTCTCACAAACTAAAGTATCAAACAATAAAAGAAAACATTATGTCTCTTACTCCAGAATGGGTCATGATGGGAGGAGAAGATGCTGAGAGTTACAAGAAGCATTCCGCATACCAGGTTTATCTATGTAGAAAACGATGATTGAATTCCTAACTAGGTTATCCTACGACGTGTTAACATTTAACAGTCTTCTCTTTCCTTTGGTTTTTCTAGAGAGCGTTGGTGGAAGCGGCAAATGAAAAGATAAACGAAGTGATCTCAGCGAGCCGTAGTCTCGATTTGATTTCAAATGGGTTTAGTGTAGCGGATTTCGGCTGTGCGAGTGGACCTAACACTTTTGTGGCAGTCCAAACCATAATAGATGCTGTGGAAAACAAATACCGTAGGGAAACCGGACAAAACCCCGTGGATAACATCGAGTTCCAAGTCCTCTTCAACGACTTAAGCAATAACGATTTCAACTCTCTCTTCCGGACACTTCCCTCGGACAGGAGGTATTATAGCGTTGGTGTTCCTGGTTCCTTCTTCGAACAGGTTCTTCCTAAGCAGAGTTTCCACATCGGAGTCATGAATTACGCTTTTCAGTTCATCTCAAAAGTTCCAAAAGGGATCTTGGACCGCGACTCTCCCATGTGGAACAGAGACATCCATTGCACCGGCTTCAACAACAAGGTGAAGAAAGCATATCTCGACCAGTACTTGGTCGACACCAAGAATATATTGGATGCTCGAGCTGAAGAGCTCGTGCCCGGGGGATTGATGTTGATTTTAGGATCATGTCTAAAAGACGGTATGAAGATGTCGGAAACCTATAGAGGAATAGTCCTAGATTTAATTGGAGCTTCTTTAAATGATCTTGCTCATCAGGTATGCATATGTATAATTTTTTATGTTAACAAACTATATCTACAATCACATAACTAACATTATCTTCTTTTTTTTAGGGTGTCATCGAGCAAGAGAAGGTGGACTCTCTCAACATTAGACTCTACATTGCAGAGGAAGGCGAGTTGAGGCAAATCATAGAGGAGAACCGGAAGTTCACAGTTGAGGCTTTCGAGGATATCAATCAGCCCATCGAGGAGTCATCAGATCCCAATATCTTTGTAGCCTCCTCTAAGGCTGCCTTAGGTGGCATACTCTCCGCACATTTTGGAGCCGAAGCTATGAGAAAAGCCTTTGAGCTCGTCGAGGTCAAGGCACAACAAAACTTTTCTCGCATCGAGAATGCCAAACCCGGAATGCAATACCTCATTGTACTTCGCAAGAACTGACTAATGATCCATATTGTGAATATGTGTCTCCTCCATGCATGGTTGCATTTCATCTTCTTGTTGATGTTATCTTAGCGTCTTTTGTATTCTCCACAATCCTATAAATGAATAAATGTTTTGGTTATTGTTTATGATTAAGCTTATAAAAAACTATAATCATTTCATTAAATTAAGGGAACCCCAAATATATACTAAGAAATTTACTTAAAATATCATACTTTAAGTTTTTTTTTTTTTTTTTTGCAAAAATACTAGAAAAGTTTTTTTCAAAAACTTCCAAAACACACAAAAATTGATTTTCCACTGCGTGTAATTATTTTTAAGTTCAAGTTGACAATTTTAGATTTAGAATATAGTTTTTAGGCGTATAGTTTAGTGTTTATGATTTGGAGATTTGTTTTTAAATGTATAGTTTAATGTTTATGATTTAGGAAATTAATATTTTTATATTAAAATTTTAGTTTAATTTTGTAGTATTCCTGAAAAAACTCATTTTAGTACTAATATTTACGTGATTTGCCCTTACATATTTGACACTTAAAGCATCGAATATCCTTTGCCTTTGTGATCATCTTCTTACCTTTTCTTTTCGGGTTTGAATTTAGCAGTTTTGGCTTGATGTATGGCTTGTACTCTTTTTGGTAGCCAGGCTTTTCCTTCTTTTGATAACTTGATTTTTCCAAACTGTAGTTGGTCTTGGTGGTGCTGTAGCTGGATCGGGAATTCTTTCTTTTGATTTGTTGTTCGAACATGACTGCATTGTGAAGCATTTCCTTAAGTTTCACATAGTGTTGAGTTTCTAGACGGTCATGGTTGCATTTCATCTTCTTGTTGATGTTATCTTAGCATCTTTTGTATTCTCCACAATCCTACAAATGAATAAATGTTTTGGTCATTATTTATGAATTAAGCTTATAAAAATCTAGAATCATTTAATTAAATTAAGGGAACCCCAAATATATACTGAGAAAATTACTTAAAATACGATACTTTAAGTTTTTTTTTTTTGTAAAAATACTACAAAGTTTCTTTTTTTTTCCAAAAGTACCATTAACACAAAGATTGGTTTTCCATTGCATAGATTTTTTTTTTTAGGTTCAGATTGACAATTATAGATTTAAATATAGTTTTTAGGGGTATAGTTTAGTTTATATGATTTAAGGATTGGTTTTTAAAGGTGCAGCTTAGTGTTTACAGTTTAGGGATTAGTTTTTAATAGTAAAATTTTAGTTCAATTTTGTAACATCCGTGAACCGAAATCCCGGTTTGGGAGTTGCATCGGTCGATGCAGATGTTGCATCGGTCGATGCAAGGTCGAGTTTGTGCGTTTTGACTTAAGTCAAACGCTGCGTTTTGGGTAAAGGAAAACCCTTAAACTCGTATTTTGTCTCATTAGGCGTGTTTAGCCGCTCTTGAGAGAAACGAAAGAGAAAGAGAAGTGTTCTTGGCGTTTTTAGTGATTTCTGGAGTTTTGTGGCATTTCTTGGTGAGATCTGTAGCTGGGATTGTTGTAGGAGCTTCCTATGAGCTTGTTCTTGTTTGTTAGAGGTTCATATTCTTCTGTGGCAAAGGTAAGTGCATGACCATGGCTTATCTAAGCTAGAGGACTCTTTAATCTGTTTGTTGTGTGATATTAGACTTGTTAGATCGTTGCTATGGACGCGGGAAGCTTTCTTATGGCTTGGGATTGAGTTTTGTGGTTTAGGAACGAAGATTCGGTGAGAAGCTTCGGGGAAAACACGGTGCTCGACGTTGCGTCGATCGATGCATATCTTGCGTCGGTCGATGCAAGTGCGAGGACGGCGCGTAAAACTCTAGGGTTTTCGTGTTACGTCGAGCATGCGTCGGTTGATGCGGATTGGGTATCTGTCGATGCAAGTTACACATGCATCGGTCGATGCAGATTCTGTGTCGATCGATGCTTCCCCATTTGGCATCGGTCGATGCATGTTCGCGTCGGTCGATGCTGAGTCCTGGTTTGTTACTTGTCGTTTATTGATTGTTGTGTGTTGGTTATTAATACTCTATTGCTTGTGTATATAGCCCAGTAGTTGGGAGGATTGCCTTACTAAGTGTTTATAAAATACTCATGCATTGCAATATGTGTTTGTGGTGCAAGTAAAGGCAAAGTGTGATCGTGGAATCAAGGCAATGAAGAAGAGGATGTTCTACTGGTTCGCTTGGTTGTCTAGCTTTTGTTAGGTTGCTAGAGTTGCGTCCTAGAATGTTTCTTAGGATTGCTGGTTCACTGGTTATGTTGTTTGGATCATTAGTTTATGATTGGAATTAATACTGGATATTGTTCTATTGGTTATTATATTTATTGGTTATTATTTAATGGTTATTGGCATTGTTATTCCGCTATTGGTTGTGATTGTGGATAGGTGGCTAGTGGATATGGGACCACTAGTTGTAGTTTATTTATTATATTATATTTGTTATTTATTTATTATTTAAAAAAAAAAGGGTCGGTCGTTTCAGTTTGGTATCAGAGCCCTTACGGTTCTAGGTTTGGGTTCACTAGGCTTTGTGCTGTAGATGTTTGGGATTTGCATGCTTTGATTGATTATGTGAGTTAGTCAATTGTGTGTGTGGCATGGAGTCCTAGAACATCCTCTTCGAGCCGACAGTGTGATTCCACGGTGAGTTTGTGTTTTTGTGTTATGTTAAGATTGCTTGTTAGCCTCTGTTCTTGGAAGTGTAGTGGTTAAAGGTGTTTGAGATGTGGGTCGTGGACGGGGACGTGGTCGTGGTCATGGTCGGGCGGGTCCCGAGGCCAGCGAGGGTGTGGTCCAGAGTTCCACGAGGAGGTACGTCAGAGGGTCGCAAGCGTATCAGGAGGGACCAGAGAGGGTTAGCCGGTGTGAATGCCGGGGGTGCTGGGAACCCAGGTGTGGGGTTGCAGCAGGTGGAGCCCAGGGTCGAGATGATCGCTTGGCGGATCTATTGGTGTGTTGTTGGAGCGGTTACCAAGAAGGGTACCAGTGCAGGCTCTAGTTGTACCGCATGTGGCGGGGTGCAGCCGAGGGCTGTGAATGTTGAGGAGTTCAATCTTATGTTAAGAGGATGAGCAGTTGTAGATGACCGGTAAGAGATTATTCTCAAGAGGTATCAAGCCTAGAGAGGCGGATAGGTGGAGATATGCAGTTGGAGCAGATATTTTTGCAGCTTGGTGGTTAATCCAGTTGGATATTAGAAGTTGAGTGGGCAGGCATAACATTGCAATGTTATACTTGGACCACAGGAGGTACTTTTGGTCGGGAGATGTTTATAGTGGTTAAGGATTGTTGCTCCTGAGGGGATGGTGATTCTCCTGAATACCGATAGCTCGAGGGGCTGGGGGCTCCGAGAGTGGCAGAGGGGATTATGTTCCCCTGAGGGGATGAGTAGTTCCCCTGATACCGAGATCTGGAGGATTGTGTTCCAAGAGTGAGACGGTATAACTCGAAGACGCTGGTCTGAGAGTGAGATCGGTATGGCTCGAAGGTTTCGACCTAAGGGTGGTGGATTTGGGAGCAAGCAATACCTAGGACGTGAGTATAAACAACCCGATTGAATGTAGACCTCGAGATATTGACGGTGGTTTAATCTCGGGTTTTAGATGTGTTGACCGATGGGTCAGGGTTTTATGAACCAGAGCGGTTATGAATGTTTGGCTGTTTCGCCAGGATTGTGAGGCCGATGGTGCTGGAGTCCCGGGAAGGGGAGTTATAGCAGATCTGAGCCCGGAAAGGCATGTTTGCCAGATACATAAGTTCACGAGAAGCCTTCATGGCAGGATAATCTAACCGTTGCGATGATGTTGGATTACGTTCATTGGAGATGGACAGGGTTGCAAGATTCAAGGTTTTGGTAAGCTTGCCGAGGGAGACAAGGCAAAAGGGTTGAGTTGGCGGCTTGGAAAGCATTTGACGCGGTGAATCAGAATGTGCGAACGTATGGTACTTGTTTGTTTTATTACGTTCGTATTGATGATTTGCTGTGGAGAATTGCTAAGCGAAAAGCTAACTTTGTAATAAGCTATCTTGTGGAAGTTTCCCTAAGAAACAAGTTACTAGAGGTTCTTCGATGGACAGAAGATGTTGATATCCGAGTGGTGGTGAGTTGTTGTGGGCTTACTTGATTATTTATCTAGTAGAGTTGGAGACGCAGCTAGAGGATTGGTTGAGCAGGGGACTCTTTTGTCTTAACACTTCACTGTGGGGAACGTCGGTGTTCGTCAAGAAGAAAGACGAGGTATGGGTTTATGAGTTTGTGGCGATGTCGTTCGGGTTGACTAACGCGCCAGCAGCGTTTATGAGGTTAATGAACGGCGTGTTTCAAGAGTTTCTGGACGTGTCTGTCATCATTTTCATCTACGCTATCCTGGTATTTTCTAAGAGTCCTTAAGAGCATGCAGTGCATTTGAGAGCAGTTCTGGAGAAGCTGCGGGAGCAAAAATTGTTTGCGAAGTTGAGCAAGTGCAGTTTTTGGCAGCATGAGATGGGTTTCTGTGGATCCGGAGAAGATTCAGGCTATCAGGGATTGGCCTAGACCGCAGAATGCCATAGAGATCAGGAGTTTTTTGGGGTGGCAGGATATTACAGAAGATTTGTGCAGGGCTTTGCGAGCAGAGCACGTCCTATGACTAAGTTGACTGGGAAGGATGTTCCTTTTTTCTGGTCACAGGAGTGTGAGGAAGGCTTTGCGAGCCTGAAAGAGATGTTGTCTACTACGCCAGTGTTGGCTTTGCCAGAGCAGCGTGAACCCTATGTGGTTTATACTAATGCATCCAGAGTTGGTTTGGGGTGTGTGCTGATGCAGCATGGGAAGGTGATTGCCTACGCTTCACGGTAGTTGCGGAAGCATGAGTACAACTATCCTACTCATGATTTGGAGATGGCTGCTGTAGTTTTTGCCCTAAAGATTTGGAGATCCTATCTTTATGGTGCAAAAGTACAAGTGTTTACAGATCATAAGAGCCTGAAGTATATATTCACTCAGCCTGAGTTGAACTTGAGGCAGAGGCGGTGGATGGAGCTTGTGGCGGACTATGATTTGGAGATAGCTTATCACCCTCGTAAGGTTAACTTGGTTGCAGATGCTCTGAGTCGAAAGAGGGTAGCTTCGGCTCAGGAGCAGGAGATGGAGATTCTGGTAGGAGAGATTAGTGCATTGAGTTTGTGTGCTATTTCTCAGGAGCCGTTGGGTTTGGAGGCGGCGGATAGAGCAGACCTTCAGAGTAGAGTGCGGTTGGCTCAGGAGAAGGATTTGGGGCTGGTGAATGCCTCTAAGGCTGTGGATACAGAGTATCAGGTCTCAGCTAATGGTACTATTTTGGTGCATGGGCGGTTTTGTGTGCCCAAGGATGAGGAGTTGAGGCAAGAGATCCTAAGTGAGGCTCATTTGAGCGAGTTTTCTATTCATCCAGGAGCGACTAAGATGTACCGTGACCCTAAGACGTAGTATCACTGGGTCGGGATGAAGAAGGATGTGGCTAGTTGGGTCTCAAGGTGCGATGTGTGTCAGCTAGTGAAGGCTGAGCATCAGGTTCTGGGCGGGTTGCTGAAGAGTCTTCCCATTCCAGAGTGGATGGATTTCGTGGTAGGATTGCCAGTGTCTCAGACTTTTGATGCTATTTGGGTCATTGTGGACCGGTTGACTAAGTCGGCACATTTTCTGGCTATCAAGAAGACTGATGGAGCAGCGGTCTTAGTTTAGAAATTTGTGAAGGAGATAGTCAGGTTGCATGAGGTGCCCAGCGAGCATTGTGTCTGATGGGGATCCTAAGTTCACTTCGGTGTTCTGGAGGGTATTCCAGGCAGAGATGGGCACTAAGGTACATATGAGTACAGCTTATCATCCACAGACATATGGACAGTCAGAGAGGACGATCCAGACGTTGGAGGATTTGTTGAGGATGTGTGTGTTGGATTGGGGTGGTCATTGGGTGGACCATCTGTGTTTGGCAGAGTTTGCCTATAACAATAGTTATCAGGCAAGTATTGGGATGGCTCCTTATGAGGCTTTGTATGGGAGGCCGTGTCGTACACTATTGTGTTGGACTCAGGTGGGGGAGAGGAGCATATATGGTGCTAGTTTTGTTCAGGAGACCTCAGAGAATATTCGGGTTCTCAAGCTCAAAATGAAGGAAGCCCAGGATAGGCAGAGGAGTTATGCTGATAAGAAGAGGAAAGAAGTTGAGTTTCAGGTGGGAGACAGAGTGTACCTCAAGATGGCCATGTTGCGGGGTCCGAACAGGTCATTGACTGAGACTAAGTTGAGTCCGAGGTATATGGGTCCGTTCAGAGTGATTGAGCGAGTTGGACCAGTGGCATATAGACTCGAGTTACCTGAGGTTATGCTTGCATTCCACAAAGTTTTCCATGTGTCTATGTTGCGGAAGTGTCTCCGCGAGGATGATACGTTGTTGGCTAAGATTCCTGAAGATCTTCAGCCTAACATGACTTTGGAGGCGAGACCAGTGAGGGTTCTCAAGAGGAGGATTAAGGAACTTTGGAAGAAGAAGGTTCCTTTGATGAGAGTCCTTTGGGACTGTGATGGTGTTGAGGAGCAGACTTGGAAGCCTGAGGCGAGGATGAAGGCAAGGTTTAAGAAGTGGTATGAGAAGCAAGCCGCGACTTGAACTTGTCTAGCCTGGTCCCATCTGTAATCAGTGGCTGGAGCGGGAATGGAGTATTCCAGCCCATCTCTCTTGTTACTCGGTCGGTTGGGGTGGTTGGTTGTGCGACTCAGTAACAATATGAGGTGGTGCTCGGGATACAAAGTTTCCGTGAGGCGGGTTTTTGGAGGAAAGTTTCCTGAAATAGAAGTTTCCAAAAGTGGAAGGTTTCCAAATATGGGAGTGCTAAATATGGAAAGTTTTATGGGAGTTGGAATTTGTCCATTTTAGCGGTGGAGAGCCTTGAAGGGGCTGGTGTGTGGCCTTAGTGGCGGACTTTCGAGTCAGTGTGCCTGTGTGTGGCGGTCTTTTTAGACATTGTGTGGCATTAGTGGCGGACTTTCGAGTCTGTGTGCCTGTGTGTGGCGGTCTTTTTAGACATTGTTTGGCCTTTGTGGCGGGCTGTTTAGCCGTGTGTGGCCTTTTTGGCGGGCTGTTTAGCCGTGTGTGGCCTTTGTGGCGGGCTGTTTAGCCAATTGTGTGGCCTTTGTGGCAGGCTGTTTAGCCAGAGTGCCAATTGTGTGGTCTTTGTGACGGTCCTTTGGGGCAGATGGTCTTTGTGACGGTCCTTCGGGACAGATGGTCTTTGTGACGGTCCTTCAGGACGAGTGGCCTTGGTGGCGGTCCTGTTTAGGACATTTGTTTGGCCTTGGTGGCAGTCCTGTTTAGGATATTTGTTTGGCCTTGGTGGCGGTCCTGTTTAGGACATTTGTTTGGCCTTGGTGGCGGTCCTCTTTAGGACATTTGTTTGGCCTTTGTGGTGGCCCTTGTGGCATGTTTATGATCCTTGTGTGGTCATTAGGTATTCCAGTGAGGGAATATGTGGTTGGTAGGACATTGAGATGTTTTACGCGAGCCACGGGAAGGAAACCTGGTTAGGGATAGGACTCAGACGTGTTCAGAATTGTTTGCTCGCGACTCTTGAAGGACTTAGGTTCTCCTAGTACTGCCATATTCAGAGACTTTGTGGCTTGGGAATATGGTTGGTATATCGACTTCGGATGACGATCCGGGGGGCGCTGTAGGGTGGCAACCCGAGAGACAAGTTTGGATTTTTCCTTATATATTATGGCATGCGGGTTTAGGCCCGATGAGGATCCAACATTGGCATGCAGACTTAGGTCTGATGAGGAGCCAACATTGGCATGCAAACTTAAATCTGATGAGGAGCCAATGAAAACTCAAGGTTTAGGCCAATGAGAAAAAGGAAAGTCCAAAAGTCGAGAGCAAATGACGCCTGGAGCGTGAGTCTATCGCCTAGAGGTGACCTTCTGTAAATCAGTCGGAGGAGTGTGGGCCGTGGAGACGGTTGCACGGGAGCCTTGGCTGATGGTTGTTCGAGATTCGAGGACGAATCTAGTTTGGTGGGGGAGAATTGTAACATCCGTGAACCGAAATCCCGGTTTGGGAGTTGCATCGAGTTCGTGCGTTTTGACTTAAGTCAAACGCTGCGTTTTGGGTAAAGGAAAACCCTTAAACTCGTGTTTTGTCTCATTAGGCGTGTTTAGCCGCTTTTGAGAGAAACGAAAGAGAAAGAGAAGTGTTCTTGGCGTTTTTGGTGATTTCTGGAGTTTTGTGGCATTTCTTGGTGAGATCTGTAGCTGGGATCGTTGTAGGAGCTTCCTAGGAGCTTGTTCTTGTTTGTTAGAGGTTCAGATTCTTCTGTGGCAAAGGTAAGTGCATGACCATGGCTTATCTAAGCTAGAGGACTCTTTAATCTGTTTGTTATGTGATGTTAGACTTGTTAGATCGTTGCTATGGACGTTGGGAAGCTTTCTTATGGCTTTGGATCGAGTTTTGTGGTTTAGGAACGAAGATCCGGTGAGAAGCTTCGGAGAAAACACGGTGCTCGACGTTGCGTCGATCGATGCATATCTTGCATCGGTCGATGCAAGTGCGAGGACGGCGCGTAAAATTCTAGGGTTTTTGTGTTACGTCGAGCATGCGTCGGTCGATGCGGATTGGGTATCGGTCGATGCAAGTTACACATGCATCGGTCGATGCAGCTTCTGTGTCGATCGATGCTTCCCCATTTGGCATCGGTCGATGCATGTTGGCGTCGGTCGATGCTGAGTCCTGGTTTGTTACTTGTCGTTTATTGATTGTTGTATGTTGGTTATTGATACTCTATTGCTTGTGTGTACAGCCCAGTAGTTGGGAGAATTGCCTTAATGAGTGTTTATAAAATACTCATGCATTGCAATATGTGTTTGTAGTGCAGGTAAAGGCAAAATGTGATCGTTGAATCAAGGCAATGAAGAGGAGGATGTTTTAGTGGTTCGCTTGGTTGTCTAGCTTCTGTTAGGTTGCTAGAGTTGCGTCCTAGAATGTTGCTTAGGATTGCTGGTTACTGGTTTATATTGTTTGGATCATTAGTTTATGATTGAAATTAATACTGGATATTGTTCTATTGGTTATTATATTTATTGGTTATTATTTAATGGTTATTATTTAATGGTTATTGGCATTGTTATTTCGCTGTTGGTTGTGATTGTGGATAGGTGACTAGTGGGTATGGGATCACTAGTTGTAGTTTATTTATTATATTATATTTATTATTTATTTATTATTTTAAAAAAATAAAAAGGGTCGGTCGTTTCAAAAAATATATTTTAGTATGATTTATTTTAAAACAAAAAAATCTTTAGATGGTGTTTTCTGGAAAGAAAAAAAAACTCATTTTAGTACTAGTATTTACTAGATTTGCTCGTATATATTAATTAGTATGTATATATTTTGTTTTCAACTTAAATTGCCAAAAGTTCTGAAGACACTCTGCTTTCATTTTCTATTTTTCTCCGAATGCAAACCTTAAACTATGTGCATTGGTGAGTCTCTCACCAAATTTATCACTAACAAAAGAAATAATAAAATATAAATTAATAATTTTTTATTGTGAAAGTTTCTGAGAATAAAAAAAAAGTTTCTCATAGGTTCTCATTTAAGAATTGTTCTCACCTTTTATGAGAAACTCTCATAATAAAAAATATTATATTATATTTTATTATTTATTTTATTAATGAGAAATTTGGTGAGATACTCAGCAATGCATATGCTCCTAATAATTCCAATCCCTACACCATCGCATTTTGGCGCCAATTTCCATCTTCCTCATCATGGTCTCTGATTCCGGCGTAACCACAATCGCTGGCAACTCATAAACCCTAAACCTCGCCTCTACAAATCTCTACTCATCAGCAATCTCCTCTATCTCTCCCCAATTTCCCCCACCGGAACCACCGTCCTCATCTCTTTCAATCCCTCAATCAAAACGAATCCCAAAAACTAACTTCATCGTCGACCTCTTCCGCTTCCCACAACAACACTCCTCCTCATCCTTCGCCTTCTTCCTATTGCATTTCCACTCCGATCATTACTCCGGCCTCTCGTCTTCTTGGTCCAGAGGAATTATCTTCTGCCCACACAAAACCGCTCATCTCGCTGAACAAGTCCTTCAAGTTCCTTCACAGTTCATCTTCGCGTTGCCTATGCAACAAACAGTTGTGATCGATGGCCCTGAAGTTGTTTTGATTGACGCGAATCATTGTCCTAGAGCGGTACAATTCTTGTTTAAAGTCACAGTGGAGGATGGTGGATTTGAGAGGTATGTTCATACTGGAGATTTCAGATTCTGTTATGAGATGAGATTTTATTCGTTTCTTAGTGGTTTTGTTGGTTGTCATGCTGTATTTCTGGATACTACTTATTGTAATCCTAAGTTTGTTTTCCCGACGCAAGAGGAATCTGTCGGTTATGTGGTTAGTGTGGTAGATAAGATTAGTGAGGAGTGTGCGAATACGAAGAAGAAGGTTTTGTTTCTCGTTGCTACTTATGCTTTTGGTAAAGGGAAGATTTTGGTTGATATTGCTATGAGATATAAGAGGAAAATCGTTGTGGATCCGAGGAAGATGTCGATTTTCTCGGTTTTGGGGTGTAGAGAGGATGGAATGTTTACAGAGGATGAGAATGAGAGCGATGTTCATGTTGTGGGATGGAATGTGTTGGGTGAGACTTGGCCATATTTTAGGCCGAATTTTGTGAAGATGAATGAGATTATGGTTGAGAAAGGGTATGATAAAGTTGTAGGTTTTACGCCTACAGGGTGGACTTATAAAGTGAAGCAGAATAAGTTTGCGGTTAGGTGTAAAGATTCAATGGAGATTCATTTTGTACCATATAGTGAGCATTCGAACTATGATGAACTTAGAGAGTTCATAAAGTTCTTGAAACCCTAAAAGAGTTATTCCTACTGTTGGAGTTGATATCGAGAAGCTTGATAGCAAGGAGGTTAATAAAATGCAGAAGCATTTTTCAGGATTGGTAGATGAAATGGCAAACAAGAAGGAGTTTTTATTGGGTTTCTATCGCCAATCTTACCAGAAGAATGAGAAAAATCACATAGATGTTTACAAAGGGGAAGATAAAAAAGCATGTGAAGACGGTGGAGATAAGGTTCCATCATCTAGAGGACCCTTATTGCATGATACAACTCCTAGTTCTTTGACTGAAAGATTGTTGGTAGAAGTACGTGATTCTTTGCCTGTTTAATTATCACTCATTGCTATATAATACTTTTAATATATTTTACATTTAATAAATATTATAAATTTTATAAATTGTAATTTAATAATTTTTAATTATATATATTTATAATGTAACACATTAATTACAGAATAATTAATATATATTATATTTTTTTATAAAACTTTATATTTATATTTATATTTTTAATTTTATAATTTTTAAAAATATAAATAATATAACACATTAAACTAAAATAAAACAATAATATACATTATAAACGTTATATCTACATTAATATTTTAATGTATTAAATAAATTATTATATTAGTTTAAATAATAATGTTAAATAGTTTCTTATATATGTTTGGGCAAAATTAATCGATTCGATTAAAGACTACGGAAACAAGAAACAGATGTTGAATAGTTGCTTTTATTAATCAAAGTCTCGAGCTCAAGTACAAGAATTCAAGGCACATCGAATCAATCTATAAACTCTAGATGCGTTCCAGAGTTGAGTCGTGTGTCTTATGTTTTAAGTCTCCTGCTTTGCTCTCGATGATCCTCTCATGGAGGCTGCTCTCCTCTTTATATAGAGATCCCTTTACCCTAATTCCTTAGGATATCACTTGGGCCTTACCGACCCTATCCATAATAAGGTCGGTCACGAGGCTTTTGGCCCATTAACGATCGCTAGACTCTTGGTCTATTGATGAAGTTAGTCACGAGACTCTTGGTCTCGTGATAGAGTCAGTCGCGAGATTCTCGGTCTTGTGATAGAGTCAGTCGCGAGATTCTCGGTCTTGTGATAGAGTCACTCGCGAGATTCTCGGTCTTGTGATAGAGTCAGTCGCGAGATTCTCGGTCTTTTGATAGAGTCAGTCGCGAGATTCTCAGTTCATTGAACCAATCAAGAAGATTTTCCTTAGCCAAGATAAATTCATGTTTATGTTGACTTTATCCAGCAAAATATGCATTGACTAAATAAATTATATTTACTTATCTATAATGATAAAATTATGCCCAACAGTTAGCCCTCACTCTCTATTTTCTTAGTAATAATTTAGAGAGTAGTTAAAAACAATGGTATTATTTTTCCAGCCAACGAAATCTCGAAATCATGTACCTTTTGGAATGATCTGCAATGGCTTTTGATGTCTCCATAGTAGCTTTATCGAATAGTGATTCCGCAGAGACAATATGGAGTCCTTAACATTCTGTGGCAGGAATTGTTTTTGTACTTGACTTTATGTGTCATGACCAATTTTGTAGGTTATGACATTCTTTTCAGTCATAAGACTTGTACGTAACATTAATCTTGAACGTGATAACAATCTATTACCTTACGATAACCTCCACATGTGAGGATGTACATGATGACAATTTCCTATCTTGTGCCTGTGACACAATTTAGGTCTCGCATTCATGATATGATTTGTCGCTTGACATGACTTATACCTCAGGCGCAAAACATTGTTTAAGTCTTGTGAACATGACAATATATGTGCCTCGTCTTCGTGGCACTGTTTATATCCCTTGCCTTGGCACATCCACTACTTTGTGTCGTGTCACATGACTGTTTTGCGCCGATGACGTTGTTCATGTCACGTGCTTCCGACACCAATCATGTCACATGTTAATGACACTGCTCAGGTTACATGCTCATAGCATGAGTTTCATGCTCAACATCATGTCATCATGATTGTTTACCTACTGCGCTCATGACGCAATTCCTATTGTGTGCTCAGGGAATTAGTCACATCATGTGCTCTTAACAGCATTTATGTCGTGCGTTCTTGACATCATTCATGTCGTGTGGTCAGGATATTAGTTACGTCATGCGCTCCTAACACCATTTATGTCATGCGTTCTCGACATCGTTCACGTCTTGCGCTCGTGACAATCAGGTGTTCCATAACTGTCACGTGCTTGCTTCTCTAATAACAATGTTCATGACATTGTCAATGTTTTTTGCTCGTGACACGATTCACGTTGTATGCTCATGACATTGCCTATATCTCGCGTTGTTACGTGCTCAAGAAATCGTTCATGTCGCACGCCACTGCTGCTATTTGTGTCACGTGTGACTGCTGCTATTCATGTCGCGTGTTCATCACATCGTTCATGTCATGCGCTCATGGCGTGAGTCTTGTGCTCACGACAGTCACATCGTTGCTCATGACACAGATTATCGTCTTGTGCGCGTGACAGTCTGGTGTTCCATAACTGGTCATGTGCTTTCTTTAACTATATCTTGTGGTCGTGACAGTCAGGTGTTTCGTAACTGTCACATGCTCCTCTTTAATAAACAATGTTCGTGACATTGTTTATGTTATATGCTCGTGACAGTAAGGTGTTCCTTAACTGTCACGACCTTAATTGTCACGTATTTCTCTTTACATGAACAATGTTCCTGACATCGTTTAAATTTTATCTAGTGCTCGTGTCAGTAAGGTATTCCATAGCTGTCACGTGCTCACTTCTGCAGAGCTGCGTTCATTACACAGGTTAATGTCTCTTGCTCACGACAATCACATGCTTGCTCATGACGCAAGTTACCGTCTTGTGTTCTTCACGATCACACTATTTTTTTTTTTACGAGACATAATGCTCAAACACATTATATGTGTCTCATGCTCATGACATATTGTCTATGTCTCTTGCTCGTGGCACAATTAAATCTCGTGCTCGTGACACGTTCAAGTCTCGTGCTCTTGGCACAATTAAATCTCGTGCTCGCGACACGTTTAAGTCTCGTGTTTGTGGCACAATTAAATCTCGTGCTCGTGACACGTTCAAGTCTCGTGCTCTTGGCACAATTAAATCTCGTGCTCGCGACACATTTAAGTCTCGTGTTCGTGGCACAATTAAATCTCGTGCTCGTGACACGTTCAAGTCTCGTGCTCTTGGCACAATTAAATCTCGTGCTCGTGACACGTTCAAGTCTCGTGCTCATGTCACGTTTGGGTCTCGTGTTCATGGCACAATTAAATCTCGTGCTCATGACACATTCAAGTCTCGTGCTCTTGGCACAATTAAATCTCATGCTCGTGACACGTTCAAGTCTTGTGATCTTGGCACATTTTATGTGATAGTAACATACTCACAAGAAGACTTGCTTTGTACAAGAAACCAATTTTACTGAAAACGTTGTCCATAACATGGGACATGTAGTGCTAATCCTCGGAAAATCAAAAATACCAAAAAAAAATAATTAAAAACCAAGAAACCAAAGCACTCTTGAGATGCAGGGCATCCCAGCTATTTGGTTGATTTTTCCTTTCATTGTTTTGCAACTTATAGGCTCCTGACCCACGAACTTCAATGACCTTGTAAGGACCTTCCAAAGTGGGACTGAGTTTTCCAGCTCCTTGTTCCATTGTATTTTAAAAGTACGTCGCAAGACCCAATCTCCTACTTGTAATGTTCATGTCCTATCGCTTTTGTTGTAGCTCCTAGCGACTCCTTGTTGATAACACCAATTCTGGATTTTCGCTGCTTCTCGTTTCTTGTCTAGTGGATCGAGATCGAGACTCATCAACTCTTCGTTTTTTTGCAAGATAGGGTGCTCCGTTCGTGCCGTAGTCACGCCTACTTCATATGGCATTACTGTTTCCATCACATACACTAGAGAAAACGGTGTTTTGTAAGTTGATGACTTAGTGATGGTGCGGTAAGCCCACAACATGCCTTGAAGCTCTTCTACCCAATTTCCTTTAGACTTTTCCAGACGTTTCTTCAATAGTTTCACAATTGTTTTGTTTGAAGATTCAAAGCAGCTGGCGTTTGGTCGAAGGAAGTCAATAAGCCTCTTTTGTATGTCGGCTGCTAGTTTTGAACTCAAGTTCACCCGCTTGTCAGGATCGTCTTCAAGTAATGGCATCTCATCCAACTGTTCCCCCTCTGATTCTTCCCTGTGAGGTACCAGCAGTAGCCTCTGTAATTGCTATAACTATTAACCCTTACCTTTTAAGGTAGTTTGATAGCATGAACGTGAACTCTCTTGTTCCCCTACTATCTCTTTTACTCCCCATGGGGTGGGAAATTTGATAGTCTGATGTAGAGTCTATGGAATAGCTCCCATGTCGTGAATCCAAGGGCGTCCCATAATAGCGTTATAAGCCGAAGCACAATCTACTACTAAAAGTTTAGTGTGTTTGTTAACTCCCTCTGCATACACTGGAAGCGTTACTTCGCCAATACTCTGCTTGACCTCACCGCTGAATCCAACTAATGGAATAGATATTCGTGTCAGTCCTCCTTCGTCGAGACCCAACTCCTTATATGCTTGCATATAAAGGATGTTAGTTGAGCTTCCATTGTCGATTAATATCCTCTTCATCACACAGTTAGCCACAGTCAGCTGTATGACTAAAGCATCGTGATGCAGGGTTGGTACACTGCTCTCATCAATCGTAAAAGTTATGGTGTATGACGGTGTATCGCCTTTCATAGTGTGTCCTCTGCTTTGAGAGTTCTTGACAGCTCTAGTGTTTCTTTTCGCAGCTGAGTGAGTTATGCCACTTATCTCTGGTCCTCTAGATATAACATTGATGACTCGATCATGTTTTGGAGGCGAAACTGGGGCGTTTTCAATTGCTATTTGCTTGTTGCTCTCGCCATCGATGCGATTGCGGGTTCTATCTGACAAGTATTCCCTCAAGTGACCTTTTTTAAGCAGCTCATTCACTTCCATCTTCAGTGAGATGCAATCTTCTGTTTTGTGGCCGTGATCGTTGGTCGTTGTGGAACTCACACCACTTCGAAGTGTCACGCCTATTGTCAAACGCCTTCATCTTTGGAGGCCATCTCACGGTTCCGCCCATCTCTTTCAATACACCGACTAAATGTGTATGAGAGATCGATAGGTTACTAATATCTGGCCATGTTGTCGATTTAGGCCTCCTGTCGTCAGCTTCGCTCAATGATCGATGCGTGTTCTTTCTTTCACTCATGGTGTTTTCGTCACGAGGTCTTTGGTAAGGCTTATCATCCCTACTTGTTCTTTTGTTTCTCACTACACGGGAAATCGTGGTGAACGTCGCTGGCGATAAGCCGAGTCTTCCTCCCACTTTATCTGCGCCCACGCACGTGAGAGCACGTCTTCCATTGTTCTGCACTGGTACTTCGTAAGTTCCTTGTACAAATCACCGTCTGGAAGCAAGCCTCTTTTAAATGTGGAGATGGCGGTTGACGTGTTGCAATTGGGTATCGATACTTTTTCCTTGTTGAAGCATCCCACATAGGCACGCAATGACTCGTCTCTCTTTTGTCGTACCTCGTAAAGGTCATCCACTGTCTTCTCCAGGTTCCTGCTGCTTGCGAATTGCTCAACGAATAGATCTGTCAACGATGCAAATGAGTTGATCGAGCCGTTTGGCAAGTTGATAAACCACTGAAGTGTTGCGCCCGTTAGGCTCGAGCCAAAACATTTGCACATAGTAGCTTCCCTGCACTCTTTTTGGATGGCTATCGTGAACATTAGTTGTTTGTATTGTGCTATGTCGTCATCCGGGTCGGATGTTCCATCATACATCTTCATTGTTGGTAACGTGAATTTTCTCGGCATCTCGGTGAGTGCGATTTCATCAGAAAAAGGTGTATCGGCATACGAGTGCAAGTTGCTTTTTCGAATTGGTAGAGCCACTCCTGGCAGTCGTCCGATCATGACTTCTACTGTACCCAAACGCTTTGTAAGCATAGCTTCCAAGTAGGCGGCTTCGGCTGAAATGGTGTGTGGTTCATGTTTGACTCCTGTAACGTGCGGTGTGTTAACGGTTCGTTGTTGATCCGTGTTGTCTTCTCGAACAAGGTTCTCGCGGGTTTGCCTTATATTAGGATTCTCTCCATTATTCTCCTCCCGTTGAGTCTCTAGTCGTCCATCTTCGGTCGCGGTCGTCGTTCGACTAGCTGCAGGAGTTGAGTTAAGGTCTTGCATTCGATTTACTTGTACGCCACGAAATCTTGAGCTTGCTTCAGTGAAAATTCTTCCTGCTGTCATCAGCGAGGCGTTCTCCTCCCGTAGCCTAGCGTTATCAGCCTTGATTTGCGTCAGCTTCTGCACCGTCTCGTTCATCTTGGCAGTTAGGACTTCCAGCTGGGCGGCGACAGTCGCTTCAACATTGGCCGTATCACTTCCGTTTCCCGTCATCTCACGTAGATTACTTTGCCCCTCTCTCTAGCGCCAATTGTTTGGGCAAAATTAATCGATTCGTTTAAAGGCTACGGAAACAAGAAACAGATGTTGAATAATTGCTTTTATTAATCAAAGTCTCGAGCTCAAGTACAAGAATTCAAGGCACAGCGAATCAATCTATAAACTCTAGATGCGTTCCAGAGTTGAGTCGTGTGTCTTATGTTTTAGGTCTCTTGCTTTGCTCTCGATGATCCTCTCATGGAGGCTGCTCTCCTCTTTATATAGAGATCCCTTTACCCTAATTCCTTAGGATATCATTTGGGGCTTACCGACCCTATCCATAATAAGGTCGGTCACAAGGCTTTTGGCCCATTAACGATGTCGATTGCTAGACTCTTGGTCTATTGACGAAGTTAGTCATGAGACTCTCGGTCTCGTGATAGAGTCAGTCGCGAGATTCTCGGTCTTGTGATAGAGTCAGTCGCGAGATTCTCGGTCTTGTGATAGAGTCAGTCACGAGATTCTCGGTCTTGTGATAGAGTCAGTCGCGAGATTCTCGGTCTTGTGATAGAGTCAGTCGCGAGATTCTCGGTCTTGTGATAGAGTCAGTCGCGAGATTCTCAGTTCATTGAACCAATCAAGAAGATTTTCCTTAGCCAAGATAAATTCATGTTTATGTTGACTTTATCCAGCAAAATATGCATTGACTAAATAAATTATATTTACTTATCTATAATGATAAAATTATGCCCAACAATATATATTATCTTATAACAAATAAATTTATCTTTTATGAAATCATAATTTTCTATTTTTAAAAAATAAATCAATTATTAAAATTATTTTAATATATAATAATATTTTATAGTTAAATGTTTGACAAATGTTTCAAATGTGAGCATATAGAATGAGAGTATCTGCATCTTCTAAATGCTCTCTTATATGTTTTCCTAAAAAAATGTTGATTGGATGATAAAATAAAATAAAAAACTTTTCCAAAACCTTACTATAATAAATTTTTGAAGTAGAGACATCAATATCAATACATTATTCATTATTTGTTTCATAACAAAACGTGGTTGTTCCCTCTCTCATGGAAAAAGTCAAAAAGACATTGAGTTTTCAACGTCAACTTTGTCAATGGGCCCAGGGATAACTATAAAACCCATCCTTGCAAAGTAATTGTGGAGATCCACCTGACATCTATCTTTGTTTGCAAGACAAGTAGACAACTGCTGATCTCATGCCTATATTACTTTTTTCATTGCAGAATTGCTAAGGGGGTTCAAGATTTTTTTAACCTCTTCCAAGACAAGACTTTTACTTGTGAATACAAGTAAGTTTGTCTCAAGAACTTCTCTTAAACAACTAGAAACTGATAAATTTCTGATTATAAACAGAATGTCTGTTTCTTTCTTTCGACTCACAACCCTTGAATCTTTTTTGCACCCGATTGATCTTTACTAATCTTCTGTGTTTTCTGAATCACCTTGCTATTATGTTTAATTATGACTTTCAGATATGATGGTCAGCGCGCACAGATCCATAAGTTACTTGATGGTACTATGCGTATCTTTTCTCGGAATGGCGACGAAACAACCTCCAGATTTCCGGATCTGGTTGCTGTCATAAAACAGTTTTCTTGCCCTGTCGCTGAGACATTCATGTTGGACGCAGAGCTAGGAGAATTTTCATTTAATTCACTATATACCTCTTTATCTATCTAAACCCCTCTAGGCAAAGGAAAACGAGGCGAGGGACCTTTTGCTGGTTTTCAAAATCATATAGTACTTGTTTATCATTAATTCTCTTGTTTCAAACATGGTATACTAGATTTTTACTTGTTTTGGGTGGTTGCCACTGATAGATTGAATGGAAACAAACTCATGTCATTCCAAGAGTTATCAACAAGAGAGAGAGGGAGCAAAGATGCTTTGATAACTACAGAAAGTATTAAGGTATTGAACACAATATCATACAACCTTATAACAACTATATAATTATCAGCATTTATGTCAAAAATTTCAGCAGTTTTCTCATTGGATTTATTGATTACGTTATTGCCCCCTTGTCCTTTGTTGTAGTGACGGGTACAAACCTGTCACCTGTTTTATCTCATGTTTTTATAATTGTTTGGATATTGGGGACAAGTTTTTTATGTTTAGAATGTTACACTCCATTTCCAATTGAATGTTAGTATGGAAGTTCACATCGTTGTGCATTTCAGTCTCTACTAATCAAGTTCTCAACAAAGCCAGGCAAATAAGAATTTTTTTTTGTTTGTTTTTTTTTAGTATGTTTGGTAATTTCCTAAAGAAGATTTTCCTTTTCTTCCTCTTGAGTCCATTGCATACAAATCTCTTACTCCATTGTCATTTTTCTAGTTTTTCAATATGTTCTTCTAGATGTACATTTTATTTTCTTCTAATGGCTTTCTGCAGGTTGAAGTATGCGTCTTCGTGTTTGATATTATGTTCGTCAATGGAGAACAGTATGAGTCTCTTACTCACTATTTTCATTTTCATTTATCCTAATAACCTATATGTTGAGTTGTAATTTACTTCGTGTATCAATGCAGGCTGTTGGCTCTTCCCCTCCGTGAGAGACGAAGGCGTAATTCCCATCATTCTCTTGTTTTTTTTTCCTTAACATGATGTATTAATTTTCTCTACGAGGTTCATATATGCACACTCTTATCTTACTTGGTTATGCTCAAACTTTCAGGTCTAAAGGAGGTCTGAGACTAGACCAAGTTATCTTGAATATGCTAAGGAGATAACTGTAAGTGCTACGGTAGCTTCTCACCTATTAGTTATAGGCCAGAACATTGTAAAACCTTCTTCTGTAAGTGTTTTGGTATTTTCATTGATCTGATCATTGTTTAATATGTCGGAGCAGAAGAACCGTCTTTGAATAATCAAGACACTTTGAGTAGGATAAATGCTTTTCTCGAAGAAGCATTTCATTCATCTTATGAAGGAATCATGGTCAAGTCTTTAGATGTTGATGCTGGATACTGCCCTACAAAGCGCTCTGATTCATGGCTCAAGGTATCTTTGCTGTAAATTATCTTACTAAACATAATGTGTTTGGAAATGGATTAAATGGTGCTATTTTTTTCTGGTTCAGGTTAAGCGAGATTATGTGAATGGATTGGGCGATACATTGGATTTAGTTCCTATAGGTGCTTGGCATGTAAACGGGAGAAAAGCAGGATGGTAGTAAAAAATATATTTTCCAACTTTTCTCTTTTCACCGAAAAGAAAAATATTTGAATTAGCCATGTAGCTTTTAAGCTCATTTGTAATCATAAGTATACTACTCGTAATTTCTCAAATGCATCTTGATGAATTCTGATTTTTCATGTTCTTGTGTGTAGGTATAGTCCATTCCTTATGGCCTGCTTCAACCCTGAGACTGAGGAATTCCAAAGTGTATGTCGTGTCATGTCTGGATTTTCTGATGCCTTTTACATCGAGGTAATGAAAAGCTCAGCTACACTTTCGCACTTCTCCATTCATCCAACCTTTGATGATAAATTTTATGAATTCGAACATTGTGACTCAAGGTGGACATCTGGTTTATGGTTTGGTAGTTTTCTGTTTCGGTTTTATTAGTTTTATAGAAGCTGAAACCAGTAGAACCCGTTTGTAATTTAGTACAGTCTGATGTGATTGGGGTTTGGTTTTTGGGGTTTTTACCTTTGTTAGAAATCATGAAACAGATCGTGTAGGACATATACTTTGGTTCAAATCAGGTTAGGTTTTGGTCTATGTTTCGTCTCCCAATTGTGACTTGAGAACCATTTCAAGCGTGATTCTACTACTTTCTAGTATCGAGGATCATCAATATTATGCTTATCTTACAGATGAAAGAATACTACTCCGGAGAAAAGATCCTTGGGAAAAGCCGCCTTACTACAGAATAAGAGAAACACCTGACATGTGGTTTTCCGCAGAGGTTGTTTGGGAAATCAGAGGTGCAGATTTCACGGTCTCGCCTGTTCACAGTGCCGCTTTAGGTCTAGTCCATCCATCATGAGAGATTTCTGTTAGGTTTCCGAGATTTATTCGTAAAGTGGCAGATAGAAATCCTGAGGAATGCACTACGGCTAAAGATATTGCGGATATGTTTCATACTCAAACTAGAAAAATGAACATCGTCTCTCAACAGTAACATGTTCCTTGTTGCTTTTGGTTCGTTTAGGCGTTTGGGCTAGCAAGCTCTTGGCAAGGGTGTTCAAATTAGTTGCCAATATTTTTTGTGGTTTATATTCTAATCGGTTTGTAAATTTATGTGTAACTATGAGGGACTTCAAAAAAAAAAGCATGTGTAAATATGTCTTCCTAAATTATGTGAATGTTTAGCCAATATGTATATATTATGTATCTGCATCACTTTTTCTATTTGATTTCGTAACGCACAAACGGTCTTACTGGTAACAACAATATGAAATTAAAATCTAGAGAAATATCAAAAACAACATGAGTTTTTAAATTTAAGTCGTGTTACTCAATTTTGAAAATGTCAATTTATATCATTAATTTTTTATTGATTTTATAAACAGCTGATAGAGCTGACTTGACCATCCAAAACATGTCTTTAAATAAACAAATGAAAATTATTAGAAATCTTCATTTAGTTTGAACAATCGTCGTTGATAATTAGTAAAATATATCAAAAAACATAAATTTAAATTTTGACCGTTTTAATTTTTAATTTTAGAAAATTTGTTTTAATCTCCGACTTCTAAATTTGAGCTGTTTTAATTCGTAATTTTGAAAACCGTTGATTTGATAAAATGATATTATTACAATGAAAGTTTTAGTATATGTATCTTGTTTTTTTTCTTTTTTTCTTTGACAAATATATGTATCTTGTTGTTAATAGGATATTCAAATAAAAAAATATCTACACTAAATGACCCATCATTAAACAAATTAAAAGAATAGGATATTCAAAGAATTTGCAATAGCATTGATGGTCAAATATATACGATCAAATGTTTTATTTATATACATGGTAAAATATACTACTAGTATGGTTACAAATCACAAAAACCATCACAACAATTCGGTCATCTTAAACCAAAAATACGTATAATGTTTTTTAATCGCTAATTAAAATTGCAACTTTTTAGTAAATTTCCCTCCTCGATTTCGCGACATAAACACTCTCCTCCCGCCAAATCAACGAACCGGTGATAGCCGGTCACCTTTCATACGGCAACCGGTTATAAGAAAGCCCCCTTCCATTACCCCAAAATCGAAAAACCACCTTTCATCTTCTTCTTCTTCTTCTTCTTCTTCTATTCGAATCGCTTCCGTCGTCTCTCTCTCTCTCTCTCTCACTCACCACCACCCCAATTAAACAAAAAAAACCCTCGTTAATTCCAAAACCCTAGCTCCTCCTTGCTTCGAATTTGTTTAAAAAGCGGAACTTTTTTTCTTAATTTAGTTATCTGGGTTCTCTCTCTCCCCGAGTTTGAATGAAGTTTTAGGGTTCGATAACAACATATTATGAGTGCTATCAACATCACCAACGTCGCCGTCTTGGATAATCCTGCTCCGTTCGTTAGCCCTTTTCAGTTCGAGATCTCTTACGAGTGTTTGAACTCTCTCAAAGACGGTAAAAATTTTCTCCTTTCTTCCCAGTATTTGAAAAAAATTGATGATTTTGCTTTGGTTTTTAAAATTTAGGGTTTTAGTCTCTGCTGATTCCTTTCCTGATTGTGATTACCCTTATTGCTATAGCAGATTCATGCTTGATTATGATATTGTGATGTCAATATAAAGATTGAAACTTCGGGATTTTGGAGGTACTTGTAGCCATGAACATAGTACAAGTCCGAGTTCTGTTGTCTATTAGTTGGATTGATCCGAGTTCTGTTGTTATTAATTTGATTGATCAATATAAAGATTGAAACTTTGGGATTTTTGAGGTACTTGTAGCCTTGATTAGTGTTTTTGTATGTTCGTTTGTAATGTATGTGTAAAGCTATGATACCATTAGTTTTTCAGCACTTATGGCTCTTGGATTTGGTCTGGAGAACATTATAACTTTACTAAGATACACAGATTCCTGTAAAGTAGGTAGTTCTTTAATAGTTGTGATCATGTAAATTGTTTCAACTGAGGCCTCAGCTTTCCTTTTGGTACAGATTTGGAATGGAAACTGATCTATGTAGGCTCCGCAGAAGATGAGACTTATGACCAACTTCTTGAGAGTGTGCTTGTAGGGCCTGTTAATGTTGGCAACTACCGGTTCGTTTTGCAGGTAACATATGCGTTTGTGTTTACAATTGTGGCATTAGCAACAGAGTCTTGGTCTAACTCTCTGTTACTGGGTTTTTTTCCAGGCTGATCCTCCGGATCCATCAAAGATTCGTGAAGAAGACATCATTGGTGTCACTGTGCTGTTGTTGACATGTTCTTACATGGGTCAAGAATTCATGAGAGTTGGGTATTACGTGAACAATGACTACGAGGATGAGCAACTCAGGGAAGAGCCTCCAACTAAAGTTTTGATTGATAAAGTCCAGAGGAACATACTCTCCGACAAGCCTAGAGTTACTAAATTCCCTATTAATTTCCATCCAGAAGATGAGCAGACTGCTGCTGCCACTGCCGCTCCTCCTCCTGAACCTTCTCATGAACAACAACAACCTGATGCCAATGGTGAAGCTCAGGTTTTGCCTGATCAGCCACCGATACCAGAACCTCAAGAATCATGATTCTTCCTTAAGCCTAAGTCTGGATGAGAACTATCATCTGTGTCTCGAAAAGATGTTGCATTTTGCTTTGTTTGTACTTGTTTCTAAAGGCTCTAGGGAAGTGCTTCTTGACATGTTTGAATGTTTTTGTTTTTTGGGCAAAGCATTAATCCAAGCAAAGCCAACATTTTGCAAACAAGATCATGTTCCAAAGATCATAGAGTTTTCTGAACCATCTCATATTTTACCCGAATAACCTGTTCTTGACCAATCGGGTTATATCCGAAATGAACTGAACTATCTAACATGCTCCAATCGAGTTCTGTTCGATAACAAAAGGCAAAGACTTGAAACTTGAAAACTTTAATATGCTCCAATAGGGTTGTTTCTAATAATTTTACAAATATGAGGCTCATTTCATAAAATACCAAAATATAAGGGCAAAATTAAGACCAAACGAATCTAAGTCTTTAAGGTCCTTCATTAGCCCTCGTCTTCGTCGTCGAAGTGTCCAAAACACTAAACCCCAAAATGTCAAAATCCGGCGAAAACCAACCAGTAGATCGGTACCTTCGCCGTCAAGTACTCGGAGAAGGAACATACGGCGTCGTTTACAAAGCCACAGACACAAAGGTAAACACCCTAAACTCTTCTCCCGGATTTCAATAGATTCAAACTTAAAGCTTTGATTTTTATTTGTTTTTGTTGTGTTATAGACTGGGAAAACTGTAGCAGTGAAGAAGATTAGGTTAGGAAACCAAAAGGAAGGAGTAAATTTCACAGCTTTGAGAGAGGTTAAGCTATTAAAAGAGCTGAATCATCCACACATAGTTGAGCTCATTGATGCTTTCCCTCACAATGGAAGCTTGCATCTTGTTTTTGAGTATATGCAAACGGATTTGGAAGCTGTGATTCGTGATCGTAACATCTTCTTATCTCCTGGTGATATCAAGTCTTATATGTTGATGACTTTGAAGGGTTTAGCTTATTGTCATAAGAAATGGGTTCTTCACAGGTCAGTAAAGGAAGTATCTTTTTGTCGTATGTTTGTTTCTTCTTTTTTAAAGGTTTGGTTTTGATAATGTGACGGTATGTGTTTTTGGGTTTGTTAGGGATATGAAGCCTAATAATTTGCTGATTGGAGAGAATGGTTTGTTGAAGTTAGCTGATTTTGGTTTGGCTAGGTTGTTTGGGAGTCCGGATCGGAGGTTTACTCATCAGGTAATTTGATGGGTTTTTTTTTTGCTTGAATTGGCAGCTAGATTAGTCTAGTTCTTGATGATTTTATTAGATATGTTTCTTGGGAACAAACTCAGAATAGATACAGGGTGTTGAGAAGACTCCATATGTTTTTGTTTCTAATGTTTGCATCCTTTTGTTTTCGGTTGGTGGTTACAAGCTGCTAGATACCAATTTGTTGCCGATGATTCTGAAATTCATAGAGTGCTTTGAGAAGACATCTTATGTTTTCTGGTTTTGGTAAAGATAAAAGATTGGTTGTGAAAAGTCACTGAATACCAAGTTGTTGCGTACAGACTTATGGACATTATTTACTCTAGAGGATAATGAAATTGGTTGTGTAAATCTTTTTTTGGTTAGATATGATTGTGGAAGAGTCCTAAAGTTTGATTCAGATCAGATCTAAAGTATCTCTTTTGGTTAAAATTTGCTCGTGGAAGAGTCCTAAAGTTTGATTCAGAGCTGAATATGCTTATCTACACAGGTATTTGCTACATGGTACAGAGCGCCTGAGTTACTATTTGGGAGTCGACAGTATGGAGCAGGAGTTGATGTTTGGGCTGCAGGCTGTATCTTTGCTGAGCTATTACTTCGTAGACCATTTTTACCGGTAATGTCTATACTTTTTTATACTATTCAAAAATATCTCTTTTTAATACTTCAGGATTGTCTTTATATTCGCAGTTGTCAACATTTATTTACGTAGTGCTTTGATTTCTTCAGGGTTCTACTGAGATTGATCAACTCGGAAAGATCTTTCAAGCTTTTGGAACTCCAGTACCTTCCCAATGGTCTGATATGATCTATCTCCCAGACTACATGGAGTTCTCCTATACACCTGCTCCACCATTACGTACCATTTTCCCTATGGCAAGCGATGATGCTTTGGATCTTCTAGCAAAAATGTTCATCTACGACCCACGACAAAGGATCACGATACAACAAGCTTTGGAACACAGGTTAAGTCTTTCAAAAGAAACTCACAAGGAACATATATTCCGTTTCATCTCTCTGATTATCATATCGTATTTCAAACAGGTACTTCTCTTCTTCTCCATCACCAACCGAGCCAGGGAAGCTTCAGATTCCGGCTTCAAAAGGAGACGCCCTCGAACCAAAAGCCTCTGAGCAAAACCAACACGGAAGTAGCCCGGCCGTACTGTCACCTCCTGGAAAAATGAGGAGAGTGATGGGTCCTGAAGGATACACTTGAGAAAATAATGTTTCATTTCTTTGTTCTTTCCCTATAGCATCATCACTTGTGGAGAAGTACATAACATCTAATGGTTCTAGAATCATGTTTTCTAATGCCTTTATGCGAATTAGTTACCAATCAAGGAAATGAAACATATAAGTCATCTTTTACCTTTGGATTCAGTTCCACTAACCAACCTCGAACTGAGAACAATGAGATATACCACGGTAAAAAAACATGGTTTTGTAAATTGTAATCAGTATCAGACTAATATCAGCTATGTATTCTTTCTGAAACTAAGGATATATGTTTCCCTTATGTATCTAGACGGTTCCTTCTGCGGTATACATTAGCAGGTGTCTTAATCTATGGTGGTGATCATATGCTTATTTTCATTAATATTCATGTAAGGTTTGACAAAATATTTGCGATCCCCACTCCTGTGTGATCCACACAGAGCAAAATAAAGATCTTATAAGGGCACTAATTGTACTAACAATTAATTTGGTGGTTACACTTACACATGAACGAATCCCTCACTAACTTGGTTTACTCCACATTGGTTTTAAGTTTAAGTTTAACAACCAACTTATTGCAAAATTTAAGCAACAAAATTGGCCTTACAACTACTTATTATTTGGGAGAGTTGGTGGAAATAAATACTAAAATATAATATCACTTTTCTTTTTTGTTTTTTTCCATACTTGTTTTAGATAGTCAAAATGTCAATGTATAAAGGTTTTTAAGTTAATGTTTTCTTCTTTTGTTTTACTACTGTAGTTCTATTAGGACGAGGAAGACTTGTGAACTTACACCATTCCATGAGAAACATGAGTTATCAAACCAATTTAGTAGTTAGCCCACTATATAGAACGACCTCTCTCAGATAAGAGCTACAGAATGAATTGGAGGCCGTAGTTATGCCACTTGGCTTAAGTGGTTGTGGCAGTGATGCGGCGATACTATCCGTCCATGTATAAATGTGTGAGGAGAATTAATGTTTTATAATGGCTGCCCGTATGTGGTCCCTGTAAAATAGGGTTTCAACTAGTTTACCCCTGTATTTTTAGGCTCTACCTATTTCGTCAGAGACAACATTTATTATTCCTAATTCCACTTATATTAATTCATTTCTATATAATTAACCAAAATATATTAAGCTTTTAAAAATTTAAGTTTTGCGTTTTAAAATTGATAACTAGTGATTACTATACCGCGATTGGTTTAACCCGACTCAATATATCAGACCCAAAATTATTTTGTTTACCTATAAAACCAAATCGATTTGGGGAAAATTGAAATTAGGTCTTCTTCTTCTTCTTCCTCGAAACCCAAAAAATTGAGTTCTTCTTTCCCGATTTAATTTCTTCTTCTTTTTCTCCGTTTGTTTATTTCTCCTTAACTTGAAGTATGAGCCAGTTTTCTTCTTCTAATGCGTCTCATCTTAGTTCAACCAAATCTGTCAAAAAGAACTCGATTTTCTGGGTTTCGAGGAAGAAGAAGAAGACCTAATTTCAATTTTTCCCAAATCGATTTGGTTTTATGGATACACAAAATGATTTCGGGTCTGATATATTGAGTCGGGTTAAACCAATCGCGGTACAGTAATCACGAATTATCGATTTTAAAACGTAAAATTTAAATTTTTAAAAGCTTAATTTATTTTGGTTAATTAGATAGAAATAAATTAATATAGGTGGAATTGGGAAGAATAAATGTTGTCTAGGGGAAATAGGTAGAGCGTAAAAGTACATGGGTAAACTAGTTGAAACTCTATTTACAGGGGGCCACATACAGGCAGTCAATGATCTGTCAAACAATTAAATGTACGTGTATTTTTAATGATGAATCGGAAAATGGCAACAATAACATCAAATCCAAACAGCTACATCAGTGGCAGGATCCTGAGATATATACTTCCCCCGTTTCAAAATATAGGATGTTTTAACTAAATCACGCAGATTAAGAAGCCTTTACTTTTAATAAGTTCAACCAATCACAAACAATACTGCATAATATAAAATATTAAACTAATCTAAAAATTGCATTGAAACTTGAAAACATCCTATATTATGAAATAATTTTTTTTCTAAAACATCTTATATTTTGAAACGGAGGGAGTATTATATATAGGGGACAAATCATTTTATTATTGACTAGAATTTGTACCCGCGCAAGCGCGGGATTTTAATTAAATATTTTTATATTAATCTTAATTCTTGAGCTCGAATATAATCGTTCACTCATGTAGTAATATTAGGAAAAATAAACGACATTGATGACTACTTCAAGATCTTTTATCATTAAGAGAGTTTATTTCTTATTCATATATTTCATTAAAAACATTTTTTAAAGGTTTTGATGTTGAGCGATTGTTGATCTAATTGTATATATTATTTATGATTGATGTTGATACTAACATAACATTATTCCGTATAAATTTGAATATACCGAATCTCATGAATATTGCTTAAAGGTAAAATATAATATTATATCGTTATAACATCTTTACCGAGCTTACTTTATCTATCGAAATAATTGCAATGTACCATAAACGACCAATTCATGAAAGTGCATATCTTATCCCACTTTCCATGATTATATGGCCAAACTATTAAACCCGACTTGGAATCTAATAATCTATTTAATAATGTATGTCATTTATTTTTCTACAAACTCATTTGTTTCACACAATTAATGAGTTGTCAGAGATTTTAATTTAGTCATGTGTGATTGTGTCTTCCCTATTATATTTCCAAGTTTTATTAATTCATTTTCAAACATTTTTATTTTTTAACTTTAATTCTTTCGTTATTATTGATGATACACTCCTTTTGACATCTACTTTTTCCACCTTCTATTGGATCACATATAACACATATTAGAGTGTAAAATGATTTTCAAGATATATTATAACTATTTTCTTTTTAATTACTATCTTTCAATACTAAAATTTGGATTATAAGCATTTGGTTCAATTAACAAAACATCAATTTTTTTGCCCTTTTTGATCATGTTATAAAATAATATTTCCCTTTTAATTTTATTTTTCCTGTTTAAAATTTTATAAATACAATTACTGAATTTTTTTATTCTTCCATAATTTTAAATTATACTTCCATTCTACAACTCAGTAATACATAATTACATAATTTTTTTTATTCTATCATAAATTTAAAATTTACTTCCATTCTAAAACTCAATAATACATTTATAATTTTAATTATGATAAGTTTAATAGACAATTTTAATTATATTATTACCACTAATCAAAAATTATAGTATTGTTTTCTTATTTTAACATTTTATTTATTTTACTAATTATATTTTTTTTAAAAACTTTCTATTAGTTATAATTAACATAAATATGCGCTAAATAAATATTTTAAATTTATTTTAAAGTAAAAAAATTGATTAGGTGATATATAATTACAAGATCAATGGAGATTCTAATCATAGTTCTTGTCTTCTTGCTAAGAAAATATTTTATTTGTCTCTTATAATTATGTGTCTTAACCATATGATGCACGTATATGTAAAAGAACTAAGCATAAACGATACATGAAAAGTTAGGTACGAATAGGCAATAATATTATTCCAAAGTTAGTGCTTTACTTCATATATATCGGATAGATGCTCTATTCTTTTCTTTCGTTTTTTTTTTTATGGTTGAATAATAAAATAGAGTTTCGTTCACACTGCTGAACTTTGGATGAAATATTATCAGGTTGAATCCATAGGATTTAAAAGTAGTGTTGCGCCTACAGATTTTGGATGAAATAGTGTTGGGCCTACAGACTTTGGATTAAATCTAGTGGATCAGTCTGTTATTTGTATAATTGTTTATAGGCTTTATTAAAATCTGTAAGGCCCACAAAAATTAAAGAGGATGTCGCTGACGTGGCAACACCAGAAGTGAGTAAAAACCAACTTTATATATATAGATAACTACTGAATAGATAGAAATTTTTCACCATGTATATTTAATTTATATATTATATGATTTCTAAAAATATGAAACCAATCAAAAATAATAATTAAAACATATACCCTAGGTAGACATTATTAAAAAAAATGTGGGCGCCGTGAAAAAGAAAAATGCAATAAAAAAATTCAAAGAAGAGTATTTGAAGGCCTCACCTAAAATATACTATTTTGCATGTGACCAAATTATATTTCACATTTGTGACATGTTATTTTATAGAATAGTGTCATTTCAAATAAACACTTAAATATCAATGAATATATATAGGATCATTGTATCATCATATAAAAGTAAGATTACTAAACAAAAATATAAAAAATTTACTAGATAATATAAAGGATGATTGGTAACTATAATTTGGAAAAGGAACGAGGAACAATATGATATTCCTTAAGTTTTTCTTTATTTAATAGTAACCTTCGACTGATGAGGAATAAAAATACAAAATTACTCTAACAAAACTTTTGGCAAAATAGACTTTCATTAATTTCAAAAATTACTTACAAAGATATTGTTACTTCCGGGATTGTGGAAAGGTTTAAAATAATTAATTTGATCGTTTAGGTCACCAAAATGCACTTATTTTTTCGATTAAATATCTAGACAGAACTCCACAGTTAAGCGTGCTTATGTTACGGTAGTTTCAAGATAGGTTCTAGAAGTGATTGTCAGAACTTTACGAATGAAGACAAAACATAGGAAAATATCATGTGGTGACTTGTAGGACCGGTAAACAAGTTTTTAAAGCCTTTCGGACGTAACAAACCGGAAGTCAGATATTGTTTGGGTCTATGAGTTACGAGTGGACATAGAACCCACTAAGAGAAGTGGGTTTATGGGCCGGAAGTGGACATATAGCGCACTAAGAGAGGAGGGTTTGTGGACTTAAAAATAGACATGGGCATACTAAGAAGTGGCGGTCTGGATGCTTTAACATTATACAGAATTATTATAACATATTTATTACATATAGAGATGTATGCAATATACACTAAAAAAACATACATCTTATATGAGCTTGGTGACGCATTTAGCTAACCGATAATAAAATCCATTATTTTCCAAATATTAGATAAAACATAAAAAAAAATTGCAAACTTTAGTTTAAAATTAACTGTTAAATTAATCTATATATAATAGCAATCCGAATAAATGCCACCAAAAGTTATGTTTTTTTCAATTATATATTTTGGATAATTTTCTAAAAAATTTTGTAGAAAATTTAAATTGTGTGTTTTACAAAAATTTGTGATTGTTCATTGTAAACAGTTTTTTTGTAAAGTTGTTAGAATATTCATATCTTTTGAAATCTATATATATTTTTCTGTTTCAACTGTTTTTATTTTTTTGCCATGATACAAAATAATATAAATTTTCAATCTCAGTGGTTTTTACAGCTTTCTAAATTATTCTCTAGCATTCGTTCTTTTAAAAGTAAAGAAATTCCTCCAATTCTTGATTTAACAAAAGTTTTTTTAGAATGATGAATCTAATTTAAAACTTTTAGTTTTTTTTAATATAAAAATTTAATGAAAATACTAGATTTTTTTTTTCCAACAGTTAGATGGATTATATAGTGAGTTTTTGAATTTGACTTTTGTATATGGTAATAAATATGTCTTCTATTTTAAAGCAGTTTATATGGGTTATTATGTATAATCAAGTGCAGACAGTTGCGATTTTTTGTAGTACATTTTCGTAAAATTTTTGTTTTTATTTATTATTTATAAAAAAAATCAAACGGGTATATCTGTTCATTATAGAATTGTGTCTTTTTACTATAGTTTATTTATAGTTTTTTCATCACAACTTTTCGTTTAATAGGTGTGCATGTATATATTTAAATAGTCATGTCTATTGAACTCTCTTTATATTTATCTCTTCATCAATAACTAACAAGTTTGTTGAAACAATTTTTTTTAATTTATATTGAATCTATATAATTGAATATTAGTATCTAATATTCAATGTTATTCTATAATCTAACTTAATTTTAGAAATAATTATAACAATAAATAAATTTAATACGACTTAATATAAAATTCATAGTTGCGTCTGTTTATCGTAACTTTTTGTCAAAAAATATCTTAATACTCAAAGATAATAATAACAATATGAATAAATGTGAACAACAGTTGCAAATTTTTCTAGTATTTTTTGTGAAAAAATTGTTTTTTCTTTTTTTGTTTTTTTTTTTAAAACTAAAACGGTTGTATCTGTTCATTGTACAACAGTGTCTTTTCACTATATTTTATTCATACTTTTTCATCACAACTTTTCGTTCTTATAGGTGTGTCTATTTAAATAGTTATGTCTTTTGGACTTTCTATATATTTGTCTCTTTATCAGTAACTAACAAATCATTGTTCGTTGTAACAAATTTTCCGTTTTATGTTGAATCTAAATAATTTGAATATCAGTATCTAATATTAAACATTATTCTATAGTCTAACTAAAATTTTAGAAATGACTATAGCAATATAGGAATTTAATAAAACTTACTATAGAATTTACAGTTCCGTCTATTTATCGAAACTTTTATTAAAAACTATTTTAATATTTAAAATTTATTTTATTTTGTTTTTAAAAGTTGTGTATTTTAATTTTAATTTTTATTTGATGCAGTTTCACTCATTATTAAATATATGTTTAATTATAATTAGTTAATAGAAAATTACATTTACTCATTACAACCATTATTTTATTATTCCCATTTTAATGATTTTTAAAAATGTGTTTTTGTAAAGTTGCGTTTATTCTATATAATATTTTTTGTTTTATAAGCTTTCATGTTGATGGTTGTATTTTTAGTAACAGATTATGTTCAATATTTATATATTCAAAAACTATTTTATTACATTCAAATGATTTCATAATATATATATTTATTTTTTCTAAAATATTTCCTCCGCGACATTGCGGGGGAGGGGGAGTATGAGTCTTAGTTAGATATAATATTAAATGTATAATTAATTAATTAAGGCCATTTATCATGATGTTGATCTAAATGTTATTCCTTTTCTGAAGCTTCTCCTTTTTAATTTCACACATACTAAACAATAATTAAATTTTCTATTTTACTTTTCATTAATACATTATTTCATTTGATATAAGTAACTAATAAACTAAAAGTTAGGAGTAAAACTGAAAATTTAATTCAGACAAATAATTTAAAAAGAAAAATTAAGTCCGAATTGACAAGTAAAAATAAGGGGCACTCTAAAAAATACCCTTTATTCTATACCCTTTTTTAAAAACACCCCTTCATGTTGACCATTTTTAAAACTACCCCTCTTTATATACAAAATGACCAAATTACCTTTTTTGATTGACAGCAAGAATGTACAGTCATCAAAATCGAAAATATTTTCCTGCCAAAAAAAATTTCCCGCCAAAATTTTGTTTTCCCGCTGATACTAGGATTTTTGTGTCTCCTAGTAGGTTCAATTAACCTTATGCGTTGTAATACTTAAGGTGTCAATCCAAATGGGACGTTGCTAGCAATCAAGATGCAATCAAGCAATCACAAGTTAAGCTAATTCAAAAAGAGTGTTTTTCTAACAATCCTAGAATGGTCAAAATACAAAATGGAAACGAATCACAGAATCATAAACGAAAATGTATGACAAGTACCGAATAAGAATAAGTCAAACCGAAAATGATTCTAAGCATGAACAAACGAAATAGTTCCAGGAATGTAATAAAAATCAGAAAGAAAGAAGTCCTAAGGATGGGGTAATTGATGTCGGTGGAGTATTCTAGTCTACAGAGTGTTTAACATACCTCAAGCAAACTATCCCTAAACAATGAACATCACAACTTAGCTAATCCAATCTCTTGGCAAAAGCTACTCAGACTCAACCACTTCCATACCTAGCTCTCGCTAGAGAAACGTGGTCGAGCAGGCATGACAAACAAGTTCATTCACGTCAACAAACATCCTAGACAACTAATCTCTTAGGCTAGGAACGTAAGTCTCTGGCACTAGTTGGTCAGACATTTCATCAAACACCTTTTGGGTGCGGAAATGTCTCGAACCTAGTTCCAATTGATCAGAGAGAAACTAGTAATTCTAACTCTAGTCCAGAAGGGAATCATACAATCAAAGCTTAAACACTCTACATCCTAAGATCCTCCACCTAATCTATCCCATCCTCAAGAACCTACACACTACTCAGATCCGAAAATCATAGTCAAGGATGCAAACACAGAAATCATTGAATCAAGCATAATAAGATAGATAAAAATAAGATGAACAACTTTGTAGTAGGAATCAAATGCAAAATCTCAATAAATCTCAACGATATCGGAATACAAGTCTCAGAACGTATTTTGTGGCTAGGTTAAAAACCTTCTCGGAAGGAAAACAATACAAGATTAAAAGATAAGATGTCTCTGCAAAGACTTAACAAAATGTATATATAGTAGTCTAACATGGAAAGCCCTAAAACTTAAAACGACAAGGTAAAGCGTCGGTTTAGAAATCTCTTGAAGCGTGTGAAACCAAACGTCTTTCTTCCCGACATGTGCGATCGAGTCCGTGTGCGTCGAATGGAATGCAATGTCATCATGGCTCGGACGGAAGGCTGAGGAGCATGGCTCGGACGGATGCTGGGGAGCATGGCTCGATCAAACAAGCTGGAGTGCGTGGCGGGGAAGCATGGCTCGAGCGTGGTGTATACGCATCCACTAAAACGATGATAACTCTTGAACCACACCTCCGATTGACTTGAAATAAACGGCGTTGGAAAGATAACTCAATTCCCTACAACTTTGATGAAGACGTCGAAAGCTAAATCCCACTCGAGTGGGATGGTTCGAACGGATGGCTCGGACGAAACAGAGATGGTGACAATGGCTCGGACGAAACGGAGATGGTGACAATGGCTCGGACGAAACGGAGATGGTGACAATGGCTCGGACGAAACGGAGATGGTGACAATGGCTCGGACGAAACGGAGATGGTGACAATGGCTCGGACGAGACAGAGATGGTGACAATGGCTCGGACGAAACGGAGATGGTGACAATGGCTCGGACGAGAATGGCTTCCAACGTCTCCTAAATACCTGAAATACTCCAAAATGCACAATGTATGCAAGGATGATGCAAGAAATATCTAGACGTGCAAAGTGTATAGAAAGAACTAGAAAACGATGCAAACCAATGAGTTATCCTAGCTAAATGCATGATAAAAATAGGCTAAGGAGAGACAAAATATAGACATATCAACTCCCCCAAACTTACTCTTTGCTTGCCCTCAAGCAAACAATCAAGAATAGAGTATGGAGAAGAGGTGTGAAGATGGGGTCTCAGAACCTAAAACATGCTAAATAAAATAGTTAGAATCAAGGTCCTTGTTCTTAGTTCTATGATGCATGGTGAAGGAACTCTATATTTTTTTTTCTACACACGCAATCCTATCAATCATTCCCTTTAACATTCATTAACAGAGAACCGTGAATCAAGCTAAGCAATGTCGTTGAACTCATTTGGCTAGGGTGAAAGGTTAGAGACTTAGATTGTCTCCTTCTCGCGTGGTTTCATCAATACAAGACAAGGTTCTCTCACGAAAATGAGTTGAGCTTAAGAGAAGGCTAAAGGTTGAAACCAACTGATACATACAAGAGCAGCGTCCTGTCTACCCAAAGAACATTCCAAACCGAAGTTGGTCCTATCTCTACCCTTCATCGGAAACATCATCTCAAACCCATTCTTTCACTCTTTATACTTGGTCTTAGGAGGAGTTCACTTCTTATCATTCTAGCGGATTGGGAAATCTTTATTATCAATAAGGTTCTTTTCCTTTTCTTCTAAGGAATCTAGACATCTTAAACATTTTACTTTCTTTTCTTTGTCTAATCTTTTCGTTTTATGCACAGAACCAATAACTCATTATTTTGCTCAACCCAAATCCTTTACTAGACTTGTAAACCTTGAAAACACATCCCCCTCCTAAAGACTTTCTACCCTTTACTTTCTTTTTGCACTTCACTCTTCTGCACAAATCCATACCCAATACCCATAATCGAGTTCTCACCTAGTCCTACTAGTCCGGATAACGCGAACTAGAACTACACAGGATCCTACTCTTGTCGGTTAGAACCTAACACTTTCTAACAAGCTCAACTCGGAAAAGGCCTGACACTCAAGAATACCATTGGCTTGAAAGAACGGTTGGTTAAGGGTGCGGGAAACTGTTCCAAAGATGGGAATCAGCTACTTGGATTGACAAGGGTGGTAAAAATGTGAAAGACAATCCAAGTATGTATATGGTATCCATGAGTTCAACTTCAATGCATAACAAGATAATTGCAAGTCAGGATTAGGTTCAGATAGATAGGGAATAACGTCAATTCAAAACATGCTTCAATCTTACATTTTCAAGTTCAATCAACATGCATCAAAGAACTAATAACAAGGGCCTTGATCCTATCCTATTGAATCCAGCATGCTACCAAGGTTACAATCATCATCAACCCCTATGCTAAGTGCAACAACCCTATACGAATGACACTAGACTCAATCCTAATATGCAAGTGCAAGCTACATGAACACTGTGTTTTTGTGGAAATTTTCGATTTTTTTTTTTTTTTTTTTTTTACAATAGATGGATGCAAACTCAAACATGATATGATGCAAAGATTAAAATAAGAATCACAGAACACAACATCAGATACATCATCTCAAACCCTCCCCCAAACTTAAATTACACAGTCTCCTGTGTAAGAAAAATTTGCAGGAGGATTTAAGAATCACAACAGGAACAATGCAGGAATGAAATGGTATGTACAAAGGAAAGGTCGGAGTACCTCAGTAGTAGAAGAAGGAGTCCGTGCTCGCCCAAGGAGGAGCGTGAAATTGACTCTGTCCTTCGCCTTGTTCAGGATCCGCGGGTGTGACATCAGCTGGTTGGTCGACTTGCTCCTCAACCGCTTGCGTGTTCTGATACATGGTCGGCTGCTCGTCACACTGCATGTCATCGACTCTGTATTCGCCATGCTCTGAGACCAACACAACAACCTTTGTAGGCTGATAATCACCTTGATGTTCTATCTGTTGCTCAACCGCGTGCATATCCTGATGATCACCTTTAGCTTCAACTCGCCGCTCAACCTCAACCTCATGCTCATCTCGAGCTGCAGAACAACGCGCTGATCGGTGACTAGAAGAGGCTCTGGAACCTCGCGAACCGCGTCTCCTTCTCTCTCTTGACTCATGTGACGAGTGGCGTGAAGGAGCGGGTGAAGGCGGGCGCTCCCGTGACACATATGAAGATTGACGTGCTAGGGAGGGAACCAAAGAGAGTGTTCTCTGACGAGTTGGCTCGCTGGAGACTTTGTGTGTGGCTCGAGAGAGGGGCTCGATCGGGTGTTGGCTTGAGTGGCTCGAGTGTGGTAGTTGGAGCGTATGCGGAGTAAGATTGGCTCGAGCGTGATAGCGGAGGCGTGGCTCGAACGAGTGTAGAGTGATGAACCTCTTAGGATGGGTCGAGTCTGATTCCACGCCGTCGGTTGAACCTTGCTCGAGTCGATGATAGTTGAGAACGCACGGTGGTGGTTGAACTCTGCAACACCTCTTCTTCATTATCCCAAACATCTTCCTTAATTTCCTTGGAGGAGAACTTCTAATTGTACCTTGGAGCTTCTTGATTTTCCCACTCATCTTCTTCACCATAGTTGTTAACTCTTTCACTGAATCCCTTAGAATCTGAGTATTTTGTAGTTCATACAAACTGCTAAGCGCGGGAGGACGTGACTCTTGCGGTTGGTGAGGTTTAGGAAGCAGGTCTTGACGCTTAGGGAGGGTAACGACTGCACTCGAGTTGGAGAATGGTCGAGTGACACTTTGAGTTTTCTCTCTGGTTACCAAAACCTCAGTTTCTGCCTCATTCACACTCTCAAAGATGTCAACCCCAACTTTATGATCGTTCTCTTCAATCACGAAGGTCTGTCCATCAATAGTTGGTTTCTTCCTAGAATCCCTGATATCAAACTTCATCTTGAAGTTTTTACCCAGATTGAGATCAATCATCCCCTTCTTGACATCAATGACTGCGCCAACTGTAGCTAAGAAAGGTCTTCCTAGGATTAGTGGATCTTTAGGCTCTTCATCCATTCCCAGCACCACAAAGTCAGTAGGAATCTCAGCTTGTCCAATTTTGATGGGCAGGTTCTCTAATAGACCATGAGGCAATCTAGTAGTCCTATCAGCCAATATTAAACGGAGGTTGCATGACTTGTATTCGTTGAATCCTAGCCTCTGAGCTACAGACAATGGCATGAGGCTTACTGAAGCACCAAGATCACATAGGCACTTTTTGAAGGCCAATGGACCTAGAGAACAAGGCAGGGTGAAAGAACCAGGGTCCTCTAGCTTCTTTGGGATAATCATCTTCTGAATAACAGCTTTGCATTCATGAATAACCCCACCTATATCATGCACTACCCTCTCATCTTCCAAAACCTTAGCTTGATCTCCTTTAGCTATCTCCTCCTTCTCTTTGGTCCTTTCTGTTACCAAATCAGTTAAAAACTTTTGATATTGAGGCACAAGTGCAAATGCATCAAGCAAAGGCATCCTAAGTTCAATCTCCTTGACTTGGTTTTCGAACAGAGCTTTATACTTCTCAGTAAGCTGCTTCTTAAACCTCACTGGAAATGGTAGAGGTGGCTTGTATGGTGGAGGAATGAATCTCACAGGTTTATCCTTGGGAGCAGTGGGTTCTTTAGTAGCTTCAGGATCAGATTGCTTGGCTGACTTAATTGGATCCTTGAGCACCTCGACAGGATCCTTTATCTGAACTTCATATTGAAATAATTCCTCCCCATCTAAACTCTCAGTGTCCTCAGCGAGCCGTACATCTACAACTTGGGTGGTTATGGCATGCATAGTAGCATAGTCCTTGGGGTTTTGAACTGCTTTTCCAGGTAGTTGGCCAGTTGTTGGGGTAGAAGTAGAAACAGTCTTGCCTTCCATATACTTCATCTTGGAGTTAAGAGCTTCAAACTTGACATTTAGATCATTGTAAGAACATTCCATCCGCTGACTGAGTTCAGCAAACTTCTTAGCAGTATCCAGAGAACCACTAGCTTGACCTTGAAGAAGTTGTTGCAGCATGTGCTTCATTTCTTGATCTGGAGCTTGAATAGGTTGAACTTGTTGAGGTGAAAATCCTGGTGGTGGTCCGGAAGGAGCGTGAGAACTTTGCTGGAACTGTTGCTTAGGCACGAATCCTTGATTGTAAGGAATAAAAGGTTTTTGCGGACCTTGTTGTTGCTGCTGAGGAGGGTACACCTGATCTTGTGGATTTGCAACATTGGTGCTCCTGTAAGAAAAATTGGGGTTCGTCTTGTAGGGGTAATAACCCTTGTTATATCCACCTTGATTCTGGACGTAGTTGATTGCTTCAGACTGCTCACTCTTTCCATCCTGAACTTGAAAAGGGTCATCCTCAGATACGAAATGGACAGTCTGCTGCTGACTGAGCAAGAGGCGGTCAAGCTTGTCATTGACATTTTTAAGGTCTCTCTTGTACTTCTCCTCAGACCCAGCGTCACCTCTAACTGTGCGGTCGTAGTCTTCATTGTAGTTACTGTCAGACTGGACGAGATTCTCAACCAGTTGCCATCCTTCCTCAACGTCTTTGTTCAGGAAATTACCGTTGGAAGCAGTGTCAAGCAGCATACGTATCTTTGGTAGTACACCACGGTAGAGAGTGCTCAGCAGTGACTCGTTGCTGAAACCATGGTGTGGACACTGGCTGTGGTAACCCTTGAAACGCTCCCAGGCTTCACAGAATGATTCTGAGATTTTCTGAGTAAAGCTAGAAATCTCATACCTGAGACGTGCTGTTCTAGAGTTGGAAAAGAACTTGGCCAAGAATGCTTTCTTGCAACCATCCCAGGTGGTGATTGATCCCTTGGGAAGGTTTTTCTCCCATTGATGAGCCTTGTCTCCCAGGGAGAATGGGAAGAGACGCAACTTGTACCCGTCCTCACTCACGCCGTTGATCTTGGTGAGACTGCACAGACGGTCGAACTCGTCTAAGTGGTCGAGTGGATCCTCCATAGGCAACCCGTGGAACTTGTTTCCTTGGATCATGGAGATCAGACCACTTTTGATTTCGAAGTTGTTGTTCTGCACGGCGGGAGGGACGATTCCAGCACGCTGAGTGTGAGTGTTCGGTGCATCCCCAGCACCAATGTTTCGCGGTCCCGGATGTGGTTCATTCTGTTGTTCCATAGTGACTGGTAGGGGATGATCGTTGGAAGTACGAGTTTGTCATGGGCGTTGCAACCGATTGATTTCGTCGATAACAGGAAGGAGATTCTGATGCCCTCTTGATCTGGTGTGCATGCAAGGTTGCAATCAACAGGTACCTGAGGTGCAAGACAAACAATCAGACAACCAAAACAAGTCAGTACCCAGAATGATAAGTGTAACAGAACTTAATCTTGCAAAACTTGAAATCTTAAATATAGTAAAACAATTCCCAAATGGCAACGGCGCCAAATTGATACTAGGATTTTTGTGTCTCCTAGTAGGTTCAATTAACCTTATGCGTTGTAATACTTAAGGTGTCAATCCAAATGGGACGTTGCTAGCAATCAAGATGCAATCAAGCAATCACAAGTTAAGCCAATTCAAAAAGAGTGTTTTTCTAACAATCCTAGAATGGTCAAAATACAAAATGGAAACGAATCACAGAATCATAAACGAAAATGTATGACAAGTACCGAATAAGAATAAGTCAAACCGAAAACGATTCTAAGCATGAACAAACGAAATAGTTCCAGGAATGTAATAAAAATCAGAAAGAAAGAAGTCCTAAGGATGGGGTAACTGATGTCGGTGGAGTATTCTAGTCTACAGAGTGTTTAACATACCTCAAGCAAACTATCCCTAAACAATGAACATCACAACTTAGCTAATCCAATCTCTTGGCAAAAGCTACTCAGACTCAACCACTTCCATATCTAGCTCTCGCTAGAGAAACGTGGTCGAGCAGGTATGACAAACAAGTTCATTCACGTCAACAAACATCCTAGACAACTAATCTCTTAGGCTAGGAACGTAAGTCTCTGGCACTAGTTGGTCAGACATTTCATCAAACACCTTTTGGGTGCGGAAATGTCTCGAACCTAGTTCCAATTGAGAGAGAAACTAGTAATTCTAACTCTAGTCCAGAAGGGAATCATACAATCAAAGCTTAAACACTCTACATCCTAAGATCCTCCACCTAATCTATCCCATCCTCAAGAACCAACACACTACTCAGATCCGAAAATCATAGTCAAGGATGCAAACACAGAAATCATTGAATCAAGCATAATAAGATAGATAAAAATAAGATGAACAACTTTGTAGTAGGAATCAAATGCAAAATCTCAATAAATCTCAACGATATCGGAATACAAGTCTCAGAACGTATTTTGTGGCTAGGTTAAAAACCTTCTCGGAAGGAAAACAATACAAGATTAAAAGATAAGATGTCTCTGCAAAGACTTAACAAAATGTATATATAGTAGTCTAACATGGAAAGCCCTAAAACTTAAAACGACAAGGTAAAGCGTCGGTTTAGAAATCTCTTGAAGCGTGTGAAACCAAACGTCTTTCTTCCCGACATGTGCGATCGAGTCCGTGTGCGTCGAATGGAATGCAATGTCATCATGGCTCGGACGGAAGGCTGAGGAGCATGGCTCGGACGGATGCTGGGGAGCATGGCTCGATCAAACAAGCTGGAGTGCGTGGCGGGGAAGCATGACTCGAGCGTGGTGTATACGCATCCACTAAAACGATGATAACTCTTGAACCACACCTCTGATTGACTTGAAATAAACGGCGTTGGAAAGATAACTCAATTCCCTACAACATTAATGAAGACGTCGAAAGCTAAATCCCACTCGAGTGGGATGGTTCGAACGGATGGCTCAGACGAAACAGTGATGGTGACAATGGCTCGGACGAAACGGAGATGGTGACAATGGCTCGGACGAAACGGAGATGGTGACAATGGCTCGGACGAAACGGAGATGGTGACAATGGCTCGGACGAAACGGAGATGGTGACAATGGCTCGGACGAGACAGAGATGGTGACAATGGCTCGGACGAAACGGAGATGGTGACAATGGCTCGGACGAGAATGGCTTCCAACGTCTCCTAAATACCTGGAATACTTCAAAATGCACAATGTATGCAAGGATGATGCAAGAAATATGTAGACGTGCAAAGTGTAAAGAAAGAACTAGAAAACGATGCAAACTAATGAGTTATCCTAGCTAAATGCATGATAAAAATAGGCTAAGGAGAGACAAAATATAGACATATCATCCGCCAAAATCGAAAAATTTTCCCGTCAAAAATTATTTTGTTCCTGCCAAAAAAAAATTCCCGCCAAAATCGAAAATTTTTCCCGCCAAAAATAATGAAATTTATACCTACTAAAAACCTTATAAACGCTTCATTTTTAAAAGCGTTTACAATGTTTTTAAAAGGTTTTTAAACACATTGTAAACGCTTTGAAAAAACTTGTAAATGCGTTTAAAACCTTTTTAAAAGCATTTACAATGTGTTTAAAACCTTTTAAAAACGTTATAAAAACTTTTACAAGGTTTTTAAAAACATTGTAAAACCGTTTACAAAGTGTTTAAAAACCTTTTAAAAATCATTTTAAAAACCATTTGAAAATCTTTTAAAAACATTTTAAAAACCTTGTAAAAACATTATAAAAGAGTTTACAATGTGTTTAAAAAATCTCGTAAAAGCCTTTACAAGATGTTTATAAGGTAGAAACCTTATAAAACCTTTTAAAAACTTTGTAAAAGTTTTTTGGCGGGAAAAATTTTTCTCGAAATTTTTTATAAATTTTTTTTGGCAAAAAAATATTTGGCGGGAAAATATGTCGGAAATGTTTTTGGCGGGAAAATTTTGTTTTTCTTTTTATTGATTAAAATATTTTTCATCTAAGGGTAAAATGGTCATTAAAAATTAAAGGAGGGCAAAAATAAAAATGGCGAAAAAAGAAGGTATTTTTGAAAAAGGGTATATCAAAGAAGGTATTTTTGAAAAAGGGTATATCAAAAAGGGTATTGCGAGTACTGATGCTGCAGCTGCTTGCAACTTGAGAGATCAGTTGAGTTCCGTGTTTCAGTTGAGAGATCTTGGTCCTCCTAAGTTCTGCCTGGGTATTGAAATTGCTAGAAATGATGATGGTATTTCCTTAACCCGGAGGAAATATGTTCTTGATTTGTTGGAGGCAGCAGGTTTTTCAGACTACAAACCATCTCCTATACCGATGAAACCTGATGTGCAGATGACTTCAACAGGATGGGGTAGACGTCATGGTTGTACAAAGCCTCTTAAAAAGCTCTCGGAGGTCAGTATCTGACAATTACACGTCCGGATATTTCCTTTGCTGTGGCTAAACTGGCTCAGTACTCATCAGCACCACGAAAATTCCATCTACAGGCTGTTCATAAGATCTTGCGTTATTTGAAAGGTTCCATTGGCCAGGTTCTATTTTATGGCAAGGATGCAGATTTCTCTTTTCGTGGTTTTACTGATGCTGATTGGGGAGCTTGTCCTGATAGTCAAAAGGTCAGTGAGTGGTTTTGCAATCTTCATTGGTCAATCTTTGGTTTCATGGCGATCCAAGAAGCAACATATGGTGTCAATGAGTTCTGCAGAATCTGAATACAGAGCTATGAGTATAGCTACGAAAGAACTCATTTGGTTCACATATATTCTGAAGGCGTTAAGAGTTCGTTTCACTCTTCTTGTCTGTCTGTATTGTGATAACACTGCAACTATATACATTGCCAGCAACTCAGTGTATAATGAGAGAACGAAGCATATAGAGTTCGATTTTCACAAGGTTCGTGAAACTATAGAAGATGACATTGTCAAGACACTGTTTGTTCGAACTGATAATCAATCAGCTGATGTTCTAACGAAGGTGCTTCATCCAGCTCCTTTCCAGGTTAATATGCGCAAGATGAGAGTTCTCAACATCTACTCGTCTCTATCTTGAGGGGGTATTAGGAGTGAAATGGTTGAACCTGTTTGGTTATTTAATTGTAATTAGTTTTTCGGTCTAGCTTAATCTAGTTTACTGTAATTTGATGTATATAACACATCTTGTAAAATTTGTTACGATTCAATAGAGAAGAAAAGCATTTCACAATTCTCTTTGCTCTCAAACTTTATTAAATCCCAAGTGATCAGTGTTAAATAAGATTGCATAGAGTGTGGCCGATCGAGAGACATGCATTTAGATTGATTTATACGCTTCACGAGGACAACTCTTTTGAAACATATCTCAACTTCGTCCATCAGAACTCTTCATATCGATTGGATGCATCATAAAGTTATTCCAATGTTAAAGGAAAGAAAACAAAGTTTTGTAATATCAAGAAGCATATATAAGGGACTAAGGAGTGTTTGTATTTTACCAAAGTGACCGTAAATAACTAAATATGAAGGTGTGTACATGTGCTTAAGGTTTGGTTAAGTTAAGGAATAAAAGAAAGTTTAAACTATCAAAAGTTTCTGTACGTATATATATTATGTTTTACAGCAAAAGATGTCAGAGCCCATTTTTAATAACTTTTTTCTCAACGACTTTTCTGTTTCTTTATTTATTTTTGATAGTTTGATACATGTGTTTTGTTAGTATCGTATATAAATTATGTCTTACAGCACAAGATCTCAGAGCCCATTTTTAATAACTTTTTTCTCAACGACTTTTCTGTTTCTTTATTTATTTTTGATAGTTTGATACATGTGTTTTGTTATTATTTCTAATTTCTTAGGTCGGTCAGTACTGAAAAGGGTTTTGTGGCATCTCATGGCATCTCCAAGATATTCCCATAAGTATCTTAATAATGAAATAATAATATTTTTAATAAAATTTGTTTCCCCTTATTCTTTGAATTGCATATCCCATTTATATAAATGATTGGTTATAAAGAAAATTCAAAATGCCTTGATTTGATAAACTTCACATATCAAAAATCTTTCATGTGTGTAGTGTGCTTGACAATTGGTTTTAAGAAACAAAAATATGTAGTATTGTTAACTAATTAAAACTATGTAGAATTTTTTTTAAAAAAAAAGAAAAGAAAAGATAGTACAATTATTGTGGGTTTACCAACTATTTTTTAATATATAGAGGATGTTTATACTTTAGGAAAGAATATGTATGGTGTTGAAATGCGTTCAATATCCACTTATTGTAATTAGAAATACTTAATTATGGTAAATTTAGTAGTATGTTTAGCTGTCAGGAATATATTATATTATGTGGATATCCATTATCGACCCGTTAGTGTAACTCTAAACTTTAAGAAACATTATTGGATTCATTCTTAGGGGTGAACCACTTTTATTCACCCCCTCTTAATTAACCAACAAAACGCCATGTCATATTATATTTATAAAATAAATTAAAATTAAAATAAAAAGACAAAACAAATTAAGGAAACAAATTTTGTAGATTTTTAATAAGGAAAGTATGTCGGTTTGGTTTATAAATGAATGATTAGAGTGTAGATTTTACAATTAAACAAAATGATATGTCGGTTTGGGTTTACAAAATAATGATTAGGATTTAGATTTTACAATTAAACGAAATTATATGTCGGTTTGGGTTTACAAAATATTGTAGTTAGGGTTTAAATTTTATAATTAAACAAAATTATATGTCGATTTGGGTTTATAAAAGAGTGCTTGGGATTTAGGGTTTAGATTTTATAATTAAACGAAATTATATGTCGGTTTGGATTTACAAAAGAGTGGTTAGGGTTTACATTTTACAATCAAAGAAATTTATATGTCGGTTTGAGTTTATAAAATAGTGGTTAGGATTTAGATTTTACAATTAAAGAAAATTATATATCGGTTTGGGTTTATAAAAGAGTGTTAGGGTTTAGATTTTACAATTAAACTAAATTATATGTCGGTTTGGGTTTATAAAAATGTAATTTGGGTTTAGATGTTATAATTAAAAACTATAATATAATTTTTATAATTAAAATTGAATTATATACAGATTTTGTTTCGTTAATTAATAATTTGTTTCCTTAATTAAGAGGGGTAAACCCAAGAATTGTCCTATTATTATGTTTGTTTATGATCGATTATGCTCCATATTTGATCTTAAACGTGTCTGATCATGGTTAGTGATTTATATTATTATTATGTTAAATATAAATGGTTCAGTTAGTTTTGATTAAGCTTGAAGTCAAACATATGAGTAATACTGAAATTTATTCATCATCGATTAATAAATGACTAAAATTTTGTAAGAGAATATATACACATCAACTTCATTTCAATTATTACCAATATTATATAAATGAAAATAATATCTTTGATGGAAAGATATTAGAAATTACATAATTTATTTGTCACAAAATATTGTTGTTACGTAGACACAATATAGTAAAATATATATTTTTCAAGAATATTATAATTTTATTTTTTGTGACTATGTAAAATTATGAGATGTTGATGTGAATCACATCCTATTGGCTTGATCTATTTTTTGAAGTGAATATGATTTTATGCTATAAACGGAAAAAAAAATATCACACTAATGATGAGAAAGTTGCCATTAAAATGGCCATGATGTGGATATGATAAATAGAGTCGCGGTAAATATCGACTAGTTTCTCCACTATAAGTGAATAATAAGTACATGAGGTACTTATGTCATCTATATGTATGATGATGATGATGAAAGAAGTTAGTGTAAAACAATTTTCACTATTCTACTACAATAATAATGAGTAGAAAAAGTATTGAAAGCTCTTGAAAAGTATATATACTATTGCCTATGAGAACACAATTTGATATGTTATAGTCTCCCAAATAGTCACAAAGTCAAAAGGGTTAAGATATATTACATTACATAATTTGAGAATGTTATTGATTACAGAGTGAGATTCAAATCGGGATTGATAGACATGAAGTGTCATCATCTCCAGGGGGAGAATTCATGAATCCCACATACATAAGTGATGGAACAAATATAAGATTATGTTCACACCTAAAATGAGTTTAATCACTCATATGAAAGAACAAATCTTGAGGATTTGAAAAGTAATCATGTTGAGATTAAAAGCGAAGAAAATACTTTGAAATCATAAGTATTATTACCTAAGGCAAGAAAAGTATTTTAGAGATTACATGCATTATCTAGAAGATAAAATGCTTATATTAAACCAGAAGGTTTACTGAAAATTTCATTGTTTGGCATGACCAGTTAAGCCATTCCGGTTCAGTAGTGATGTGAAAGAATAATCAGAAATTTTGAAAAGATTCATTAGAGAACCTAAAGAGTTTTCCTAGTGATTTCTTATTTTTGCTGCCTTTACAAAGCAAGCCAATTATATTGCTTTCACCAACCCCATGAATTTGGATAGTGTCAATTTTCTGGTATGTATACAAAGAGATATTGTGGACTGATCATCCACCATATATTCGAGTTTGCACGAGTATTTGGTTAATTGACAATGGTGGTGAAACCAGGCTATGTGATTGACAAAAAATGACTCTATATGTCAATAAATTCGCATCGGGCCAATGAATTATCATGAGTACTCCCCATTACAATTGGTTTGGGTCAGAAATCAGATATATTTCATCTAAATGTGTTATACATGTTGAGTTGCTCCACCACAGTGATATAAGATGGAATTTGAAAGAATGTTGGAAATATGTTGGATATAAATCTCTCTTGATGATTGAATATCTCGAGATGCAGAGACTGTTGTTTTGGTGAGTCCGTCTTCCCAACATGAGGAGGAGAAAATAAACAGCTGGGAAAAAATATATTGGAAAAATTATCTTGATCCTCGTACTTTGAAATGTGCGTTAGAAATTGAAAAAGATAATTTATTTGCAAAGTTTAGCAAATATGCTAGAAGGCATTTTCTGACCTTGAGTCACAAAAGTCACATATACCAGCTGTGCTCCAATTATTATTAATATCCTAGAAGTATAAGATCAACTGCTACTAAGTGTGATAGACTTATGGTTCTAAATATAAGCATCCTTAGAAAAAAAAAGGAGCATAAATTAATATGGCACCGAGGAAGCAAATAGTTATGAAAAATCTAGAAGAGATGTAGACATGATTAAGAAAGAAATTCAGGTACTTGAGAATCATAATGAAAATAAATCTCAACAATTTGAGTCATGTCTCGAATGAAAAGGAACCAAAAAGCAAATCGACGTCGTAATATGTTTGCATGCAGTGTTGCAGTTGATGATGTTATGAATAAAAATCGAGGATCATAAACCGCGGTTAATAGAAAAGTTTTATTGAAAAGTGTACACAAAGAATTATTGGTTAATCATTGAAAGAAGTAACTATGAAATAGTTCAAGTCTCTTAAAGAGATAATATTGGACTTGTAGTCCTTACACTTTGTAACAACCCGTCTTGTGGACCCTACTAGCCTCCCCGCTAGCCGCCCCCATGGACCCCAAGCTGACCCTACAGGGCATCGATCCTAACCCCTCACCGTGGAAAGGAACTCACATCCAAATCTACCAGTAGGCTATTGGTGCGCCAGACGTTCCTCGAACCCTGGTCCCCACCCTTTAACAACATTCTCACAGGACAAGCTGCCACCAATTGAGCTTGGGGTCCATGGGGGCGGCTAGCGGGGAGGCTATTGGGGTCCACGGGACGGGTTATTACACACTTGAAAGTGTAAAATGAGTGGGACATAAGAGGATCTTTATGAGAAATAAAGTACATGTAGTAGTACAATGATTCTTATGAGAAATGTACTCTCATATGGTGGAAGCAACTATGTTGATCCCTTATGAGTTTGAAAATAAGGCAAGACTTGATTTAGTCTATGAGAAAGTTTTCAAACTATAAGAGATATCTCTTAAAGTAATTATATTGCTAATTATATTACTAGAAGCAATACTTTATAGTTCTCGAGAATATTGTAAAACCAAAAAAAAGTCTTGAGAAAAGGGTGAAAGTTTATCTCTATGAGAGAATCCTGTTTGTAAATCATTGTTGTTGATCTTAGGGATCTCGTAGTGGATTGAAAAAAATATCGGGAACAAGCTAAGAAAAAATCTTAGGGTTGTGTAAATCCGAGATTGAACATTAATTGTAATTGTGTTCAAGAAGTATTTTCAAGAAAGTTTGAGGATGTAGGTATTTGTTGAACCCCGTTAAAAGAAGAATTTTATGTGTATTTTGTCTCTTATGCACTTACAAGTGGTTCTTGTTAAAAGAAAGGTACAAGAACAAGTGCAAATATGTTGATGATGAAAATGTTATCTAATCTCCACTAGATATTCCATATACCAAGGAATATATGGAGAAATAATCAATGATGAAATATTGCTCCTGAAAGATGGAGAAATCAGATTGTATAATATCAGATATTCATGAAATTTCTTGAGGTTACCGATTTGACATCTGATGAAAGAGATGTTATCTCAAGATTCTTACATCATCTTAAATAGAAAAATGGTCTTGTAGTACCATACTAAGAATAAGAGTTGAAAGAGAAAACTTTACAAAGAGAGTATGAATAACTCCTATGTATAAGATTATTGTTTGGAAGATTGTATGTAAAAAGAAGATTTGAGCTTCAAGTTCAAATAAATGAAAAAGGAATCTTCTATATGAAAAGGGTTCAAATGACTTGAAGTTCAATGACCCAAGAGAATATATGATGATCATATGTGTTTTATACACTAAAGCTCTGTTTATAACAGTTCATAATAGATGATATATATGATCATAATGCATAACCTGAAGATGATGCTTTCAGGGGGAGAAATATGATCATGCGTGGTTGTACTCTTTTTTCCTTATCATGGTTTTTATCCCATTGGGTGTTTGCATGACAGGTTTTTAACAAGACAAAAAAAGAACATGCGAAAGATAGATAACTTAAGAGGAATATTATGATTCCAATGGTGAAAGACTATCACCTTCAAAGTCTTTGACATACATTGATGAGATCGTGAGAGACGAATATAATGATCAAAATGAGTCATTTAAGAGACCAATATCCTGTAGAAGAATGGTGATGTACGGTGATATACATGTCCTACGAATTTGTTCAAGTGAAGATTTGGCGAAACAGTTACAAGGTGTTTTCAACCACTACTTCAAGAAGTTACTTCATCATATTGGATTGCGATGTACTCAAGAGGGGGAGTAAAAACGCGCTGTACTCTTTTTCCCTTAACCATGGTTTTTCTCACTGGGTTTTTCTGATAAGGTTTTTTATGAGGCAGCATCTCACATGCGCATTTCGGACTACATTTTTATAATGGTCATTCAAGGGGAGTGTTATGAATATATTATATTATGTGGATGCCCATTATCGACCCATTAGTGTAACCTTAAACCCTTATATGTATCCTTATATATATGTTGTATCATATGGAAAAATGAATAATACAAGAGAACAATTCTCTAAACCTTTTGTTCTTAACATTGGCAAAAAATTTCATATTATTGATTTATATTAAAATTTCAAGCATAAAAAGTCAAAACTCTTTTTGAATACAGAAATGATTTTTATTAGTTGATGATTAGTATAGTTCCATTAAATTACTTTTTTTAGAATGGGTCCGATTGGTAACATCCATAAATTTGTTCAGAGAAAATAAGAAATAAAACAGTAAACTGTTTCAGAATAGTGTAAAACTATAAAGAATTTATAGGAAAACTAAACAATAATGTGATACCGTATAGTGTAAACAATAGAATAGTGTAAACTGTTACAGAATAGTGTAAAATTATAATGTTTTAGGTATCACTTTTGTGATTGGTAACTGTCAAAGCAGTCTACCCCGTACCAAAACAGTATCTATATAAATTCAATTGTTTGATTTATATCTATATAAATTATATTATTTGAAATGTTGTTTGATATATTTGATATATCTATATAAATTATATTATTAATATTGTTTGATAAGTTTTTTTAATTGTGTATTTTCTATTTATAAATGAAAGTTTTGTGATTATAACAAATTATTGGTAAGAATGTGGACTAAAATGTAAATAGGAAAACTTTTAGAAATAAATTTGAAGGTATACCATTAAAATAAATAGGTCTGGGCATTCGGTTAACCGTTCGGTTTCGGTTTTGTTGTGTTTGGTTTCGGTTAGTTTGGATATAGTAATATAATAACCATTTGGATATTTTAGAAATTTTGGTTCGGTTCGGTTCGGTTAGTTGAAGATGTAACCATAACTAACATAAAATATATTGAAATTAACCAAATAAAACTAATATAACTAAAAGTAACCAAATATAACCAAAATTAACCAAAAATATATTATAATAGTACGAAAAGAGAAAAAATATTGATCGGATTTTACAAAATAGTATTTAAATTTGTAAATTCAAAATAATAACATTTAGATATGTTGATTATTTAAAGTATTTAATTGTCTTGATTGTAAAAATAATTAATATTTTAAGTTTATTTTATAGTTTTGCATAATATTAAGTATATTATTTTTGGTATCTTCTAAGTACTCAGACATTTTGGTTAACCATTTAATTGTTGTTTCGGTTTGGTTCGATTTCGATTAGTTTGGATATATGATTTTACAAACCATTCAGTTATTTAAGGAATTTTGGTTCGGTTTTGGTTTGATTTTTTCGGTTCGGTTCGATCGGTTATTTGGTTAGCGGTTATTTCGCCCAGCCCTAAAAATAAATCACCCTCGAACCCTTATTTTAAAGATGAATTCCCTTTGAAATAAAGACATTGTTGGAGATACTCTTAATAATGAAATCATTCTTAAATATTATAATTTTTTTTTGTGCCAGTATTGTCTCATATGCTAATTAAATAATACTTGATTTTTTTCTTTGTGAAACACAATAATGAAATCCTTTCCTTTTCTAGTTGTAGGTTATAGAAAGATCATTGTGTCTCTTTAATTTCATTATCGTCTTTTATCTTATCATTTGTAATCTTTCTGAACTCTATTTTCAATCAATATAATCCTTTTAATAAAAAAAAAACACAATAATGTAATCATTCTTTACAACACAATTTTAAACCATTGTTTTTTTGTTGATTGGCGAGTTCCTAGAAAAGTTTCACTATCCCAAAAGCCTTATAACTGAACCGTTCATGTTTTTTTGTTTTTTAAGCTATAGAACGAAAAAAAAACTTTTTGGAGTCTAATTTCTAAGCCACCAAAATCTTCCAATAAAAAAAAACTTTGATATTTTTCTGGTTGTTTCCCCAACTTAATCTTACTCCACAAACAACTACAACCAATACCTCTCCATGTTCTGTTAGGATGCCGTCTTCGTCTTACACGTGCTGAATTGTAATATTTGACTTAAATGACTGATTTAATTTAATGATAAAAGTCGAAAACGATTTATTTAGCTTTTAAGACGCGGAAACGTGTTTATTATTTTATCCTCGAGTCGCGACGCCGCGTATCTCTCGATCTATTATTAATTTACTCGAGCATTACTCATCCACCAAAAGAATAAATAAAAACATTTACTAATTTAAAGTAACATAAATACACGACACAACTTCCCATATTTCTCTAAGCAGAAACCAAAAAAAAAAAAAAAAGAAAAAAAAAAAGAAGAAGAAGAAGATGAAGAAGAGTATCGAAGCTCCATTATTGTTGAACACCAAACAATCACAAGAAGAAGATAAAGAAAAAATAAGATGGGAGAAGGTGAAGAAGGTTGCTTCAATGGCTGCTCCAATGGTCGCTGTAAACATGTCTCAGTTCCTTCTTCAAGCAACTTCTACAATGATCGTTGGTCACCGGAGTGAACTCTCTCTAGCCGGAATAGCTCTTGGAAGCTCTTTTGCTAACGTCACTGGCTTTGGTGTTCTTGTAAGCAAAGAAAACTTCTGAATACATAAATCTTTTTCTTTTCTTGGTTGATTTGTTTTTGTTTCTAATCATTTTGTTTTGTTTGTATACTATATAGTTTGGACTTTCAGGTTCATTAGAAACACTATGTGGTCAAGCATATGGAGCAAAACAATATCACAAACTTGGATCTTATACTTTTACTTCAATAGTGTTCCTCTTGATGATCTCTGCTCCGATTTCGATTCTTTGGATGTTCATGAACCAGATCTTGCTTCTGCTTCATCAAGATCCTCAAATAGCTGAGTTGGCCGGTGTGTATTGCATCTGGCTCATACCGGCTTTATTCGGTTACTCTATTCTCGAGTCTTTGGTTCGATATTTCCAGTCGCAAAGCTTGATTTATCCAATGGTCTTGAGCTCTTTAGCGGCTCTGTCTTTCCATGTTCCTCTATGTTGGTTAATGGTTCATGTATTCGACTTTGGAGCCAAAGGAGCGGCTGCGTCTATCGGTCTCTCTTACTGGCTAAACGCCGTTTTCCTTTGGGTTTATATGAAACGCTCTAGCCGTTGTGTTGAAACGCGGATTTATATGTCCAAGGATGTGTTTGTTCATACGAATATCTTCTTTCAATTTGCGATTCCTTCTGCAATGATGTGTTGGTAAGTATGTAAATCTTTTTTGAAAATTCTGATTAGTTTGGCTATTATGGTTTAAACTTTAATGGATTGAGATCTTTTAATGGTTTTTTTTTTCCCCTTCAGTAAATTTTTTTTAACACTGTTTATGTTTTTTTCTTCCTTCTTTCAATTAGCCTTGAGTGGTTTGCTTTCGAGGTGATTACTTTGCTGTCTGGTCTTCTACCCAATTCAAAGCTCGAGACTTCGGTTATTTCGATTTGGTAATGTATTGAACCACTAACAAAGATTTACTCTGTTATTACTTTTTGTTTTTGTTTCATTTTCTAAGGTTTGATTTTTTTGGTATTGAGCAGCCTTACGACATCTTCATTGCACTACAATTTGGTAAATGGAATTGGTGATGCAGCAAGGTTATTATTTTTTATTTTTTTCACTTTTAAGTTTTAAATATAAATTTCATATTATTTAACTTTCAAAAGATTTATGTTTTATTTTTGTTGGTTTATTAGTACCAATGTGGCGAATGAGCTAGGAGCTGGGAATCCGCGAGGGGCTCGTGATTCTGCTGCAGCTGCAATCGTAATTGCAGCTGTTGAGTCAGTTGTTGTGAGCTCTAGTCTCTTCATGTCTCGCAGTGTGTGGCCTTATGCATATAGCAATGTGGATGAAGTAATTAGTTATGTGACTGATATCACTCCCATTCTTTGTATCTCAATCCTAATGGACAGCTTCTTGACCGTTCTTTCCGGTTAGCCTTTCTTAACCATCATCTATGCTTCCGGGACCCTAGTTCATTTTACAAGTTTCTTGACCGAGTAAATGTATTGTTTTGTTCAGGGATTGTGAGAGGAACAGGGTGGCAGAAAATTGGGGCTTATGTGAACATAACCTCATATTATGTCATTGGTATTCCCGTTGGACTTCTTTTATGTTTTCATCTTCACTTCAATGGGAAAGGACTTTGGGCTGGTTTAGTCACAGGATCAACACTACAAACTCTAATCCTGTTTCTTGTTATTGGTTTCACCAATTGGAGCAAAGAGGTGAATGCAACGGCGTAACTCGCTTTGGCTTTTGTTTCTAATCTTTCATCCGATTTCTAGAAAAATCGAGCTAATATTTCTTCCTACTATTTTTTGTGAAATTTGTTGCAGGCAATCAGGGCTAGGGAGAGAATAGGTGATGAGAAAGATTTGAGACATGACTCACTCCTTAATTGAAAGAGATACAAACTTTGTGATTTTGATTGCCTTTTTTGTGAGTTTGTTTAATAATCTTCAACGGGTATTGGATTTGTTTAAAAATGTATGGAACTTAAATGAGGTATGCAGTTGAGTGTAATTTAATTTAGTTTGAGAGAAAATCATACACATTGATAAGATATCTAGCTATGAGATTTGGTCTGTAATAGATAAATTAATTAAGGAAATTTGTAGTAACCAGAGTTTTATTGGTCCAAGCGTCAAATCTTCTATAGTAATATACCACTTGACAAAATGGCCAAAAGAAAAGCTGAACCCAAGATAGTAGTTACCTTGAAAGTATACAACAAAGAAATCAAAAAGCAAAGCTATTACTTTCTCCGGAAAGAAAGAAAAAAAGTTTTAAGTTTCTCCGACAAGAGAGATTAAAGTGAGATGCTCATAAGAGTCAAGGTGAGTAGGTGAGTGTAATGGTACAAAACGTGGAAGCATATTCCTTAGGACAGTGAAATGATCCAATATACATAAATAAACATCATTCCAAGAAACAAAAATGTAGCTATAAGTGACATATTACGGTATATTATACTCCTTCCGTTTTAAAATATAGAATGTTTTAAAGAAGTTTGTTGTTTCGTAATATAGAATGTTTTCAAAGTTCAATGCAACTTTTATATTAGTTTAGTATTTTATATTATGCAATATTGTTTTTGATTTGTTGAACTTGTTAAAAGTAAAATCTTCTTAATCTGCGTGCTTTGCTTAAAACATCTTATATTTTGAAACAGAGGAAGTATTATATTTACAAGAAGGTGCACGTTGATATGAATCCAGCCACGCATCAGTCCATGTTAAGGTCCAGCTTTTATTGGTGAAGATTTCATGGACGACAGAGCTCGCCTAACAATGACTAGACGGCAGGTGTCAAGATTTAATGAGCTGTTACATTTGCCCTTTATTTGTTCAATTTTTATGGGTTTCTTTGTAACCATCATACACAAGTATTTATATAATCAAAATATGAAATGCATGACATTTTCTTATTTAGTTTCTGTTAGTTAAAATTCAATTAAGTCTTATTTTTAAAAGATATTACTTAGTTAGTTACTTTGTTTTTTTTTTTTTTTTTTGTCAACTTGAATTTTATTAAAACTTAAAACTTGGTTCAACAACCAAGGTACGATTACAAACGCCCAAACGAAGGAAACTAAAGCCGGCAGACAACTAGAAGTCTTCGGAGACAAACGCTAGAGGAAAAAAGAAATTCCCTGGAAACTAAGCCATAACAAAGGGAGACAGTAAACGAGAATTCATCTCCAGTGCCCCTGTACCAGAAATTCATTTATGCATTACCCCAACTTAATCTCATTACCCCTTATTTTAATGAAAGGACTAAACTACCCCTCTAACAAATTTTAAAGAATAGTTGTACCATATATCCCCTAGTTGCACCTCGCATAGTTGTACCATATATCCCCCTAGTTGTACCAGTTGCACCTCGCATAGTTGTACCATATATCCCCTAGTTGTACCAGTTGTACCGCACATAGTGGGATTCGAACCCTAGGCGCGCTCGTGTGCGCATGGAGCTCGCAACCACTGAGCTACTGTGTTTTTCGTTGAACAATTACTGATTTAATTATATTTAATCTAAAACAATCTTTATTAAGGGTAATATTGTCCTTTTACCATTGAGGGAATTTTGAGAATTTGTTTTGATAGAAAGGGTGTTATGAGATTCTAGCTGAAACCTCTGCGCATGTGATTTATCACGGATGCCCTCGGCCAACCGTAGATAACAACTACCTCCTCCTATCACAATGAGAGCCAATCTCTCGAGAACCAAGGACAACATAACCCGGCAAGCAAAGAGCACTCATAGAAGTTCATAGAGACTCACACACACTCCCAGATGCGACGACGACGACTGATGAGTCTCCTTACGTCTAACTAGAATCCTTCCAAAAAGCAAACATATCTAAACAGATCATGAACGCAGGGGCAAGGAGCAAGACAAAACTTCACTAAGTTAACACACACCATGAACACCAAGGATAAGAAATCTCTGCAAATTTTGAGGACTACCAACCAAACAATAAGCACGCAACTTCTGCTAAGAAGGGAGCTGAGCCTAAAGGGAACCACATGCTAAAACAAGGAGACAAGGATTGGGAGAAAAGGCAATGGCTTGAGCTGACAAACCATTCCATAACTGCGCCTTAGTAATGAAAATAGGCAAAGGACCAACAACAACATCTGAGACAGGAACAAGCAAACCCCAATGGCAATTATTCTTCAACACAACCATTGATCTAAGATCCGACATCATTAACTTTACTTGTAATCAGAAACCCTCCCCGAGCTGACTGCTCTAAACGCTTCCTCAACACACTCACAAATCAAACCATGATTATCCAACAAGGTTCCCCAAACGAAGGTTCAACAAGACTGCACGCGACACTAAACCAACTACCCTAGCTAAAAACGGTACAGAAGAAAGACGGGACAACCAGGTTAATCAAACCAGGAGACAACAAAAACCCAAGCCACAGAACGAAAAGCATCACCTACAAGACCAGGACAACACCGGATCTGACAAAGGCAAGAGAGGCTTCTCCTGAAACCGGCGGGAGAGGACGAACAACGCTCAAAAAGCCGTCGAGCAAGCCTCACCGTGAAGACCGTTTCCTTCGCTGAGCGCACTAACCACACCATCGATCCACCAGATCTAGCCGAGTCGACACAAACGGAAGCAAAAACAAGCAAACAAACAAACTACAGAGCAGCGGGGGCCCTCTCACAGCTACGGCGAAGAGCACCAGTCACCAGAGAGGGTAAACGGAGATTTGAATTTTTTTGGGCGATGGCTAGGGCGAACTCACGGGAGAGAAAGGGGACCGGACAAGTATTATTTTCCTTGATGATGGTACTCTTTATGACTTTGTTTTTTTATCTCACCTTTTTTTGTTCACTTAAGGAAATGTTTTTATAAAGATATTTATGAGTTTATGATGTTTTAAAAGTTTTTCATCATGACCACACAAGGGTCAACAAAATGCCAAGTCTGCCATTAAGGCCAAACGAATGTCCTAAAATGACTACCACTAAGGCCAAACGAATGTCCTAAACAGGACCGCCACCAAGGTCACACAAATGTCTAATGCCACCAAGGCCAAACATATGTCATAAAGAGTACCATCACCAAGGACAAACAATTGTCCTAACAAAGACTGTCACAAAGACCACATATCCCGAAGGACCGTCACAAAGACCACTCATCCTGAAGGACCGCCTAAATAGGCCATACATTCCGAAGGATCGTCACAAAGATCACACATCCTGAAGCACCGTCACAAAGACCACACATCCTCAAAGATCGCCTAAACAGGTCATACATCCCGAAAGACCGTCACAAAGACCAAACATCCCGAATGATTGCATAAACATGCAACATTGGTTCAACAGTCCACCATAAAAGCCGCACAAATGTTTAAAAAGACCACCATAAAGATCAGATAATTGGCTAAAGAGCCCGCCATGAAGGCCACACAATGCCTAAAATAGACTGCCCCAAGGGCCACACAATGACTCAAAATTCTGCCACAAAGGCCACACAAGCGCCACCAAGGCCCACAACCAATAAAACTGAATAAATTCTAACTCGCATAAAACTTTCCATTTTTTTAGAACCGCATAACCAAAACTGAGATTGAACACCATCAAAATCTAGTCCCTCATTTACCACATCACCATGTCATAATAGCATAACAATTGTACACAACAGACACGCTTCGACGAACTTCTCAACTCCCCGTAGAACAAAATCCTACCTTGGCGAACTCTCGAAGTTCCCATAGACAACAACAACTTTTGGAACATCGCAGTGAACTCCCTTAATTTCCGCCAACACGGTCCCATCAAGCATGATTATCCAAAGCTTGCAAGAAGATTTTCCAACTAATAGATAACTTTGGCGGGTACCGGACCCCAAGCATGTTGCCTTTCTTGAACTCCTAAATAAAATGGATCATTCATCGAGACAATTCCACCACATTCATCCCTTAACCACCTACAAGGTCTTAACATTTCATGCGCCTTGACAGAAATCACACCTAGCTTCCAAGGACACATACCCTTTTTTGAATACTTTGGCAAACCACCTAGTATCCAAAGATAACCACAACACTAACCTGTATTGAAATTTATCGCGCATTGCAGTTGTAACCATGGCAAGTTATTGTTGGCCCAACAGTTCTATCTTAGAGACTCTCAAGTCTCCAAATAACATAATACTAGCGTCTTATCAAACCCTACTAGTCACCAAGAACACTCACAAACCCCGCCTTAGCAAACACACACGGCTCCTAAGGACGTCCACAGAACCGGCCTCAACCTCCCATCAACACACCAACAATCCCACTTAGGTTCCAATACTCAAAAGCTTCAACAGTTGGCTTAATCGCGGTCTCTTTCCTATGACCCAATCTTGCCCAAAAATATTTTAAGCAGTCCTCATAGTCGCAAGTACTTCTGAGAAGTCTCTCTATCATCAAAACAAGTCTTTGGCGAGAACACCTCACTCCAAATCTCTTTCTCTCTTAGATCTCAACTCTCAAGCCGTAATTACACTACTTGATCTAGTTATCCTTTTCGCATTCTCCAACTAATCCCTTAGCCCAATACAAATTACTCAGCCTGGCTACTTCAGCCCATACGATACGACATTGTAAGATCAACAACTATACATCTCGTCCACACATCTCCCGTGAAGTCTCCCATAATTCGCGTTCTCACAACTCATTTTTCTTTACTAATTCACTTAAGAAATTTACTTCTTCTCATAAAGCTCTCAGTCTTATATTCTAGAAAAATGTTTCTTTAAAAATTCTAGAATCACTAGACCACCATCTAGATTTTCTGTCAAATCCTTCTTTGAGTTTACGGTTTTCTTACACTGACTCACTTGTCCATTTTAACTATAGAATGTTAGTGTTCCGACTAACCATTCTTACGAGGTCTTTTCTAATAACTCAAGTTTCTTGAACTTCAAAACACTTTAGTCTGAATGTTAGATCCACATCTAAAAACTCACGACATTCACCTTTTTTTTTAATATAAACATTACTTGGCCAGGAAGCAACACACATAAATGTAAATGCAGATTCTGGAACAACTCGCTGTTGTGCCAAACAGAGCGTTGTGCCAATCAGGAAGTTGCAACAGATCACAAACGCCTGAGGTGCTGACATGGATGTGTGAGCTGACGTGGCAAGACATGAGTGGATGTGATGATGTGTCAAGGAACGTTGCTGTCTTGGCATTGAAGATAGAGAAGAGATTGTACTTGGGGATATGGAAAATATTTTCTGCGATAAATAAGGAAAAGATAAGCTTGAGCAGCAAGCAGTTTCCATTTACTTGGAGATATGAAGAATATTCTATGCAACAGTTAAGGAAAGGATAAGGCTGAGAAACAAACAGTTTTCTTATCCCGTGATACTTGGAGATTTGCCTTCTAGGGTTTCTCAAGTCGTGTATATATATTCTAGGAGTAGGCCATGAGCCAATTTGAGCACTCTAGAATATTGATGTGTTTGTGAACTTCGAAACCACAAAGATAAGGCTTAGAAGGGGTGTTCCCAGTTCTCTGTGACGTTAATCAGGGTGGTGATTAAGTGCACAGAGAATTGTTTTTCTTTCTCTTAGATCTACACTGGTGAGATTTTAGATAGAGAAGAGAGAGGGTGAGATTTATTCATGTAACCATATAAGAGTTTAATAAGAATAAATAGAAAAGCGTTGGCTTGGCGTGTTTCAAGTGTAAATCAGTGTGTTGTGTGTCTCTATACCCTTACAATTGGTATCAGAGCAGACGCCTGATAAAAGAGCTGGATATCTTTTCAACAGGTGAGATCCTGCAACGAGGTATGGAGAACCAACAACAGTTCGTTGATGAGAACAATCCTCTGATGCTTGACGCTGGCATTACGATGATTGGAAAGCACAAATCAGACAGATGATTTAGAGTCGTGATATGAAAGCCTGGTACGCTGTTGAAGATGGATGGTCACTTCCAACACTTATAAACATGAGAGGAGAAGCTGTAATAAAGCCCTGTAAGCTGTGGACGGCTGAGGAGAAGTTAAAGGGAAAATATAACGCTGAAGCATTATCTACTATTTTCAGCTGCTTGCCGATGGATCTGTTCGCGATGGTATAAGAATGAATGTCGGCGAAAGAAGCTTGGGATATTTTGGAAGCCTTCTTTGAGGAAACCAGAAGGGTGAAGAAGGAAAAAGCTGATGTATCACCATCCTGTCATTTCAACAGTCAACTAAGCCCCCCTTGTCAGGAAATTGTAGTGCTGAAGAAGGTATACAAGGATAAGAGGTTTGTTAAGGAATTTCTCAGAAGCTTATCACATGGATATATTTCTCACAAATCTGATGGTAAAGGTGCTTTGAGTTCTGATGAACAGAAGGTTGATCAGTGTGTGAAATTAGTTCAGACAGTTGAACTGCAAATGAAAAAGAACGACCACAAGGCTGAGGAATCATTCACTCTGAAGACTGTAGAAATTCAGACGTCTGTTCAAGGTAATAAGGAAGTACTGATCAAGAAGCAATTCAAAAGGCTGAAGGATGTACAACGTCAGCATCGATCTTCATTATCCAGATCTGATGCAGAGCAAGAACTTCAGACTTTTGAATATCAAGATTATGGATACTTCCAATCAGAATGTTCTACACTTGAAAGAAAAAGCATGCTGAAGTGTTACAACCTTCAAGGCTGTGTTCATACGAAATCTTGTCTGACATGGAGTGATATTGATTCAGCTAAAGAAGAGCAACCCGAAGATCCACCCGAGGAGTTACCCGACTTCACCCTCGTGTACCCCATCGAGTAGACCATCGGGCAGGTCTGGGAAGCTAGGTCAAATGGGTTTTCATATATAAACCCCCTCTTTCCCTAGCTCGTAAAAGAGCACGCCGCAGACCCTCAAACCAGAGAGCGAGAGCTTCTGTGAGAGAACTGAGCGACTCAACATTTTTCTTCTTGTTTTTGCATCTTTATTTTTGTAGTTTTCTTAGATCTTTATCCCATACTCTTTCTACTCTACTCTATCTTTTACTATAATGTTATTTTCGTTTATCATGATTGCTTTGTCATTCGTTTCTATGTCCGAGTAGTGTAGCAAAGTTTCTAGGGATGGGATAGGTGATTAAGTGTTCTTGATCGGGTATGATGCTTTAGTTGATTGTGATGATTGATAGATTTCCTTCTAGGTTGATGTTCTTAAAGCTGTCAACAGACCGAAAGGTTGAGATTAGATCTAGGGCATTTACAATGCTACAGGCCGAAATGAGTAGATAAAATGCTTGATTAGGTCAATGCTAAAGGTTTACTTAGCTCTGAGTGACAAAATCAGATGAGTTTAAGTCTACTGACAAAAATGAATTGTTCTTAATGCCTGCTTGTTCATATTGCTAGTGCGACAGTGTGGTAGTATGTTCAAGGTTGATTGTTGCTAGTGCGAAAGTGTGGTGACAAGGTTTTAGAGGTTCATTGTCTAGGAAATAATTGCTTGAGGCATGTAAGGCATCTGTACTGGTCTAGAACACTTAGGATTCAATTACCCCCATCCTTAGGAACTTTTGTATTTTATTTGTTTACATTTTCTTTACTTACTCGACCACTTACCCGATCAAGTACATGATAACCTGCATCGAGTAATACCTCGAGCTGTTCATAATTTACTTCCATACTCGATCACCCCCACTCGATCCTGTACTCGATTGCTTGCATCGAGTGCTTAGGTCGTGTGGTTTACTTGTTTATATTCTTTTACTTTGTTTATTTTAGGACTGTTAGAACTCAAACCTTAATTGCTTGGCTTGACTTGTATTGTAATGATCATATCCTTCCTGTTAGCAATACACAACCATTTGGATTGATAACCCTTTGTACTACAACTGCATAGGGGATTGATACCCTGGGTGAAAACCTGTCTATCAATTTGGCGCCGTTGCCATTTGGTTGTTTTAATTTTGCCCGTTTAGGATTTCAGGACTTGCTAGATCAAGTTCGTTTGTTTATATTTGTTTCAGATACTGACTTGTTTGCTTTCGCTTTTGTTTGTTTTGAATCTCAGGTCCAACCCGAGCACCCACCCGACCCGTCACTCAATCATATGGATCGAGTTGATCCTTGTGTACACACTCGGATACATACTTGTGCATGCAAACACGATCCAGAGGTAGCCAGAACCTGAGTCCTTTCATCGACAACATCGATAGACCTCGGCTACTAAGACAACAACAAGTTCAACCAGAACCAGCAATCATTGAGGAGACAATGAATAATCAGAACGGGCCACCAGCTCCTCAAGCAATGAGCAACATAGGAGCTGGAGATGCTCCGACTACTCACACTCAGAGGAATGGCATTGTGCCACCAGCTGTGCAGAACAACAATTTTGAGAGCAAGAGTAGTCTCATCCAGATGATACAGAGCAACAAGTTTCATGGACTGCCAATGGAGGACCCATTGGATCATCTGGATGAATTTAATAGGCTCTGTAGCCTCACTAATATAAATGAAGTCAGTGAAGATAGATTCAAGCTCAGGCTTTTCCCATTCTCTTTGGGAGATAAGGCACACATCTGGGAGAAATCGCTCCCTAAGGAGTCCATCACCACTTGGGAAGCGTGCAAGAAGGCATTCCTAGCTAAATTCTTCTCCAACTCTAGAACCGCAAAGCTGCGAAATGAAATTTCCAGCTTTGTACAGAAGAACAATGAAACGTTCAATGAAGCTTGGGAACGTTTCAAGGGGTACACTACTCGATGTCCACATCATGGCTTCAGTAATGCTTCATTGCTGAGCACACTATACAGAGGAGTGGTCCCCAAGATACGGATGTTGCTGGACACCGCAAGTAATGGTAACTTCCTCAACAAGGATGTTGATGAAGGTTGGGACCTAATTGAGAACTTGGCTCAGTCTGACGGCATCTACAATGAGGAATATGATCGCTCTGTGCGATCTACAGGAGAGGAAGATGCCAAGTATAAGAGGGACATGAAAGCCCTCAATGACAAGCTCGATCAGCTCCTCAACCAGCAGAAGCATGTTCATGCTATATCTGAGGAAGAGCAGTTTCAACAACAAGATGGGGAGATTATGCAGCTTGAGGATGTTAATTACATCAACAACCAAGGAGGTTACAACAGAGGGTACAACACCTACAAGCCGAACCCGACCGTGCCTTCCCAAAACCCGATACCTAACCCGATACCCCCATCATGTTTGTCCTTGCTGGATTTGCTATCCTTAATGCACACAGTCCTATACACTCAGAAGACAGACACGATTAGCATTAATGCAAGATTCGACAATCTCGCCTGTCGTCTGTCAGCCAATTTCCAAGAACTGCACATACGATTTGATGCACTAGTATCCCGAATTCAGGTAATTACGGATAACTCGGCTTCCACCTCATAGAATCACACGGAGTCTGCAAAAGCGATCGCCTTACACAGTGGCCGACAATTACCTCCTCGAACAGTATCACAGGACATTACTGTGGACAGTAATGATCTAGATGGGGAGGATTTCGGTGAACCGACCACTTCTGCTGAACAATAGAGCCACTCCCCAGGACAGCCCGATGCTCAATCCAATCCTCTACCCGACCTCACTACTCGGACAGGCGATCGAGTTGACACTCTAGTACCTCTACCTCCTACAAACAACCCAGGAAGAGAAAAGCAGAAAGAAAGGAAATTCATTCCCCCACCTTACAAGCCACCCCAGCCATTCCCTAGATGATTTCACAAGGAACTCCTGGAGAAGTACAAGGCATTTTTCAAAAAACAGATGCAAGAACTCGAACTTCGCATGCCCCTAATGGACGCCTTCACTTTGATTCCCCCTTACCAGAAATTCCTGAAGGATACAGTTATGGAGCGGATCAAGCAAGTACAGGGGATGGTTATACTCAATCATGAGTGCAGTGCGATAATCCAGAGGACTGCCGCGCCTAAGAAGCTAAGCGAAACCGGATCTTTTACTTTACCTTGCTCGATCGTACCATTGAAGTTCGGAAGATGTCTTTGCGATTTGGGGGCATCAGTCAGTTTGATGCCACTCACTGTAGCTAAACGTCTCGGATTCGAGAAATTCAAGCCTACCGACATCTAGCTGGTTCTGGCTGATCGAACTACGAGGTTGCCAAGAAGAGTTTTGGAAGATCTACCGGTTAAAATAGGGTCAGTAGATGTACCAACCGACTTCGTAGTTTTGGAAATAGATGTGGAGCCAAGGGACCCACTTATCTTAGGACGACCATTTTTAGCTACTGCGGGAGCAATGATTAATGTGAGGAACGGGAAGATCGATCTGAAGCTCGGGGAAGACCTCACTATGCAGTTTGACATACGGGAGACTATAAAAAAACCTACAATAGCCGGTCAAACCTTCTAGGTAGAAGAATTAGAAAGATTGCGTGATGAGTCATTTGAGGAGATAGCGATAGGAGATTGTCTGCAAACAGCACTGACAAATGATGGTAAGGAGGGGTTCGTGCATCAAGAAACTGAGCTCTCCAAAGAGTTGCTTGATACTTATCTAGATGTCATCGAACCAGAGCTAAGTGAGAACATGAGGGAAGCTGAAGGAGAAGGAATGGTACTCAACAAAGGAAGCCGAGATAAGTCAGTTGTAAACTCTTACGTCATGTCCTGCAGTTGCTCAACACCAATCGATCCGGAAACTGACCCGATCGCTCCACCGAGTAGAGTGATCGAGCATCACTTCGAGCAGCGACCTCAAATGGAATCTAAGGTGCATAAAGTGGAACTGAAACCTCTTCCAGATTGGCTAAGGTACGCTTTCTTAGGACCTAATTCAACTTATCCAGTGATTGTTAACTCTAGCCTGCCTGAGAAGGAATTGAAATTGCTTTGCACCCAATTAAGAAATTATAGGAGAGCAATAGGCTATGCTTTAGATGACATCAAGGGTATATCCCCCGATCTGTGCACCCACCGGATAAACCTTGAAGATGAATCGTACTCTAGTATAGAGCCTCAGCGTCGCCTAAATCCGAACCTGAAAGAAGTGGTGAAAAAAGAGATTCTGAAGCTGGTCGATGCTGGAATTATCTACCGTATTTCTGATAGTACTTGGGTGTCCCCAGTACATTGTGTTCCAAAGAAAGGAGGAAACACCGCAGTCAAAAACGAGAAAGATGAGCTAATTCCCACGAGGACGATAACTGGTCATCGGATGTGTATTGACTATAGGAAGCTTAACGCAGCCTCAAGGAAGGATCATTTCCCCCTGCCTTTCATAGACCAGATGCTGGAGCGTCTAGCCAACCATCCTTACTACTGCTTCCTTGATGGGTAAAGTGGATTTTTCCAAATCCCAATATACCCTGCTGACCAGGAGAAAACAATGTTCACTGCCCTTATGGAACTTTTGCCTACCAGAGGATGCCTTTCGGTTTATGCAACGCTCCCGCAACTTTCCAAAGATGCATGACATCTATCTTCTCCAATCTAATAGAAGAAATGGTGGAGGTTTTCATGGACGACTTTTCGGTATATGGAGACTCTTTCTCATCTTGTCTGTCAAACCTCTGCAAGGTGCTAAAGAGGTGCGAGGAAACCGATCTGGTGCTGAAATGGGAAAAGTGCCACTTCATGGTCCAGGAGGGAATAGTTTTAGGGCACAAGATCTCAGAAAAGGGGATAGAGGTCGATAAGGCCAAGATCGAAGTAATGGTCCAGCTGCAACCTCCTAAATCAGTAAGAGATGTCAGAAGCTTTTTGGGGCACGCGGGCTTCTACAGGCGATTCATTAATGATTTCTCCACAATCGCCCGACGTTAACACGGTTCGTTTGCAAGGAAGCAGAGTTTGTTGTCGAGAAAGACTATTTAGACGTCTTCAACAAGATAAAAGAGGCTTTGGTGAGTGCACCAATAGTTCAAGCTCCTGATTGGGACCATCCCTTCGAGATTATGTGTGACGCTTCAGACTACGCTGTGGGAGCAGTACTAGGTCAGAGGATAGGTAAAAAGCTCCATGTGATCTACTACGCCAGCATGACCATGGACGATGCCCAGACGAGGTATGTCACAACTGAAAAAGAACTCCTTGCTGTGGTTTTCGCGTTCGAAAAATTCAGAAGCTACTTAGTAGGGTCTAAGGTGATTGTCAACACGGATCATGCCGCCCTACGGTACATTTATTCGAAGAAGGACACCAAACCCAGGCTTCTCAGATGGATCCTTCTTCTGCAAGAATTCGACATAGAAATCCTGAATAAAAAGGGGATTGAGAACGGAGTAGCAGACCATTTGTCCAGAATGATAATCGAAGACCCACTCCCAATCGACGATTCAATGCCCGAGGAAAAATTGATGCACATCGCCTTCTTGGAGGAAATGAGCCACACGATCGGACACACGATAGTCCACTCGATCCCCGAGTCAACCGGGTCGATCGAGTTGATGGCTATCGAGTCGGCTAAGCTCCCTTGGTACTCAGACTTCGTGAACTACATGGTGTGTGGGGAAATCCCCAAAGACTATGACGCTCAAAGAAAGAAAAAGTTCTTTAAAGATGTCAACAGCTACTACTGGGACTAACCTTATCTTTACAAGAAAGGTACGGATGGCCTGTTCAGAAGATGTATAGCAGAAGAGGAAGTCCAAGGAATATTGGAGCATTGTCATGGGTCCGCCTATGGAGGACATTTTGCAACCTTCAAAACAGTCCAAAAGATACTCCAAGCTGGTCTTTGGTGGCCAACAATGTTCAAGGACGCACAACTCTTCTTAGTAAAATGCGATTCGTGCCAGAAAATGGGCAACATAGGTCGACGGAATGAAATACCTCAGCAGCCGATCTTAGAAGTAAAATTTTTGATGTCTGGGGAATAGATTTTATGGGACCTTTCAACCCACCCTCGGATGGAAACATGTACATCCTAGTGGCGGTCGACTATGTCTCAAAATGGATAGAAGCAATCGCCAGTCCGACGAATGATCACAAGGCTGTAATAAAAATGTTCAAAAGCATTATTTTCCCCAGATTTGGAATCCCAAGAGTAGTGATCAGTGATGGAGGAACCCACTTCATTAATAGAGTTTTCGATGGCTTGCTGAAAAAGCACGGAGTCAAGCATAAAGTCGCAACAGCTTATCATCCACAAACCAGCGGACAAGTGGAAGTGAGCAACAAACAGATTAAAGCGATATTAGCCAGAATCGTAGGAATCACAAAAAAAGATTGGGCATTCAAACTAGATGATGCACTCTGGGCTTATAGGACCGCCTACAAAACACCGATTGGGCGAACACCTTTCCCGCTCCTTTACGGGAAAAACTGTCACCTCCCGGTCGAGGTAGAATACAAAGCAATGTGGGCAACCAAGCTACTCAACTTAGATATAAAGACCCCCAAGAAAAGAGAGTAATGGATCTCCACGAACTCGATGAGATACGGCTGGAGGCTTATGACAATTCGAGAATCTACATGGAGAGAACCAAAGCTTTTCATGACCAGAAAATCCGACACAAGGATTTAAAAGCTGGAGATAAAGTCCTTCTGTTCCACTCAAGGCTTCGGCTATTCCCTAGGAAGCTCAAGTCAAGATGGTCAGGACCATTCTTAATTAAGGACGTCCTGCCCTATGGAGCGGTCACTCTTCTTGATACCAATGCAAAAAATTTACTGTAAATGGGCAGAGAGAGAAGAGGTACATGGCAAATGAGAGCACAGAGGAGGAATCATCTCTGCGTCTCGACGATCCCGCGCAAGTCTGAGATAAATTGAAAGTCAAGCTTAGAGACTATAAACAAGCTCACTTGGGAGGAAATCCCTAAGGCAGGTTTGTATATATCATTAACATGTTTTTAGCGCTTTCTCTCCTCAGTCTTTTTTCCCTACCCAATGAGCTACGCGATCCCACCCTCGATCAACACCTCGGATGCTGGTCCGAGTAAGTCGTTTGTGCACATTACTGAGCTCTCTGACGAGCAAACACCGGCACCTGCTGAAGCCGGCGACGACCCTGGCTACACGTTGGCAAGTATGGAGGCTGCTGCAACCTCCTTCTTCTCTAACCCATGAGGTACCAATTTCATCCAACTCTTGTATATACCATTGCATTTAGTTTCATTACTTTTGTGTGATCCTTGGATTCTTTTCCAACTTTTATTTACACAGGGACTGTGTAATTTAAGTTTGGGGGAGGGTCCTAGAATGTATTTAACATTGTGTTTTATTTTGCTATTTTTATTATTTCAAATTTTTGCATGCTAGTTTTATTCATTTGAGTCTGCATCTATGTGCATTAAAAGACCCAAAAAATTTGAAACATTTTATTAAAAAAAAAAAAAAAGAGTGTTTATGTAGTTGCATTTACATATTAGGATTGAGTCTAGATTGTTTCATATAGGATTGCTGCATATGCATCTTAGGGGACAATGATTAAAACCACCTTGTTTAAAAATCAAACCTTAGGATTGAAGCTATAGCCCTTAGTCACAGTTCATTGTTGCTAGATCAATCTTTGGAAAACAATGAAAAATCTTTGCTTAGACCCTTTGTGTCGATTGAATGCTTCCTCTACTTGCTTGAACATTAGAACATCTCTATATTATTGGATTTAATTTGAACTTTAACTGTCTTGCTTATGGAACTTGAATACTTGCTCATGGTAACTCTAAAACTCGGGTTAGCACTCCACCTTTTTACCAATCTTTTCGTTTAACCCGATTCATATTGTCCTACCCTTGAACCCAAACCTTTCTTTCAAACCTTGTTATGAATTGTTGAATGAGGCCTTTTTCATTGTGCTATAGGTTGTGAAACCTTGAGAGTATTGAGAACGACAAAGAACTGCCTCTTGATTTAGCTAAGTTAGATTTGAACTAGCTAATAGATTCGGTTTTGAAAGATAGGTGGTTAGAATGTTTATTTGGGGTTGGGTTGTGGAATAAAAAAAAAAAAAAAGAGAAGAAAGTCCCTAAGGTTAGAATTAATTAGCTCTAAGTCTCTAAGTAAAAAAAAAAGAAGGGAAAGTTCTTGCTATAGTCTCCTACAAAGAAAGAAAATGATATATATTTATTAGGAGTTTAGCAAAGAAAAAGAAAAAAAAAAAAAGACAAAAGAGAAAGAGCTAGAAATTCAAAGCCTAAAAGTCTAAACCTCAGGGAGTAAAAAAAAAGAGTTAAAATCAAGGATGTGAGTAGTTTAATTCTAGGGGGTTTAAAAAAAAAAAAAAAAAGAGTGAATGAAAAAAGGGTAGATCATCAAGAGTTAAGCTTTGTATGCGCAAATTGTTCTCAGTCTTAGATAGTTTTCACGACTGTCTAGCACTCCATTTTTGAGAGAAAACCACCTAAAGAATTTGTTTGAAACCACCTTACCAAAAAGCCTCACCCTTGAAACCGATTGAGCTTGATTCACCTTCCATTTGCAATAACTCGCCAAATACTTAATTGAATGTGAAAGAGATGTTCTTTATCTTTAGTTGGAGGTTAAGATAGATCGATGCAAGGTAATAAGCATAGAAAAATATTTGTAAGTATGTTGATTGATCTTAGCACCATTAAACTATCTTTAAGGACTATAGCTTGAATCCTTCGGTTAGCATCTTAAGGTTATGAGTCCCCACTTTCAAACCGTACCCTCTTACTTCCTTGCTAGAGGACTAGCAAGATTCAAGTTTGGGGGTCTGATAACACTCTAATTTATATGTTTTTAGCATCTTTTTTTTGTCCATATTTTGCATTGTTCATACCTCTAACTTAGCATTTTTAGGTCATTTACTGTAAGAATCAACTTTTAGAGCATTTAGGGTGTTGCATTTCTGCATTTGCATATTTTGGATGAAAACAGGTGCTAAAGAGGCAAAAATGGGGAAAAACAAGGACAACTCGAGCATGTACCCGAAGGAGCCATCGAGCTACAAGAACAAGTCTGAACCCCAACACGATCAAAGAGGATCCAAGAGCGCGAAGAGCAACCCGAAGATCCACCCGAGGAGTTACCCGACTTCACCCTCGTGTACCCCATCGAGTAGACCATCGGGCAGGTCTGGGAAGCTAGGTCAAATGGGTTTCCATATATAAACCCCTCTTTCCCTAGCTCCTAAACGAGCACGCCGCAGACCCTCAAACCAGAGAGCGAGAGCTTCTGTGAGAGAACTGAGCAACTCAACATTTTTCTTATTGTTTTTGCATTTTTATTTTTGTAGTTTTCTTAGATCTTTATCCCATACTCTTTCTACTCTACTCTATCTTTTACTATAATGTTATTTTCGTTTATCATGATTGCTTTGTCATTCGTTTCTATGTCCGAGTAGTGTAGCAAAGTTTCTAGGGATGGGATATATGATTAAGTGTTCTTGATCGGTTAGGATGCTTTAGTTGATTGTGAAGATTGATAGATTTCCTTCTAAGTTGATGTTCTTAATGCTGTCAACAGACCGAAAGGTTGAGATTAGATCTAGGGCATTTACAATGCTACATGCCGAAAGGAGTAGATAAAATGCTTGATTAGGTCAATGCTAGAGGTTTACTTAGCTCTGAGTGACAAAATCAGATGAGTTTAAGTCTACTGACAAAAATGAATTGTTCTTAATGCCTGCTTGTTCATATTGCTAGTGCGACAATGTGGTAGTATGTTCAAGGTTGATTGTTGCTAGTGCGAAAGTGTGGTGACAAGGTTTTAGAGGTTCATTGTCTAGGAAATAATTGCTTGAGGCATGTAAGGCATCCGTACTGGTCTAGAACACTTAGGATTCAATTATCACCATCCTTAGGAACTTTTGTATTTTATTTGTTTACATTTTCTTTACTTACGCGACCACTTACCCGATCAGGTACACGATAACCTGCATCGAGTAATACCTCGAGCTGTTCATAACTTACTTCCATACTCGATCACCCCCACTCGATCTTGTACTCGATTGCTTGCATCGAGTGCTTAGGTCGTGTGGTTTACTTGTTTATATTCTTTTACTTTGTTTATTTTAGGACTGTTAGAACCCAAACCTTAATTGCTTGGCTTGACTTGTATTGTACTGATCATATCCTTCCTGTTAGCAATACACAACCATTTGGATTGATAACCTTTTGTACTACAACTGCATAGGGGATTGATACCCTGGGTGAAAACCTGTCTATCAGAGTGTTTTAACTAGCTGTTGTCAAGTGTAAGCTGTAGCACTCAAAAAAATGTGAGAATCACTTCCATCAAGAAGCTGCTGAAAGGATTCAGGAGGGTAGAGTTGTTGTTTCTGATGCTATTATACAGAGTTGTTCGAATGGAGTTAGTGGCGTTGCTTGTCAGAGCTTTGCAAATGGAGTTAAATTGAAACAATTTGATATATCTCAGATAGACGAAGCTACAGAGGTGGCTACTAGCTCTATAGATGTTGTTGCAGGTCAGTGCTTGGCTGATGAGTTCATTGTGCTGAAGGAACTCTGTTGTCTATGAGTCAAAATTGTGGAAAACAGAAGTTGGACAAGTTGGACAAGTTGTGGAGAACAAGGCACGATTGGTCGTACAAAGCTCTAAGGAGAGTTTGCTAGACACATCACCTTCACCTCAACACAACATGGATGTTATCGGGATTGCTAAGAATGGCTCCTTTCAGAAGACGGTTTACTTGGAGCAACTGTAAGAGAAGTGGAGATGAAGCCACACCCATGAGAGTTGGAAATGATCTATCAAGAGATTGTGTGAATGGTATCACACATGCGAGCGGCTGAAAGGATTGTCAAGTATGCCAAAGGCACATGCAACATAGGGCTGAAGTTTACAAAAGGAGCCGACAGAATCTTGACAAAATATTGCTCTATCACCGTGAAGGATCAACTGGCTGTTGTTGCCTTCTGAGAACAAATCTGATCTTCTGCTATGCTCAGAAGCTTGTTAAGGTACCTCGTTCAATTGTTGAATATGAGGTTAATGCCTTCGGAACCGTTTTAATCACCTGATGAAGATCAACCAATTGAGAACAGCGTACGGTACATTCTTAGATCTTGCTTTAATTATGTGTGTTAATCGTTTGTTTGTTAATATTGTTGTAGATCATGTATCACATAACAAAATTACAATTACAGGATCATGAATATTAGTTTATTCATAGATTAGTTATGGAGAAACTAATAGTAATAGAACATCAGAGTACTGATTTTGCAAATTGCTGATTTGTTTACAAAACGATTGGACTTGGATCAATACATGATCCTGGTAAAATCCATTGGTGTTTGTGAGATCTAATACGTTCTGTGAGTTGTGTTGATCAGATAGAGGGACATGCATCAGAACAGGCCATGGAATTCCTAGAATGTATAAAAGAGCAGCACTCTGTCTAAACAAAGAGTCAGTGGAAACAGCTGCCTGTCATGCCAATTCATATGGGGGGTCTCATAAAACGTTGTCGTGAAGGAAGAGGTCAAAGAGCTGAGGAGTGATATTATTATGCATTCCATTCTGAAAGAAGTACCAGTTGTTTGTAATTAAAAAAAAACAAGTTATGTGGCTGGTACGTCTGCAATAGAGCCCTGAAGAATAACAACAAGGGAATGCACAAATATCTGCGGTTAAGTAAAAAAAAATGACTTGATACACTTCTGTCAATGCACGCTCCAAAGGAAATTTCAGCTGCCTGCTTCACGTTGATGGTGAACCATGAGGATCAAAGGCATGCCAGAGCGAAAGACTAGCCATTGACCATAGAGCTATCCTTTGAAGATTCACAAAAGGTTGTGGTAGGTTCTGGTGAAGTCTTGAACAAGTGATTGGCATACATCACAGAACAGATCTCAAGGTATGAAAGCCGCTTACTTTAAGAAGTAAAATTAAGATACAAGTGCTCTTGATGGTCTATTGCTTTTCTGGTTCCCTCACTTCCTGTGATTAACTATGTTTGGATGTCTGAGGTTGTGTATAAAAGGCTTAAAAAAAAATGTGTTGTACAATCAATGTTTTGTAATTAAATTCATATGATTGATTGTTGAAACAAGAGGCTGATTGTAAGTATTGTTAATAAGAAATGTTTGTATATTTCTAACAAGTGTGCACTGATGTGTGTGTTAAGTGTTTCAGGTTTAAGCTCATTTGTTTCAGCCCATAGGAATGATCATGACTCTCTAAGAGGTAAACTCCAGAAAGCAGCAATGGATCAAGGGTCTGACATCTTGAGTGATGGATTGATCATGGAAGTAGGATCAAAGAGCTGTGTGTTCATCTAATTATTTGGGTGAAAATAAGTGTCCCATGAGTACTGAAGGGTTGGAAGTAGCTGTTACTGAAACTCACAACCTGGTTCAAGTGATGGAAGTGGTTCAGAGGATTGTTGTTGAGTCATCATTCCTCTGAGGACGATTCGAACGACTGATACTCAGTTTGTATCGATAAATGAGTATAGTGTCAGTTCCATGATACGAAGGAATGGAGCTACCTGTACCGGAGGCTGATGAGTGTTCATTAACAAAAGATTGTGCTTGTAAGTTGTTATTTCATGTCTGTACAACGGTGGTTTTTCATTTGAGTTTCATCTTTGATCAGAGTTTTTGATGCAAGGGATTGTTACCAGAAGATGGATTGTGCTACGAAGCAAGTGTCTATATCTCAACAACTGTTTGACGTGTGCAGTATCGTCTGTATCACCAAGAAGACATTTTCTTGAGTTAAGAGAGAATCTGCAGAAATGTGTTGATGCTTCAGTGTAGTGGAGTCAACAAAAGAGTGAAAGAAGATCACTTCACCCTTGATGATCTGCAGGTGCATATGATTGTGATGAGACATGTTGTTAGGATCGTGATACATCCACTGAAGAACGAACGTTTGTGTTTGGTTCCACTAATGATGTATGAGGATGTTTGAAGCTGCTGGGCTTCTGAAAACTGTGTATGAGAGTCTTGGCTCAGGTGTCTACAGGGACAACAGAGATGTGATGCTTTGATTATCATCATAATGCTCGTTTGGACGGTGTTGTGTTAAAGAACGGACGATTGTGTTTGCTCTTAATGATGCTGCATGCAACTGTTGAGTTTCTCAGGAATGTGTCTACATTGAAGACTTGTTTAGGAGAAGGTGTATGAGATTCTTGGACTAATCTGTCAAGTGCCAAGGGGTTTGATCAAGACAGTGGATGCTCTTTTCAAAGAACATGGATTTCATGGAGAATGAAGGATCAATCGAAGAAACTGCTTCAAATGAAGGATAACTACTGTGAAACAGAGTTTTGAGATTGCAGAACATAATACACAAGAGGCTGTTTTTCTTGGAGATATGAATAATATTCTCTACAACAGTTAAGGAAAGGATAAGGCTGAGAAACAAACAGTTTCCTTATCTCGTGATACTTGGAGATTTGCTTTCTAGGGTTTCTCAAGTCGTGTATATATATTCTAGGAGTAGGCCACGAGCCAATTTGAGCACTCTTGAATATTGATGTGTTTGTGAACTTCGAAGCCACAAAAATAAGGCTTAGAAGGGGTGTTCCTAGTTCTCTGTGACGTTAATCAGGGTGGTGATTAAGTGCACAGAGAATTGTTTTTCTTTCTCTTAGATCTACACTGGTGAGAGTTAAGATAAAGAAGAGAGAGGGGAAGATTTATTCTTGTAACCATATAAGAGTTTGATAAGAATAAATAGAAAAACGTTGGCTTGGCGTGTTCCAAGTGTAAATCAGTGTGTTGTGTGTCTCTATACCCTTACAATAACTCCTCCATATTAACTCCAAATGAAGTTATCTCAATTTCTATGGACTCTTGGCTTGATGTAGATTACGCCAATATCATTTCCTTTCCAGAACAATATCAGTCACAAAATGACCAACCAGATCCATCAATGGTTTCCACCACCTGTGAAACGTCATTGCTCTCTCCTCCCCTCATGGTTTTCTCTCACTTTTTGATAACAACCACAATTCAATGAAGACTTTCTCGGCGGAACTCTATGACGACTCGACCAGCCCATTCAAGCTCACCGTGTTATTTTCTCCCAGCCTTAACAATCTCCATGATGGCTATGGCTTCTCCGGTGTCAATGGTTGCCACTCCGGCAACAAATGGTAGCGGACTAACCAATGGTGGTGGTCGACGGTGACCAACGGAAACGACAGGTCTCCGCTCTGTTCGCTTCTTTTTCAATGACGGTAACAGACCAACCTTCAATGGCAGATAATTATCTATTTGACTTAGGAGGTTCCGTACGCTACTTCTCCACGAGACTCATCACCGCAGCGAGCACAACAACGACAACAATAGCTATACCAGCGACAACACAAAAAAATCTTGTGATACGCTTACCAGTTCGCCTCCCTGTTCATCTCTTTCAATTTCCATCCCTACTAGGTATAGCTCAATCAGTCAACACTTAGATGGCATGAAACATTGAAAATAATAAATAGCAAATTAAATAATTACACTTGCTTAAATTATTTAGAGAAACTCAGATAAGAAAAAAAAATCTAGCTAACATTTTTTTTTTTTTTCAACCATTGAGCCACAATTGGTCGGCCTATTAGGCAAATTTCTACATTCGTAGGAAGCGGGACTCGATCCCTGGTGTGATGGTGCCTTCTACAAATGGATTTACCTCCTGCCACTGCACTAAGGTCACTTCACTCTAGCTAACATTTTATTCATATAGTTTTATAATAATTTTACTACAATATTTATGTTTAAGCCTATTAGATTATAGGGAATTTGCATAAAATAACCAAATAATTAAACTAGTCATGGTATCACAGTGCTTTCTCTTTCTTCTATTACTATTACTCTTATATTTTTTTAAGGAAAACAATTACTCTTATATTTTTTTTAGGCAAACAATTACTCTTATATCTATTATATAATATATATATATATATATATATGCTATTTTTCAAAATCATACAAAAGACAATCTTTTGACAAATGTTCACTAAAGATGAAATTTTCCGCGTTTTATTTTGTAACATGCTACTTATTCGAGTTACACACAATATTAAACAAAAAATTATAAACAGTTAGTTTTTCTTTTGAATATAGTTTAGTATTTTATTCAAAATTAAAAAAAAATTGTTTTTAACACACATTTTTCTCACAAAACAAAGCTATTTTTGTTATAAAAAAATTTTAACAGCTTGCATCTTTTACAAACACATTATATTTTTACAAATAACATATTTGTTAGTTCAATATAACATGAAACATATTATTTTAAAAAATCTGATTAAAAATTAATTTGTTTTTGAAATGATCTGAACCTATTTTTTTTTTTTTTTTAATATAGTAATAGACTAGTGATCTCATACTCACTAACATCCTAACATCAATCAACACAACCAGCAGAGATAGCAGAACATTAAACCAAAAATACCATCAATAAATTAAATAACCAATATCAATAGTACAAGACAAATTCATCAATTTCAAATGAATAACATAAACCAAATAACCAACAATCCTAGGCAACATTCTAAATATCTAACTCTAACAACCTTACAAAAGCCAAAAAACACATCAACGAGCCACTAGAAAGTCCTCCTCGTCATTGCCTTGATTCAACTATCACACTTTGCTTTTACTTGCATCACAAACAACAATTGAGATGCATGAGTATTATCACAAATACTCAATGAAGAAATCCTCCCATCTACTAGGCTATACATACAAGCAATTGAGATCTCCAATCAACATACATGAAAGAATCCAATCAAACCAGGCAACAAACAAATATCAGCCGCTGCTGAAGATTGGTGTCGATCAACACTGACACCTGGCGAAGGTTGATGTCTACCGAGACCATCCTAGTCTTGACCGAGACCATCCTAGTGTCGACTGACACCTACTCAACATCTCACGAAAACCCTAGTTTGTGTCGACCGACACTCTTAGAGTCCTCGCATTGGTGTAGACAGACACCGATGCCGAGCATCATTTTCCTTCGATCTCCAGCTTAGATCTCCGTCTCCAATCACCTCTCACTCGACCAAGGCATCCACAGGAGCGAAACCAAGGCACAAAAACACAAAAATCACACAAACGTTCAAGGGAATCAATCACACAACTCATAGAAACACAAAATAGAGAATCTCAAGCTTAGACCAGCCATAGTCATGCACTCACCTATTAAACAAGAAGATTCTGACAACCAATGACGAAAATCACACCCCCAATAGCTTCTCACACGTCTCTAGCCTCAGATCCCTACTCCCACAGACAGATCACTCAAGAAAAAGGCACATAAGCTTCAAGGGAAATGACATTAAAAATCTCAAGAACTTTTAGAAATCGCTCTTTCACTAAAGGAGGCAAAATAGGTTATCCAACCCTTAAAATTTGACCGCTCACCTTATAAACGATCCCCAAACCAACTCAGCTCGAACCGAGAATTCTAAAATCGAACCAAACCACCCGCTGACTTGTGGTGTCGATCAACAAACTTGCCAGTCTCGGTCGACACCCATACAAGATTCCCAATTCTTGGTTTGCAGATGTTACAGTTCTTCCCCACCAACATAGATTCGTTCTCGAATCTCAAACAACCATCGGCCAAGGACTCCCGTACAACCGTCTCAACAGTCCGCACTTCCTACGACCGAACTACGAAGGTTACCTCCAGGCGTTAGACTCACGCTTCAGGCATTACTTGCTCTGGACTTTTGGACAATCTTTACTCATAGGTCTCAACCGTGAGTTTTTATTAGCTTCTCATTAGGCCTTACCGCCTTAGCCTGCATACCATAATATTGGCTCATCATCAGGCCCAAGCCCAGACCATAATATAAAGGAAGTCCAATATTCTACTCTTAGGTTGCCACCCTACAACTCGTCCGGGATCGTTATCCGAAGTCGATATACCAATCATATTCTCAAGCCACAAAGTCTCAGAATGTAATGATGATACTAGGAGAACAAAGGTTCTCCAAAGAGTTGTTCAGGACCAACTTTCCTTAGAGCAAAAAAATTATGAATACGTCTGAATCATATCCCCTAACCAGGTCTCCCTCCCGTGGCTCGCGTAAAACATCACAATGTCCTACAAATCACATATTCCTTCTCTGGAATACCTCATGACCACACAAGGATTATTAAAATGCGACATGAGCCACCAATAAGGCCCACAAATATCCTAAACAAGATCATCTAAACAGACCGCCACCAAGGTCAAACAAATATCCTAAAGAGGACTGTCATCAAGGCCAAACAATTGTCCTAGCAAGAACCATCACCAAGGCCACACATCCCAAAGGGCTATCACGAAGACCACACATTTCGAAGGACCGCCTAAACAGACCACACATCCCTAAGGACAGTCACAAAGACCGCACATCCCGAAGGACCGCCTAAACAGGCCACACATCCCAAAGGATCACCTAAACAAGCAACATTGGTTAAACAGCCTCCACAAAGGCCACATAATTGGCTAAAGAGCACGCCACAAAGGCCACTCAATTGGCTAAAAAGCCCGCCACAAAGGCCACACAATTGGCTAAACAGCCTGCCGCAAAGACCACATAAATGACTAAAAATTCCGCCAGGAAGACCACGTAAACGCCACCAAAGCCCACATGCACTAAAAAAATGGAGAAATTTTAACTAGCTTAAAACTTTCCATTTATAGAAACTTTCTATTTATAGAAACTTTCCATTTTTAGAAACTATCACAGTATTCCCTTTCTCATGCAACACACGTTAAATGCAAGAAAATATTCATCTAATTAATCATTAAATGTCATAATTGTTACAACTCCAACGAAAATACATAATGATAATAAGATATATAATCCACACAGAGCTAAAATATCAACCTGGAGCCCAACATAGACAAGATCAAGCCTCAACTTGCTTCTTAAGTCACTTCTTGAACCTTGCCTTCATCCTCGCCTCTGGCTCCCAAGTCTGCTCCTCAACACCATCACAGTCCCACAAGACTCTCATCAAAGGAATGTTCTTCCTCCGAAAAGTTCCTGAATCTTCCTCTCAAGCACCCTCACTGGTCTTGCCTTCAAAGTCATGTTGGTCTGTAGATCTACAGGAATCTTAGATAATAACTGATTATCCTTGTGAAGACACTTCCGCAGCATTGACACATGAAAAACTTTATGGAACGCACGCATAACATCAGGAAAATCTATCCTACATGAAACGGGTCCCACCCGCTCAACCACTCTGAACAGAACCATGTATCTCGGACTCAACTTAGTCTCTGACAATGATCTGTTTGGACCCCGCAACATGTCCATCTTGAGGGGCACTCTATCACCAACCTGAAACTCAAGATCCTTTCTCCTCTTATCAGCCTAACTCCTTTATCGATCTTGAGCCTCTTTTATGTTCAGCTTCAGAACCCAAATCTTCTCTAAGGTCTCCGGAACAAAATCCGCACCATATATGCTCCTCTTTCCCACCTAAGTCCAGCATAATGGTATACTATATGGCCTCCCGTACAACGCCTCATACGGAGCCACCCTGTTACTCTCCTGGTAGCTGTTATTGTAAGCAAACTCTACCAAGTTCATGTTACCCGTCCAGTGGCCACCCCAATCCATCACACACATCCTAAGCAAATCCTCCAAAGTCTGGTTCGTCCTCTCCAACTGCCCATATGTCTGTGGATGATAGGTTGTACTCATATGCATCTTTGTGCCCATCTCTGCCTGAAATTCCCTCTAAAACACAGAAGTGAACTTGGAATTTCTGTAACACACAATACTCACAGGCACACCATGAAATCTGACTATCTCCTTCACATATTTCTTAGCCAAAACCACTTCTCCATCGGTCTTATTGATGGCCAGAAAATATGCAAACTTAGTCAACCAGTCCACAATGACCCAAATCACATCAAAAGTTTGTGACAGTGGCAATCCTACCACGAAGTCCATCGTGATCATGTCCCACTTCCACTCCGGAATGGGCAAACTCTGCAACAAGCTACTCAGGACCCGATATTCAGCCTTCACTAGAGGCTGAGACGTGATACTCCGAACCGACATCTCTAGAGGCCTTCACAAGTTGCTCATCTCTCTCCTAAGCCAACCGAACTATACTTAGAAGATCTACCCGATCAGCTGATTCCAAGCCTATAGGCTCCTATGAAATAGCACACAATCTCAGTGCACTAATCTCACCCACCAGACACTCCATATCCTGCTCCTAAGCGGAAGCAAACCACTTCCAACTTAGAGCATCTGCAAAAAAGTTAGCCTTACCAGGATGGTAGGCTATCTCTAGATCACAATCTGCCATAAACTCTATCCACCACCTCTGCCCCAAATTCACCTTAGGGTGAGTAAAGATGTACTTGAGGCTATTATGATCTGTAAACACCTAAACCTTTCCGCCATAAAGAAAAGACCTCCAAATTTTCAAGGCGAAAACTACTGCATCCATCTCAAGATCATGAGTAGGATAGTTGTCCTCATGCTTCCACAATTGTTGCAAACCTTAGGCAATAACCTTCCTATGTTGCATCAACACACACCCAAGCAAATTTTGAAAGTATCTGTATATACCACATAAGGCTTGTTCTGCTATGGCAATGCTAACACTAGCATAGTAGTCAACTTCTCTTTTAGGCTGGCGAAACCTTCTCACACTCTGGTGACCACACAAAAGGGACGTCCTTCCATGTCAACCAAGTCATCGGTTGTGCTTTGCTTGCAAATCCCCTCACAAACTTCCTGTAGTAACCCGCCAAACCAAAGAAACTCATGATCTTTGTGGTATTCTACGGTCTAGGCCAATCCATTATAGCCTGAATCTTTTCCGAATCTACAGAAACTCCCTCTACAGACGCAATGTGACCCAAAAATCTCATCTCCCTCTACAAGAAACTGCACTTGCTCAACTTAGTGAACAGCTTCTCTAGAACTCCTCTCAGATGCACTGTATGCTCCTTAGAACTCTTGAAATACACCGGAATGTTGTTGATGAAAATGATAATAGACACATCCAAAAACTCCTTAAACACACTCTTCATCAACCTCATGAACGCTGCTGGCACATTAGTCAACGCGAAAGGTATCACCACGAACTCATAATGTTCATATCTTGTCCTGAAGGCCGTCTTCCTCACATATGTCTCATCTATCGAAATCTGGTGATAACCTGACACCAGATCAATCTTGGAGACCCAAGTAGCACCTCTTAAATAATCCAACAACAATGCGATTATGGGAGGAGGGTACTTTTTCATCATAGTGACCCTGTTCAGACCCTGATAATCAATGCACAAGCAAAAACTACCGTCTTTGTTCTGAACGAACAACACCGGCGCTCTCCACAGTGAAACACTATCATGAGTGAATCCCTTGCTCAACAGATCCTCCTGCTGCTTCTTCAGCTCTGCCATCACTGCTGGAGCCATCCTTTAAGCTGTCTTGGATAACGGCGTTCTCCACGGTTCTAGCTCAATCGGTGGTAACCCCTGGAATGACTGGAACACACCCTCAAACTCATCAACAACCTGAATACCTCCAACAATAGACCCAACTCTAATGCCTTTCGAGAGAAATACTTGCGGTTGAACTCCTCCACAAAATCAACCTATGTCATCTCACTCTGCACCCTCCTGGCAGCCATCGACCTCCACCACAAGTGGACATCATCAGCCAAGAAATAGACCCCTATGTGCACCTGAAACTCCTCTGGACACCTGAGGGACTGCAAATTACGTTCTATCCTCGTTCTCTATGCATCCACCTTAGCGGGCTCAACACTACTGGAGAACAAAACTGTACTACAATAATTATCTCTAAACCTGTTAGATTTAGGAAATTAGCTTAAAATAACCAATTAATTAAAAAAAAACTAGTCATGGTATCACATTGCTTTTTCTCTCTTTGATTACAGTTACTCTCATTATATATTATGATATGATCATGAAACCATCCATGAAGATCCTTGAGTCTTGTTCAACGCGAATAAAGTCGAAGATCGATTCTTCGCGCCTAACGATTATTTGGGATACATTCTTACCTCATCTAGAGCATATTACGAAGTGGAATCAGTCCAATCAGAGTTCGGATGAAGGAGTTATTCATTTTACAAATCAGGCGAACTCATGGCTACGCGATTTGGACCTATGAGCATTCAGCGGAGGATTCCGACTAAGTCAGAAGGATTCAAGCTATGAACCAAACTGTTTTGGAATCTCGATCCACTCCAGAACCACGGAGAATTGAAATCACATTAATATCAGTTCATATGTGAAAGATATGGATATTTCAAATTAGTGGATCTATCCCAGTCCCAGATTCTAGCTCTGTACAAAAAATGAAAATATCATATTACACAGGTCAACTCAGCAACAATTTCTACCAAAAACTACTTGGAAGATGTTAAGGGATCTCTTATGTTTCCAACAACCTCATAAAGAGAAGATTTGGCCCATGGAATACAAGGATACACTTCATTTGCCAAAGGAGCTCAATCTAGTTCTTCACCTAAAGATTTTTAGGTCCAATTGGTTTAGGTGCTTCCAGAATTATGTTTTGCAGCCAGGAGTTGTTTCTACTAAGCCTAAGGTGAAGATATAATATAGCTCATATTGTTTCTCATCAGCAAATTGGACCAAAGAGTCAAAGAGAGAGAAGATCAAGGAAACATTTAATGGGTTAATTGAAGAGCTTATGGCCAAAGAGAGCATGAGAAATTCTATTAGGGATGATATCTATCAAGTCCAATCTACTTTGGACCTAATACAAGCCCAAGAAAACCTAAAATAATCACTTTATTTTGTGGTCAAAGAAGGATGACGAAAATGGAGTTCAACTCACCTTGGGAAGGATACCTTGGGAAGGAAAACTTCAAGAGTTGGGTCTCCGTTCAACTATCTATATTTATTGTCTTTTAGTTTCAAGACTAATTAATACTTGGTTTTGTTACCAAGTTTTTTTATCCCTATATAAACACATGTAATCTCATTTGAGAATCATCAATCAATTTCTTTTTCATTTTATGAGTCTATCTCTTTGTTCTTTGTCTAGAACACTTCCTTTTTTTTTGGTGTGTAATATCCAAGCAACAGCCTCCTCTTGCTGGACTAGTGTGTCATATCTAGCAGCGATTGGAGTTGGGAATATAAGCAGCCTTCCGCAACTGCTGTGCGACCCCTCAATCCATTTAATCTCCCTCGTTACACCTTGCATCTTGGCGAGTTTCTATCATTTCTAATCCGGCTGAGTGATTCTCGAATTTGGGGCATATTACATTACATGCTATTTTTCAAAATCATAAAAAACACAAACTTTTGACAAGTGTTCAGTTAAGATGAAACTTTGCACATTTTATTTTGCAACATGCTACTTATTCGAATTACACACAATATTAAAAAATGTTTATTCTTAACACGCGTTTTTCTCACATAACATGCTATTTTTAATAAACAGCTCGCATCTTTTACAAACATATTATGTTTTTAAAAATAACATCTTCGTTAGTTCAATATATCACAAAACATGTTATTTTTCAAAATCTCAAGAAAAATTGTTTCGTTTTTGAAATGAACCAGCCTAATTTTTTTTCTTTTTGATAAAATAATTAACTAGTGATCTCATACTCACTAACATCCTAACATCAATCAACACAACTAGTAGAAATAGCAGAACATTCAACCAAAAGTACCATCAATAATTAAATAACCTATATTAATAGTTCAAGAAAAATCCAGCAATTCCAAATGAATAACATAAACCGAGGAACAAACAATCCTATGCAACATTCTAAAGACCCAACTTTAGTAACCTAACAGAAGCAAGACAACATATCAACGAGCCACTAGAACATCCTCCTCGTCATTTCATTGATTCCACGATCACATTTTACATTTACCTTCACCATAAACAACAATTGAGATGCATGAGTATTATCACAAATACTCAGTGAGGCAATCTTTCTATCTATTGGGCTATACACACAAGAAATTGAGATCTCCAATCAACATACAACAAAGAGTACAATCAAACTAGACAACAAACGAAGATCAGCCGCTGCTAAAGGTTGATATCGACCGTCACCCTCCTAGTGTCGATCGACACTAACATCTAGCAAAGGTTGTTAATAGGGATGTTAAAAAAGGCTTAAAGTTACACGGTTGGCCTGGCTCGTTTTAATATTTTGGACTCGTAGCCCTGTATTTTTATTAGTAAAAAGTTCAAGCTCATTTAGGGCTGAGCATGTAAAATTTCGAGTCCAGCACGAGCTGGCCCTGTTTTTTTTTTTTCTCTAAACATTTGTTTTAATACGACAACGTTTTAGCGTAAGTTTTTCTTTTTCTAAACGACAAAACATTTTTTTTTTCTCTTCCTCTCAAATACGTTTCGCTGTCGCAAAGACGATTCACCGTGAAAAAATTAATAAAGTAACACATAGATTCATTTTTCACAATCTCTTCAAACTGTAATTTGTTCCTCGTATCTGCAACAACTATAAAACTAGTTGTAGAGTTTTTTCTTTCTATTTTCTCTTCTGAAGCTTGTAAAGGTTTAATTTTTAATTTAGGCAAGATTAGTGCTTGATTCGTGTTTCTTAATCTATTTTATGTCATACTTTCCCAAACTATTAGTGTGAGTTGATTCGTGTTTTCCAAACTATACAGCTCGATGTAGACCTTTCTGTTTCTGAATCTTGTTGAAAAATGGATGCTTCGTTTCTTTACAGGGAAAATGGGAAACAAAGTAAAAAAAAAAAAGAAAGCTACAGGGTCAGGGCTAGGGAGGTTTCAGCCCTTTAATATTAATTTTACAGGGCTTTTTTCTTACTCAAGGTTTTAAAGGGCTGAATATATACATGACCAGGGCTGGACAGGGTTTAAAAACCCTTTTTAACATCCCTAGTTATTAAGAACAAACCAGCTTGAACAGAGAATTTCAAAATCAAACTGAACTACCGGCTGACTTGTGGTGTCAATCGACACTTTTACTGGTGTCGGTCGAAACCCATACCAGATTCTCAATTGTCGGTTTGTGGATATTACTATTTTTTAGATCACCAAAAAATTTTCTTTTTCTATTTAACTACGAAACAAAAAAGAACAATTTTATCTTTTTACTCCATTTAAAACGTGAACCATAGTCATTGTCCTATTAAAAAAAAGGAATAAGATTGCTAGCTACACGAAGTATGCGAGAATGCATAGTCACACATGCTAATTATAATATTGTACCTTTAACTACATGAATAGTGGTGTCAAAATGGGTCCAAAATTATGGATCAACTCAAACCAAACCAATCCAAAAACTTATTGAGTTGATAATTTGAATTCTAATGGGTTGATGGATCAAAATGGTTTACAGGTTTAATGGATTGAGATAAAATGGTTGATGAGTTGACTAAAACCAAACCACACATAGTTGAATTGGTTTTGAATACCAAACTAAACCGATTTTTAAAAAATTAAATATGTAAGCTGAACTGAACCAACCCAAATTAACAAAACCAAGCTCTCTCCCTTCTTCTTTGATCTTGACTCAAACTTCTTCTTCTTCTTCTACTTCGAGTCTTCGCCGGACTGAAGCTTCTCCGTTCTCCGGTCATCCCCCTTCTTCTTCAATCTCGACTCAAATTTCTGATATGAATGATTCAAATTTCTGGGTTTCCCTAATTTGTGTCTTTTAGGGTTCTTCTATTGAGTTTGTTAGATCTCTATTCTCTTGTTGGAATGTTTGAATTCGATTGAAGCCAATTCTATTATATTGTTTTTTTTTTTTAATTAGCTTCTATATCTGCTTGCTTGCGTTTTATAGGGTTGCTTTGGCTGTTAAATTTCAAACCGATCATTGTTTTCCCTGTGAATTTGCTCTTATTCTGAACCAATCATGTGATTATTCATGCTAATTTGGATTTGTACGATGAGATTACTCACAAATTTTAGTGTGGCTTGATCTATAGATGTTTCAACTCAAATCAGGTGTGTGATTTAGAAGAATAAGAAGTTCATAGTACCATATGGTGAATAGAGACATATATCATGTTTATCATAAACAGTGTGTATAAAATTACCAAGCTTTGATGATTTTATAAAATTACACAATGTCTGATGATGATATAAAGTGGGTCAACTCATTTAACTTATTAATCCATTAAGCGAAATGGATTGTGGGTTGATCCAAATCATTTGTTAAATTAATTGGTTGAATCATAACCCATTAAACACTAAAACTCAATGGTTATGGGTTGGTTTGGTTTGGTTTAAACAATTTGACACCCCTATACACAAAGCAGATATATTGTATGACCACATGTATGACTATATGACGTCATGTGATTAATACCATAAACATATAATTCTGATACACTGACCGGTTGATTCCAGCGTTGACCAATATTGATCACAAAATATTTCAATTATTAAAAACCAAAAATAATAAAATGTTATATTAAATAGTTTATAATTTTTTTTGATTAAGACATATTCTATACTCCCTCCATTTTAATATATATAATGTTTTAGATAAAACACGCATATTAATAAACAGTTACTTTTAAAATTTTTAACTAATCATAAACAAGAATGCATAATATAAAATTTAATCTAAAAGTTGCATAAAAACTTGGAAAACATCATATATTATGAAGAAAAATACTTCTCTAAACATCCTATATTATAAAACGGAGTGAGTATTATATAACTAAAAGTTTTATATACATCTTTAATGTATTCATTCTTATAATTAGTACTTTTTATTTTGAAGCTAAACTAATAGTTAAATAAAAGTTATTAATAATTATTTTGAATATATACATATATATATATATTATTAATTCTTCTACAATCAAATATATTGTTTTGCAAAATCAAATTTTTGGATCTTCTATCTTCTATATATTAAAAATAAATATTGTGTGTTTTTGTTGTTTACAATCAAATATATTGCTTTTATTAAATAACACAAAGGTTGTATTTGAATAAATCAACTAATAAGTTGATGTTTTTAATTGAAAATGTAAAAAATAAGCAATTCCCTTACTAATTGATTATAATTCCCAGTTTTGATTTCAATTTTTATCTTGAAAATAATAATCATTGATTTTAATTTTACTATTAGTTTTGCTTCAAAATTGAAAAATAACTAATTATTATAAGAATGATAAAATTAAAGATATATACATTTTCAAGATATTGAATATAAATCATAAATGATTTATTATTTTTGTTTTTAATAGTATGAATAAAAATATTAAAAAAAATAAAAATAATATATGCAATATTTTTTTGGTCAACACCGGAGTCAACGACAGTCTATGCCAAATTCAGTTAACCAGTATATCATAATTATATATCTATTGTGTGCTGAGCAAATGACGTCGTATAGTTTATGCATATGAACATATAATACATATACTTTGTGTAATCTATATTAACTTTTTGAAGTACATTTTATGTTATGCCCTTGAAATTTTGCTTATTTACAATATTAACCCCTAAAAATATTTCAAAACAACATTGCACAGAAACTCAATTACTAAAACTTCTTAAATCGACCAAAATTTGTTGCATTTATTGCCATAAAATCTTGACAACATCTATACATTTTGTTGTTTCCAAAGACAACTTTACCCATTAAAGTTTTAATCTCATAAAATCTCCAAAACTATCTTCAGAGATGCTATAATCTTTCAAATTTAAATTATATAACTGATTTTCCATAACAAAATTTTACAATCTCCATAATTCGTTTAACAGTTCATAAAGTAACTAAAATCGAGAATCAATTTTAGAATGATATAAAACCGATATTCGCAAATATTTAACTTTAACAAGAAAAAATACATTTAATTCAGTATATATCTTCTTTAGAAACTGAATATTGTTCCGTAATAATATAAACAATTAAAATAAAATAAAAACACTTAAATCTTTCTTTTATTGCTATAAATCGTAAATTCCTTGCTCATCAAGCATGTTTACATATATAAATATCAACTTCAAAAACGAAACAAAACACCCACAACCAAACCTACAACCGCAGTTCACCAACGCCATCAAATCTCTTGACTCCATTAGCAACTATCAGAAGAGATCAATCTCCAAGCAAGAAGCAGAGTGGATCTAACCGCCATGAACCAAACCGAGGAACACACCTAACGCAAGCTAGACCATCGGAAAGAACCATCACTTAGACGTAATCGCTGTCTTCAAGCAATCAGGAGAAAGAGAGACGCAGCCGATAAGATGAAGTTGTCGTTGTTAAGAGCAAAGCCGCAGTAAATCGTCGCCGATTTGGTCTTAGATGTACCCTCCAATCTTAAGAAAACAGTACATATCCGCCGCCTGTACTAAGGAAAACTGCCGGAGATGCAGAGATGGAAGGAGCCGAACGAAGAAGACAACCACAGCTAGAAGCAAACTTGAACACATACATAATTATTTTGGAGATTTTCAAAAATACCATTTTTCTATGTCACTTTTCAAAAATACCCTTTCATGGTGTCTATTTTTATAAATACCCTTTTTTAATATATAAAATGACAAAATTACAAACACTAAACCCTAAATACTAAACCATATCCCTTACAACTATATCCTAAATGTAAATTGGGAACCCAAACTTAAAAAAACAAATTCTCTAAATTAATTAACATAGTGTAATTGTGTAAAAGAGGGCAAAAATGAAAAGGTTCAAACAAAGGAGCATTTTTGAAAAGAGGTATGCCAAAAAAGGCATTTCTAACAAATTCTCAAATTATTTAATTTATTTTCAAATCTGCATTTCTATACTTAACATCAAATAATTATATAATAACGATAAAGATTTTCTGATTGCAATTTTTTTTAAAGTAAATTTAAATTTCCAGTTCTGCCACAAATGATATTTTCTCTGCATTTTATTTTGTATGATACATAAATTAATATATGTATTTACTCAGTTAAATTATTTAAATTACTTGAGAAAAATAATACTAAAAGTTAATTAATAAATAGACATATTATACTTCAATTAAATTGATTGATTATACATTGGGTCAATTTGTAAGAAACTTGCAAAAATGAGAATGTATTGTTGACTGGCTACTTAATCCCTAAAGACTTCTATCGTCACAAAAATTTATATTTTACCTTGATAGAAATATAATGTTAGAAATATTCTAATTTGAAAAAACAACAAAAATATTTAAAACTAACAAAATAAATTATCTTGATAAAAATTTAAAAGGTCGAGGATCAAATAATTTGGCGGGTTAGAGTTAATCTCTTTTGACATGTGTAATTACAATTATATTTATAAATTCATATATACCACGGGTTAAATTTTAAAAACACTAAAATATAATTCATTAATAGATAAATATAAAAATATAAAACTTTAATACAAAAATAAAAAATCGTAAAAACTAGCATCATATATGTTCAAATAGAAATGTCCATAACGATTTGTACTAAGTCTTACAAATATATCTATATACACATAATATGTAAAATTTTAACAAAAATATATAAATACTTATATTTTTCAAATTTAAGTCATTTATATTCAGCAATGATTTGTATTAAGTCTTAAAATTATAAATATAATTACAAATATTAGTGTATTTTATTCATATAATTATTTTACAAAATATGAGTTTTATTATAGTAAAAAATACACATACTTATAGTTCTCTCAAATTCAACCCACATACATGATACCATGAGATAAATTTTCTACATAATTTTAACTTGCTAAAAGAAACTTAAAATTTTTTGAATCATATCATGGGGCGGTTTAGAATTTACAGAAATATGATTATATAGTCTTTTACGGATGGTCCACTAAAACATACAAAATATTTTAGTCTGATATCAAGCAAGTTAACAAGAGGTGTTATGCCAATCATAACCTGTACCAAACATAAAATGTGTAATTGAAACTGAAACGACCAACCTTTTTTTTTTTTTTTAGATAAATAAATAATAATATAATATATTAAAACAACTACAGCTAGTGGTCCCATACCCACTAGTCACCTAACCACAACACATTCAACAGCGGAAACATAATCAATATCCAATAATATTCCAATAATAAACCAATACTATAGCAAAGCAATAATCAATACCAAACAACAAGAAACATGGAACCAGCAACCTAGCAATGTTTCTAATGACTCAACTCTAGCACCCTAGCAAATGCCAGACAACATTCAATCGAGTCCCTAGAACATCACTCCTCTTCATTGCCTTTGATTCCACGATCACACTTTGCCTTTACCTGCACCATGAACAAATTGAGATGCATGAGTATTTGATAAACACTCAGTGAGGCAATCCTCCCATCTCTTGGGCTATACATACAAGCAATAAGATCTCACAAACCACAAACAACAATCAATAAAACAAACCAGGCAATATACAACGCATGCAACTGAACAAAGGGGTGTCGTCGTCATGACTATACGGTGTCGGCCGACCAAAAACTTTTTTTTTCCGATACCTAATAAATAATATAAAAACAAACTAATTTATATCAACCAACGCCTCCACATAGCATCTAACCACACTCACCAAAGCCCAATCATATCGCAATAATATCAACCAATAAACCCATACATAGCAAGCAATTTCAATCAAACAGAAACTCCAGGAAATCTACCTATCCAATCTTTCTCGATCCGCTCCTTGCACTCCCGAAGCCAAACCCAGCCAGGATCACCTTGAAATTACATATGGAACTCAAAGAAACAACCACATAAGCACCAAATCACATAGAAACTAGAAATCTTAGCTTAGATAAGCCATGGTCATGCACTCACAAGCAATAAGATCTCTACAAGCCACAAACAACAATCAATAAAACAAACCAGGCAATATACAACGCATGCAACTGAACAAGGGGTGTCGACCGACACCAGATGGTGTCGATCGTCACTGACTATCTGGTGTCGACCGACGCCAAACTGGTGTCGACCGACACCCTGCCCGACACTCCCGAAAACCCTAGTTTGTGTCGACCGACGCCTCCACATGGCATCGAACGACACTCGCCAAAGTCCCGAGCCGTCCTCGCGTTGGTGTCGACCGACACCCCAACTGGTGTCGACCGACACCGATACCGAGCAGCGATTTCCCTCGATCAGAAACTCCGAATCTCGCCTCCAATCTTCTCCAATCCGCTCCTTGCACTCCCAGAAGCCAAACCCAGCCCAGATAGCAACGAAATAACATAGAACTCAAGGAAACAACATAAGCACCAAATCACATAGAAACTAGAAATCTTAGCTTAGATAAGCCATGGTCATGCACTCACCTCTTTGCAGGAAGATTCAGACCAAAAGCAACGAATCCAACCTTCCTAGCAAGCTTCTAGATCCTTCCTAGCTTCCAATCTCTCAAGGACAGCCAAGAATCTCACCAAAAGTCACCAAAAAGCTCAAGAACACACTTTTTCCTCTTTTTCTCTCAAAAACAACAAAGCGGCGACAAAAGAACTTCCCAAACTGGTCGACCAAACACTTAAATATCTCGGTTTAGTAGTTTTCCCTACATCAAACCGGTCCAAATCGATAATTAAATCGAACCGTCGAACCAGAAACAATTAGTGTCGATCGACACCTCCTGTGGTGTCGATCGACACCCTCACCAAAATTCCCAGAAAATGGTTTGCGGGTGTTACAATTCTCCCCCACCAATCTAGATTCGTCCTCGAATCTCGAACAACCATCAGTCAAGGACTCCCGTGCAACCGTCTCCACGGCCCGCACTCCTCCGACCGATCTACAGAAGGTCTCCTCTAGGCGATAGACTCACGCTCCAGGCGTCATTTGCTCTTGACTTTTTGGACTTTCCTTTACTCATAGGCCTAAACCTTGAGTTTTTATTGGCTCCTCATCAGACCTAAGTCTGCATGCCAAATGTTGGCTCCTCATCAGGCCGAAGCCCGCATGCCATAATATATAAGGAAAAGTCCAAACTCGTCTCTCGGGTTGCCACCCTACAGCGCGCCCCCGGATCGTCATCCGAAGTCGATATACCAACCATTCTCCCGAGCCACAAAGTCTCTGAAAATGGCAGTACTAGGAGAACCTAAGTCCCCCAAGAGTCGCGAGCAAACGATTCTGAACACGTCCGAGTCCTATCCCTATCCAGGTTTCCTTCCCGTGGCTCGCGTAAAACATCTCAATGTCCTACCAACCACATATTCCCTCACTGGAATACCTCATGACCACACAAGGATCATATACGCCACAAGGGCCGCCACAAAGGCCAAACAAAATGTCCTAAAGAGGACCGCCACCAAGGCCAAACAAAATGTCCTAAAGAGGACCGCCACCAAGGCCAAACAAATGTCCTAAAGAGGACCGCCACCAAGGCCAAACAAATGTCCTAAAAAGGACCGCCACCAAGGCACTCTGGCTAAACAGCCCGACGAGGCCATCCCCGAAGGACCGTCACAAAGACCATCTGTCCCGAAGGACCGTCACAAGACACTCTGGCTAAACAGCCCGACAAAGGCCAAACAAACGTCTAAAAAGGACCGCCACCAAGGCCACACAAATGTCCTAAGAGGACCGCCACCAAGGCCACACAAATGTCCTAAAGAGGACCGTCACAAAGACACTCTGGCTAAACAGCCCGCCACAAAGGCCAAACAAACGTCCTAAAAAGGACCGCCACCAAGGCCACACAAATGTCCTAAGAGGACCGTCACAAAGACCTCTGGCTAAAAGCCCGTCACAAAGACCCCACAATGTCTAAAAAGACCGCCACACACGGGCACACTGACTCAAAAGTCCGCCACTAAGGCCACACTCAAGCCCCCTTTAAGGCTCTCCACCGCTAAATGGACAAATTCTAACTCCCATAAAACTTTCCATATTTAGCACCTTCCATTTTGGAAACTTTCCACTTTTGGAAACTTCTCTTCACAACCCCGCCTCGGAAACTTTGTACCCCAAACACCACCTCATCTTGTTACTGAGTCGCACAACCAACCACCCCAAGCGACCGAGTAACAAGAGAGATGGGCTGGAATACTCCATTCCCGCTCCAGCCACGGATACAGATGGGACCCGGCTAAACAAGCTCAAGTCGCGGCTTGCTTCTCATACCACTTCTTGAACCTTGCCTTCATCTTTGCCTCAGGCTCCCAAGTCTGCTCCTCAACACCATCACAGTCCCAAAGGACTCTCATCAAAGGAATCTTCTTCTTCCGAAGTTCCTTGATCCTCCTCTCGAGAACCCTCACTGGTCTCGCCTCCAAAGTCATGTTAGGCTGAAGATCCTCAGGAATCTTAGCCAACACCTCCTCTCCCTCACGGAGACACTTCCGCAACATAGACACATGGAAAACCTTATGGAATGCACGCATCACCTCAGGTAACTCCAATCTATATGCCACTGGTCCAACCCGCTCAATCACTCTGAATGGACCCATATACCTCGGACTCAACTTAGTCTCTGACAATGACCTGTTCGGACCCCGCAACATGGCCATCTTGAGGTACACTCTGTCTCCTACCTGAAACTCAAGATCTCTCCTCCTCCTATCTGCATAACTCCTCTGCCTATCCTGAGCCTCCTTCATGTTCAGCTTGAGAACCCGAATCTTCTCTGAGGTCTCCTGAACAAAACTAGCACCAAACATGCTCCTCTCCCCCACCTGAGTCCAGCATAATGGTGTACGACATGGCCTCCCATACAAAGCCTCATAAGGAGCCATCTTAATACTTGCCTGATAGCTGTTGTTGTAAGCAAACTCTACCAGGTTCAGATGATCTGCCCAATGGCCACCCCAATCCAGCACACACATCCTCAGCAAATCCTCCAGCGTCTGGATCGTCCTCTCTGACTCAGTCTGGGGATGATAAGCTGTACTCATATGCACCTTAGTGCCCATCTCTGCCTGAAATGCCTTCCAGAACACCGAAGTGAACTTAGAATCCCTATCAGACACAATGCTTGCTGGCACCCCATGCAACCTGACTATCTCCCTCACATACTTCTTAGCCAAGACCGCTGCTCCATCAGTCTTCTTAATGGCCAGAAAATGTGCTGACTTAGTCAACCGGTCCACAATGACCCAAATAGCATCAAAGGTCCGTGACACTGGCAATCCTACCACGAAATCCATAGTGATCATATCCCACTTCCACTCAGGAATGGGTAAACTCTTCAGTAACCCGCCAGGAACCTGATGCTCAGCCTTCACTAGCTGACATACATCGCACCTCGAAACCCAACTAGCCACATCCTTCTTCATCCCGACCCAATGATAGTACCTCTTGAGGTCACGGTACATCTTGGTCGCTCCTGGATGAATGGATAACTTGCTCGCATGAGCCTCTCTCAGAATCTCCTGTCTCAACTCCTCATCCTTGGGCACACACACACGACCGTGCACCAAGATAGTACCATTATCTGAGACCTGATACTCTGAACCCACATCCTTAGAGGCATTCACTAGCCCCAAATCCTTCTCCTGAGCCAACCGCACTCTACTCAGAAGATCTGCTCTATCTACTGCTTCCAAACCCAACGGTTCCTGTGAAACAGCACATAAGCTCAAAGCACTGATCTCCCCTACCAGAGACTCCATCTCCTGCTCCTGAGCCGAAGCTACCCTCTTCCGACTCAGAGCATCTGCAACCGTGTTAGCCTTACCAGGATGATAGGCTATCTCCAAATCATAATCTGCCACAAGCTCCATCCACCGCCTCTGTCTCAAATTCAACTCAGGCTGAGTGAATATATACTTCAGGCTCTTATGATCTGAACACCTGTACCTTTGCACCATAAAGATAAGATCTCCAAATCTTCAGGGCAAAAACTACAGCACCCATCTCCAAATCATGAGTAGGATAGTTGCCTTCATGCACCCGCAACTGCCGCGAAGCATAAGCAATCACCTTCCCATGCTGCATCAGAACACAACCCAACCCAACTCTAGATGCATCTGTATAAACCACATAGGGTTCTCCCCTCAGCAAAGCCAACACGGCGCAGTAGTCAATCTCCTTCAGGCTTGCAAAGCCTTCCTCACACTCTTCTGACCAGACAAAAGGAACATCCTTCCCTGTCAACTTAGTCATAGGACGTGCTCTGCTTGCAAACCCCTGCACAAATCTCCTGTAGTAACCTGCCAATCCAAGGAAACTCCTGATCTCTGTGGCATTCTGCGGTCTAGGCCAATCCTGAATAGCCTGAATCTTCTCTGGATCTACGAAACCCCTTCAACAGAAACAATGTGACCCAGAAAGCCCATCTCACGCTGCCAGAAACTACACTTGCTCAACTTGGCAAACAGCTTCTGCTCCCAGCTTCTCCATAACTGCCCTCAAATGCACTGCATGCTCCTCAGACTCTTAGAGTAAACCAGGATATCGTCGATGAAAATGATGACAGATACATCCAGAAACTCCTGAAATACACTGTTCATCAATCTCATAAACGCTGCTGGTGCGTTAGTCAACCCGAAAGGCATCACCACAAACTCATAATGCCCATACCTCGTCCTGAAAGCAGTCTTCCTCACATCTGCCTCATCTATCGGTATCTGATGATAACCCGATGCCAGATCCACCTTGGAGAACCAAGTAGCACCCCTCAACTGATCCAACAACTCGTCAATCCTCGGGAGAGGGTACTTGTTCTTCACAGTGACCCGGTTCAAACCCCTGTAATCAATACACAACCGGAAACTCCCATCCTTTTTCTTGACAAACAACACCGGCGCTCCCCACGGTGACACACTAGGACGGATGAATCCCTTACTTAATCCTCTAGCTGCTTCTTCAGCTCTGCCATCTCTGCTGGAGCCATCCTGTAAGGAGCCTTGGATAACGGTGTCGTCCCGGTTCCAGTTCAATGGTAAAAGGATCCGACCGAGATGGTGGTAATCCTCAGAGACTGAAACACATCCTCAAACTCCTCCACTACTGGAATACCGCTAACCGTAGACTTCCCCACTGACTCTGGCATAGATATAGTGACCAAATAAGCCTCACGGCCCTTCTCGATCATCTTCCCAGCCTGAATGGCTGAGATCACGAGACTCCCTGAAGTCGGTCTAAATACCCTGAAAAACCAACTTCCCTCCTGGTCGCTCCACTCTACCCCGATAGCAATCTAAATGCACCATATGCCGATGCATCCAATCCATCCCGAGAATAACATCATACAGCTCCACGGGACTGATAAGCAAATCCGCTGGCCATGACTCTCCTGCGATCTGAATATCAATTCCTCTAGCTCGTCCAATAACTCTCAGGAACTTGCCTCCCGCAACTCTAACAACTCCTGTGCGCTCTCCAGGATCCCCGCTGATCCCCACACTCTGCACACTCTGGAGTAATGAAGCTATGCGAAGCTCCAGAATCAAACATAACGTGGGACTTAAACCCGCCCCAACAAGGTCCCTACACAAACCTCATGTGTTGAGAACCTAACACTTTATCACAGAACATAAAATCTGACCCTACTAAAATTCACAAAGATTAAGTACCAGAAATTATACCTGTGATCGCCCCGGCACTGGTTCCACCAGTCTCCACTGTCGTGTAAACCCGAGGCCCCTGCTCAATCCGTGCCACCTGCTGACCCCCGGGCTGCACCTGCTGCAACGCTGCCACTGCTGCCGGCTGCAGCTTGGGACAAAAAGGCTTGATGTGCCCTGTCTCCCTACAATGATAACACACCCGAGGTCCTGCCGTCGGAACACTCCTCTTGGGACAACTAGCAACCCTGTGATCCCTGCTCCCACAAGAAGCAACCCGCACCACGGCTTCTGCGTAGCCTCCCACTTCCTCTTGGTTCCCTGGGCATGCCTACCGCCCCTGCTAGAACCACCCTGCTGCTGAGCCTTACTAGGCTGAACTGCTGGAGCTACCGCCACTGACTGTGCCCGGATATCCTCCTCAATCTCTGCTGCAGTCTCAACCAGCTCTGCACGCGTAGCATAACTCCTCCTCTACAGTGAACTCTCAAGTCATCACGTAGAGCCCTCAAGAACCTCCTGATCTGAGCCTCCTCAGGCTCCATAGCCCGACCTCCATAACAAAAGTCGACTGAACTCCAAGTCCAACTCCCGCACTGACCGTGTCCCCTGAGACAACTGAAGGAACTGCACCTCCAAACGATCCAATGCCTCTCTAGGAAAATACTTGCGGTTGAACTCCAAAACGAAGTCAGCCCAAGTCATCTCCCGCTGCACCCTCCTAGCAGCCACAGATCTCCACCACAACTCAGCATCACCACTCAAAAAGTAGACCCCTATGTCCACCCAAAACTCCTCAGGACATCTCAGAGTGTGGAAGTTACGTTCCACTCTCGTCCTCCACGGCAGCAGTAGGATCTACACCTCCTGAAAACTGCTCAGTACGCAACCGACCCATCTCTGTCAACATGCTGAGATAACGAGCATGGACCCCCGCATCCGCAGCCACTGGCTGCCGCTCCTCCGCCACCACTGGTGGCACTACCTGAGCCTGAGCCGGTACCACTGGTGGTAACCGCTCTAACACCTGTGCTAGCAAAGCCGCAAGGTCAACACCAGGGACTCCACCCGCTGGGACCCCACACCGGGACCCTAGCATCACCGGCCACTGGAGCATCAACACCGCCCCCTCCTGCCACACTCACGGAATCCCCGGAACACCCTGCGACTCGCCAACACCCTCAGCTGTCACACTCTGGTCCTCGGTCTCACTAACCACTGGGACTCTGCCCCTACCACGACCACGTCCGCGTCCACGACCACGTCCGCGTCCACGACCTCGACCAGCCACAGCACCCTCTCTAACCATCTGCACTACCATGAACAGAAGGCTAAGCAAACAATTTCTATTATTACAGAAACATAAACTCACCGTGGAATCACACACTCGGCTCGAAGAGGATGTTCTAAGACTCCATGCCACACACAATTGACTAACTCACATAATCAATCAAGACATGCAATCCCAAACATCTACAACAGAAACCTAGTGAACCCAAACCTAGAACCGTAAGGGCTCGATACCAAAATGAAACGACCAACCTTTTTTTTTAAATAAATAATAAATATAATATATTAAAACAACTACAGCTAGTGGTCCCATACCCACTAGCCACCTAACCACAACACATTCAACAGCGGAAAACATAATCAATATCCAATAATATTCCAATAATAAACCAATACTAGCAAAGCAATAATCAATACCAAACAACAAGAAACATGGAACCAGCAACCTAGCAATGTTTCTAATGACTCAACTCTAGCACCCTAGCAAATGCCAGACAACATCCAATCGAGTCCCTAGAACATCCTCCTCTTCATTGCCTTTGATTCCACGATCACACTTTGCCTTTACCTGCACCACAAACACAAATTGAGATGCATGAGTATTTGATAAACACTCAGTGAGGCAATCCTCCCATCTACTTTATACACACAAGCAATAAGATCTCTACAAGCCACAAACAACAATCAATAAAACAAACCAGGCAATATACTGCAACATTCGCAACTGAACAAGGGGTGTCGACCGACACCAGATGGTGTCGATCGTCACTGACTATCTGGTGTCGACCGACGCCAAACTGGTGTCGACCGACACCCTGCCCGACACTCCCGAAAACCCTAGTTTGTGTCGACCGCCCTCCACATGGCATCGAACGACACTCGCCAAAGTCCCGAGCCGTCCTCGCGTTGGTGTCGACCGACACCCCAGGTGTCGACCGACACCGAACCGAGCAGCGATTTCCCTCGATCAGAAACTCCGAATCTCGCCTCCAATCTTCTCCAATCCGCTCCTTGCACTCCCAGAAGCCAAACCCAGCCCGAGCAACGAAATAACATAGGGAACTCAAGGAAACAACCACATAAGCACCAAATCACATAGAAACTAGAAATCTTAGCTTAGATAAGCCATGGTCATGCACTCTCTGCAGGAAGATTCTGACCACAAACAACAATCAATCAAAGCAAACCTTCCAGCCAATCTCCACAACGCAAGCAATCTCAACAAACTCTCACCAAAAGCTCAAGAACACCCTCTTTGTGTTTTTCTCACAACAAAGCGGCGTCACCAAAATAACGGCCAGGCGCCCTTCCCGACCTCCAACTCGGAATGGGAGCCCTCCACATGGCACCGAACGACAATCGCCAAAGTCCAGGAACCGTCCTCGCGTTGGTGTCGATCGACACCCCTGTGGTGTCGATCGACACCTCACCACGACGATTTCCTCGATGTCAGAAACTCCGAAATCCTCCCAATCTTCTCCAATCCGCTCCTTGCACTCCCAGAAGCCAAACCCAGCCAAATAGCAACGAAATAACATAGGGAACTCAAAGAAACAACCACATAAGCACCAAATCACATAAAACTAGAAATCTTGGCTTAGATAAGCCATGGTCATGCACTCACCTCTTTGCGGAAGATTCAGACCAAAAGCAACGAATCCAACCTTCCTAGCAAGCTTCACAAGATCCTTCCTAGCTTCCAATCTCTCAAGGACAGCCAAGAATCTCACCAAAAGTCACCAAAAAGCTCAAGAACACACTTTTTCCTCTTTTTCTCTCAAAAACAACAAAGCGGCGACAAAAGAACTTCCCAAAACCCTTCTGGTCGACCAAACACTTAAATATCTCGGTTTAGTAGTTTTCCCTACATCAAACCGGTCCAAATCGATAATTAAATCGAACCGGTCGAACCAGAAACAATTAGTGTCGATCGACACCTCCTGTGGTGTCGATCGACACCCTCACCAAAATACCAAAAAAATGGTTCGCGGGTGTTACAGAAACAAGTTTTTTTGTGGATGTGAGATGATGATGAATGTATGCAATGGTGAGATATGAATGGATGGATGGTAAGGTGTTTCAATTCCCCTTATGCAGTTGCAGTATAAGAGGTGTCAATCTTAAATGAGTGTTTGTGAACAAATAAGACATGTATATGAGACTAAGTTAAGCCAAATGTAAAGGATGTTTGTCACTAACAATCCTATGATGAAAATATAAAGTGCAGAAAATAAAACTACAAGAACTAGATGCTAAATGTAAATGAACATAATGATTGTAACCGTAATGAAGCTAGAACAGAAATAGAAACTACTATAATGAAAGAAATGAACTAATGCAAAATAATTAATGAACAGAAAATAAATGAACAGAAATAACCTGAGAATGAAACAGGAAAATCACAAATCATAAAACACAAGTTCTGGGAAGAACTCGAGCAAGCACTCGACCGAGTGTAGGTCGAGTACAGGGTCGAGCTGGACTATACGTGAAAACAGAGCAACACAATAAAAACGAGCAATGCAAAGATTAAAACAACAAGCAAGCAACATGATTAAGACTAAGATATCAATAAAAGAAGGTCTACGAGGAGTGATTCATTAAATTTTGAACTAATCATGTGGTTATTTAACGGTCAACAAACCTCAAACAAACTGAGCTAATCTATAGACATACTATTCTAAGACATGTTTAATCCACTCTCATGGCGAAACAATCAAACCTATGCATTTAAAACTTGTTCTCACATAGTAAAGAATCACACAAGCAAGCTTAAGACATCTCACACCAAACAAGACCTCTAATCTCTTAGCAAGCCTAATGGTAAGCTCTAGATCTAGCCTTATATATGCTTCTTAAACATTGGTGTGATGCTAAGATGCTTGAAATCAAACCCTACCTTCTCAGATATAGGATCAGCATTAAGAACATCTAGCCTAGAAGAGATCTACAACAATCAAGCTTGACCAAATCAAACATTCCACAAGATCAACCCAGCCTAACCCATCCTCAAGATCCTAAGCAAACTACTCACAAGAACACATGGTGAACAAAGTCAAAAATCCAGAAAATAATGAAACTTGCATCACTAGAAAGATAAAATAGAGATCTACAATATTGAAAGTTATGAAACCAACAAAATACAAGAATCTAGTCTTTCTCTCTTAAAACAAGTACAAGATCTAAGAAAAATAAAAGTGCAAAAAGAATAATTCCCAAAAGGATAAATACTAGGTCTAGAGAATATCTAAAAGCTGACCTTTTTTGGTGGCTGCAGGTACAAGGCTTTATATAGGAGGGGAGTGAAAGCCCTAAAAATACTAAAAGACAAAATAGTCAACGGCTCGGTCAACTCGACCTATGCTCGGTGATTTGAGGTCGAGTGGCTTCTCTTGTGCATTCTCACTCGGTCAGTCCTCCCAACACACGGTGAGTGCACAGTCAGTGTCGTTCGAGTTGGAACCGGACCTTGTTGCTTCAGCCTTAACTCTCTTGTTTTTCCCTTCATGATTGCTTCACTTCTCCTCAGCATTGCTTCCATGCTCCTTAAGCTCCAAAATCACCTGTTTATGCATGCAAAGATGCAAATGCAATGCAACTAAACTCTAATGCATGATTAGTCCAAAAGCTACACAATAATGGCCTAAATGGATAGCAAAAGATGCAAAAGATGTGAATATACTAAGGGAAAACAGGGTAAAATATATGAACATCAGTAATCCAACTAAAATTGTAAAATATAAATATTAATCAAAACAAATTAGAAAAAAAATACAATATATATTTGTTCTTAATAATTGTTCCGCGGTGTACCGCCGATTAAAATCTAATTAAATGTATAATAATATAATTTGCATGTGTGGCTGTGCATTCTTGGATCGTTCATGTAGTTAGTAATTATTTTTCCAAAAAAAAATTATCGCTAGATTTGAGTTTGTTTTCATAATTTGGCTATTTAGTACAGTATTTACCCAAGATTATATATCAAATTATGTCCGTAAATACTGTACCATTAGTTTTTGTCAGGTCCACCAGCTTCATAAATATTAGTATAAATTTTCTACATCACACTAGTCAACATTTAATCTAAAAAGGTTACAGAAAAAAAAAAGGGAAAAGAAAAACAATCCGTCAACGTTTTGTATTAACTTCATCGGGAATATCATGTCATATAGTACTCTATTTTTGTTGCGACCACGTCTTTGCGTCGTTGTTTAATTGACTTCACAACATGGTCAACGACGAGTTCTTTATCTTCCCCAAGTTTTTTCTCATTTGGATCCATCCAAAGTTTATTGACTCTCCCAAAAAAGTTTTAATCATGGAAAAGGGCTTCTCGTTGGTGCCTAGAGAAGAGCTAGAAGAAGATCAGACGAGTTACTATATGTCAACAGAGATGATGAAGAAGGTTAGCTCCATGGCTGCTCCAATGGTGGCTGTGGCTGCTTCTCAGTACCTCCTTCAAGTTATCTCTATTATTATGGCTGGTCACTTGGACGTGCTTTCTCTCTCGGCCGTGGCCATCGCAAGTTCTCTTACCAATGTCACCGGCTTCAGCCTCGTCGTAAAATCCTTCTCCTCTGTCTTTCTCATTTGTCTAACTTCTCAATAGGACAAGCTGGATGAAAAAAAAAATTAGGATCACCAACTTTTTCTATTCACTTTTTTTTTTTTTTTTTTTTTTTTTATGTAATGGTTATATCTTAAGGACCACAAATTGTTTTGTTTCTTTAAAAGGTGTTGTGAAGAATGTATTTTAAAACAAATTTACACATTTTTGAAGCTATAGGAGTGTATAACTATTTTTAATTTCTTAACTATGACTACTGTTTTATTGCACCTACCTGCTGACTTGGATGGTTAGTTTGGATTGGCAGGTGCGTTAGAGACACTATGTGGTCAAGCTTTTGGAGCAGAGCAATTTAGAAAAATCAGTGCATACACTTATAGCTCAATGCTATGTCTACTCTTGTTCTGTTTCCCAATCTCTCTTTTGTGGGTTTTCATGGACAAACTCTTGGAGCTTTTTCATCAAGATCCGCTCATCTCTCAATTAGCTTGTAGATACTCGATCTGGCTCATCCCGGCATTATTCGGATACTCTGTCCTTCAATCTATGACTCGGTTTTTCCAGTCACAAGGATTGGTTCTTCCTCTCTTCTTGAGTTCTCTTGGAGCTCTTTGTTTTCACATTCCCTTTTGTTGGCTTCTTGTCTATAAACTGAGATTTGGAATCTTTGGCGCCGCCTTGTCCATAGGAGTTTCGTATTGGTTCAACGTAATTCTGCTTTGGGTTTTCATGAGACAATCTGCTCTGTATCGTGAAACTATGAATCTTCAAGCGCAAGAAATCTTTTTGAGCATGAAGCAGTTCATCACCCTCGCGATACCTTCTGCTATGATGACTTGGTAATTAAAAACCCCTCTAACACTATAAAGCTTCTTGGTTTTGTTCTTTATTTGGGGATTCATGATCTCTGATCTTCCAATGACTCCTAACTCTGTTTTTTCTCTTTTGTTGTGTGTAAGTAAAGCCTAGAATGGTGGTCTTTTGAGCTTCTTATACTGATGTCTGGACTCTTACCGAACTCAAAGCTCGAAACATCGGTGCTATCCATATGGTAATGCACATATATCACTTTCTAAAAATTCTAACATAAGCCTTCTTATTCAAACAACTTTTTGATCGTTCAGTCTTTATTCTTTGGACAGCCTAACAATGTCGTCGCTGCATTACGTTCTGGTGAACGCAATAGGAGCAGCCGCTAGGTTTTATCGATTTCCAAATTGTTCATAAGAATTTATTTTTTTTGTTCTTAGAAAATTTCTTAGAAACAATGTTTTTTCTTATTATAGCACACATGTCTCAAACAAGCTAGGATCTGGACATCCAAAGGCAGCTCGAGCCGCAGCTAATTCTGCGATTTTTCTCGGCGTTATTGACGCAGCCATAGTAAGCATCACTCTATACATCTACAGAAGAAATTGGGCTTATATATTCAGCAACGAGAGTGAAGTCGCTGACTATGTAACTCAAATCACACCCTTTCTTTGCCTATCCATTGGTGTTGACAGCTTCCTCGCCGTACTCTCAGGTAAACATTTCACATCAAATCGAAAGTCTTTATACAGTAGAATGTACAGAGCAAAACATTTGCATATGTTACTTGACCATCAAGAAAACTAAATTTACCTGTTATGAGAAACCCTAAATATTCTTGCTTCTTCAGGTGTTGCTAGAGGAACAGGGTGGCAACATATAGGAGCTTATGCAAACATAGGATCGTATTATCTGGTTGGGATACCGGTGGGTTCAATCTTGTGTTTCGTTGTGAAATTGAGAGGGAAAGGACTTTGGATCGGTATATTGATAGGCTCTACTCTACAAACTATTGTTCTTGCTCTTGTCACTTTTTTTACCAATTGGGAACAAGAGGTATATGTTATTTTTATTTTCCTGTCTTATTGATTATATATTTTTTTTTCTTTGGTTGCTTTACTAGAGTTTTGAATCTTGTTTTGATTTGGCTTTTAGGCGGCGAAGGCTAGAGACAGAGTGATCGAGATGACACCGCAAGGCGACCAAATACGGGAAAGCATATTACAAGAGGATGTACAAGTTTTGTTAAAAGATATGTCAGCAAATGTGTAAAATACTAAAATCACGTAACGTAGTATTGTAGTAGTAAGGGCATCTCCAACCCTACTCTATTTTAAAGTCAAAACTCTATTATAGAGCAGCATTTGCTCCAACCCTACTCTATATTTTCCTTTAAAATAGAAAAAATGATAGGATTGCTTTATATATAGAGTAACTCTATTCTCACCTCTATTTTTATACACTACCTCTATTTTCAACTCTAAAATAGAGTAATACATTGGAGGAAAACAATGCTCTATTTTAGAGTTACTCTATTTTAGAAAAAAAAATAGAGATATACATTGGAGATGGTCTAAATATTGTCCGGTTAATTTTTCCGTATTATCAATATGGCAAATTTAATGGCTACTCGTTGAATAATAAAATTTGAGAATTGAGATGCAATATAATTTTATAAAACAAATTATAAAAGCTATACATACATATATCGTTGACTTTTTAAAGGAGTTTTGCACAAACATTCTTAGAAATTGCCTGTGTTGACCAGTTTTAAATCTTTTGGCTCTTTGTTGTTATGAAACTTTTTTTCTTTCCAGTTTTCTTTGTGTAAGAAGCATTTTAAATATTTTATTACTCTCACTGAGGACATTGAGGACATCTTCACTGGTGAGATACTTTCCAAAGTATCTCATCTAATATAATATTACAATTTTAAGATAATTTAGATATGCCATTATATTTTAAGTTAGGGTTTGTTTGCAGACTGATACATTTTGGAAACGTAATTAGTGTTTCAGTACAAACACTATTTATAATTGGCAAAATAGGTGAGAGTGTGTTCGTGTATGAGGGTATGTGAGGTGGGAGAGTTATGTAGGATCTATTTGTGAGATAGAAAAATAATAATAATTATTCAAGTAACTGTTAATATAATTTTTTTTTAGAAAACTTCTCAGATACAAAAAAATCTATATTTACAATTTGATATCTATTTTGTTTAATATTTTTTAAATATATTATATATATCTTTTGTATCCATACACCTTATTAAGTGTAAGATGTATGTACACCTTATTAACTGTATAGATGTTTGTATACATTATTAAGTTTATAAACGTAATTTATACAAAACCATTACAGTACATACATCTGTACAGACATCTGAAAGTCTAAGAATTAAACAAAGTACATCTATACACTTAATAAGGTGTAAGGATACATAATATTTGTAAAAAATATTTAACATTATTAAATAAAATCATCGAACAAAATGCATATCAAATTACAAATAAAAACATAGGTTTTTATATATCTGGAAAAAAAATTAAACAATTTATATTTCCAAAATATTTGAATAAATAGACATGATGGGGTGATGACAAAAGAAAAAAAAAATATTTTTCCCTATTTCTCTCTCTGGCACTGAAACAACCCGATCCGTTTTTTTATAAAAACATCAATTTATAATTAAGCATCTCATACTACTTAATTAACTCAACCAACCCACAATTCATCATTAAACCCACAACAATACCAACATCCACTAACATGCACAGCCGAAACATATAACATTAACATCTCAAATACATGACATCAATACAATAACTTTATTAACCATGCTATCCAACAACCTAGCATAAAGATTATCAAGGTTCCAATAACATAACCATACATAACCATCAACACACAAACGAGACCCTAAATCATCTCCTTCCTCATCGCTGTGATTCCACGTCACATACCTGCACACCACAAACAACAATTGAGATGCGTAAGTATTATCATAAATACTTAGTGAGACAATTCTCCCATTTACTAGGCTATACACACAAGAAAGGGAGATTCCAATGTTAAGCAACACAAACAACACAACAAACCAGGAAACTAAGCCTCAGACAATTTGGTCGACCGACACTAACATCTACTTGGTGTCGACCGACATCCACCTGGTGTCGATCGACACCGACTCCGCAGATATGTTCTGCTCGAAACCGATCATCAAATCTCTTATTCCAACCACCTCCAATCCGTCCAAAAACTCGCCAAGAGGCCACAAGAAACTAAAAGAACCCTATAGCATCCAAATCAAACAAGAACAACACCACAACAACACAAAACAAGCAAAACAAAAGAGATCTCAGGCTTAGATTAGCCATGGTCATGCATTTACCTCTTTCGCAGAAAGTTCTAACCCAACAATGACGAATCCGACCCTTAGAAGCCTTCTCCTTTGTTCCTAGTACAAGATCTCCACTCCACATGAACAGGTCTCTCAAACAAGCCAAGAATCACCACAAACTCTCAAGAACACTCTCTTTTCTCTCTTTTCTCTCTATTTTTTCTCTAGACGGCACAAAGTGATTTTCCCAAAACCCTCAAGTCGACTTCCCACATATATACCCCGGTTTGGGATTCCACTTAAACCAAACCGCTCTAATTCCATAATTTAAAACAATATGGTCGAACCAGAAATTGCTAGTATCGATCGACACTACCCTGGTGTTGATCGACACCCATCTCCAAAATCCACAATTTTGGTTCGCGGGTATTACAATTCTCCCCTTCTAACAAAATATTTGTCCTCGAATCTGATAAAACCGCACTCCAACTACAAACCCCTCAACCTTCGCAACGGTTCACACCACCACCTGACCCAACAGTCAATACACCCTGACCCCACTGGTCAGCACAAATCAGACTCCACCGGTCAACCCCAAACCAAACTTTCCAAATCCACACAACTCTGGCCCCCAGCTAGCATAAACCTGACCCTCCCAATCAACACACATAAATCTCCGAGATTGAACCCCCATCAACCGCGAGATCTCCATTCCGGTTTTAACCGAAAACCTGAGATTGATCCCCCATCAATCTCCTAAATCCACATCTGATCACTAAGCTTATCCCCACGCCTTTAACACTTTTGCCTCCAACTCATCTGCTCTTAGGTCGTAACCTTCAAACCATACCGATCATACTCTCAGATCCCTCTTCTTCAAGCCATATCTTCTCACCTTCGGGTCGTTATCCTCGAGATCTCGGTACCAGGAGAATCCCCATCTCCTCTGCCACCCTCAGGACCGCAGTCCCTCGAGCTATCGGTATCTAGAGAACCCCCTTCCTCTCAGGAGAACCCCCATCTCCTCATGAGTTGTTCAGGACCCCCGCCCTTACAGCAAACGGTCATAACGTCTATAAGCATCTTCTCAACCAAGACCACCTCCTGTGATCCGCATAAAACGCCACAATGTCCTACCATCACCATATTCCCTCCCGGAACATCATCTCCACCTTGGCCACACTCCAAAACATCCCAACCACTTTGGATGTTCACACGCACTCTTTCCAAAAATAAACAAGTTCTAACTCCCATAAAACTTTCCATTTTAGAAAGTTCTATCTATGGAAATTTTCCATTTATAGAAATCCGGGGTTATTTCCTTTTCCACATGACACACAAGTTCCGAAAGGAAAATCCATAATAAATCTCCATCTTAACTTCTCGGAAATCTATTTGCAACACATTCATTTTCACAAATCACCGCTAACGGTATTTCCCGATACTAGTGTGATCTACCACTTTCCATTAGTCATATGCACTTCCTTGAACATAGACTAAAAACTCTAAACAACCACACAACATAATAAAAGCTTACCGTGGAATCTCATTGAAGGCTCGAAGAGAATGATACGGACTCCATACCACACACAAATTAACAACTACTCATATCAATTTCTATAACACAACAACCATTCACAACATCATGCACCAAGAAACAGGAAAATAGTTCCACCAATTAAATTCTCCTAAACCACTCGAACACAAATTCACTTAACCACCCTAGAACCGTAAGGGCTCTGATACCAAACTGAAACAACCCGAACTGTTTTATTTTTTTAATAACATCAGTTGATAATTAAGCATCCTATACTACTTAATTAACCCAACCAACCAACAATTCATCATTAAACCCACAATAATACCAACATCCATTAACATGCACAACGGAAACATATAACATTAATATATCAAATACATGACATCAATACAATAACTTTATGAACCATTCTATCCAACAACCTAGCATAAATCTATTCAATATTCCAATAACATAACCATACATAACCATCAACATACAAACGAGACCCTAATCATCCCCCTCCTCATCGCTGTGATTCCACGTCACCCCTGCACACCACAAACAACAATCGAGATGCGTAAGTTTGATACTTAGTGAGGCAATCCTCCCATTTACTAGGCTATACACACAAGAAAGGAAGATTCCAATGTTAAGCAACACAAACAACACAACAAACCAGGAAACCAAGCCTCAGACAATTTGGTGTCGACCGACACTTACATCTACTTGGTGTCGACCGACATCCACCTAGTGTCGATCGACACCGACTCCGTAGACATGTTATGCTCAAATCCGATCATCTATTCCAACCACCTCCAATCCATCCAAAAACTCGCCCAGAGGCCACATGAAACTAAAGGAACCCTATAGCATCCAAATCAAACAAGAACAACACCACAACAACACAAAACGAGCAAAACAAAAGAGATCTCAGGCTTAGATTAGCCATGGTCATGTACTTACCTCTTTCGCAGAAAGTTCTGACCCAACAATGAAAAATTCGACCCTTAGAAGCGTTCTCCTTTGTTCCTAGTACAAGATCTCCACTCCACATGAACAGGTCTCTCAAACAAGCCAAGAATCACCACAAACTCTCAAGAACACTCTCTCTTCTCTCTTTTCTCTCTAGACGGCACAAAGTGATTTTCCCGAAACCCTGAAGTCGACTTCCCACATACCCTGGTTTAGGATTCCACTTAGACCAAACCGCTCCAATCCGATAATTTAAAATAATATTGTCGAACCAGAAATTGTTGGTGTCGATCGACACTACCTTGGTGTCGATCGACACCCATCCCCAAAATCCACAATTTTGGTTCGCGGATGTTACAGGCACACACAATCCCCTTTTTCTTTCTTTCTCACAATTTTATCTCACACACATACTATCTCACAAGTGGAATCCTGACTATTTTCTCCAGTTATGAATAGTACAAGTACTATTTTTCTAGTTAAGTTTGGAAAACATACTAAAATGTCAAAAAAAATCTTTAAGTTATATATTATATAAAGTTAAACCAATTAGAAAGAGGTATGTGTGAAATGGATTAGAGTATGTCAAAATTCTTATAAAAGATACTCTTGTCATTCATTGTCTTCGTTAAAGAGGCGTGAAAAAAGTTAACATAATTCTGATAAAAATGTACGATCAGCGAGACTACGTCAAAAAGTTTCTTACCCTTACATTTTAGAGTCCCAACATTTCAACTAACACTTAAGAGCATAATCAGTTGTGGAAATGGTGGAGGTTGCTCAGAAAAAAAAAAAAATTTTAATTTTATAACAATATTTTGATTTTTTTTATTAAAGTTAAACCACTAATAAAATGACACATGTAGAAACAAGATAGGAATTGTTTCTCAAGAAACATTTTCAGAACAATTTCTACATTCACTCTCTTCCCATTTTAATATATTTATATTATTTTTTTATTAGCAATTTGATGAGCAACTACCGTTGGTTATGCTCTAAGAGCTCTAGATCAACTTTACTAAGCAAGATCTAGTTGCAATAGTGTGGGATTTAGTCGGTGGACTAAGTCGTTGTGGCCAATTCACTCTCGAATTTCTACGCTATCGGCTGACCCAAGGTCTTCAAGGGGAGGTAAGTGTTTGTATTCGATCATTTTATATATGTTTATTTCGTGATCATAATCATAATCATTGTAGTTATAAAATATGAGACTAACTTATAAGTGTTTCATAATTTATAACTAGAATGATTATTATCATGAAATAAACATAAAATGATTGTAAACAGAAAATAAATTCATGTTCCTAGTGTTCTGAAGGTTGGGACTCTAAACTAATTATGAAATATGAAACTAGCTTATAAATGGTTGATTTGATGTGTGTGGTGGAAGATCTAGGAAAGGGGCGGCTTCACGAGGCAGCTATGTTCATTTTCTCGACTTGTTAATTATCCTCTGCTAGGGGACGACAAGTGCTTCCGGTGGAGATTTCAACCGGTTACTCCTCGTGACTCGTGGTCCGCGTGTAATGCAAGAATATTTATAGATTTTGTCTTTTTATGGGGACTAATGACTCATTAATATGTAAAAGAAGTTTGTAAACAAGGAAAAAATAAGTTTAGGTTACATAAAAATAAGCAAGATTCATACAAAATAAAGAGAGAAGAGTATTGCAAACTAGCTAGCATAGCGTACGGTTGACTGTGTTTAGAATTGCTTAACAGTAGAATGATGGGTCTTCTAGGGCTCAGCGTGGGATAAGCATGCCGCTGGAGGGAAGTCGATGTGGTCGTAGGGGTTTCTACAAACTGCCGGGAGTAACCACTGGAAGATGTGAAAGTTATAATGTATATATCTCACACGAACGTTGTCATGACTCATGCCATTGCAGTCACAGGCTCACAGCGACGTCGTCATGATGGTAGTGTCGCCATGTGACCACTGGTTTCGGTCACATTCTTCAAATCGTTCTCTTGATCTTTCCTTCATCTCATTTGGCTCCTTTAACTTCCTTTTGGTCTAAATGCACCACAAAACCCCCGTTCTTCATGATCCCACTGTATACATTTCATAAGCACAAATACATCTAAACATGTCTAAATGCTACACGAAACCGGTGAAAACGAGATAAAAAAGGTATAAACCCACTAAAACAATGAGACATTATATATAATTTGACAAAATTCAAAAAAAAAAGACTTACTTACTTTGGAGGTAGCATATTTTTTTAGTCGGGTCCATTGGTTTATACTCGTTTTTTTAACTCCACACAAATGAGAAGGATTTTAAAAATTGTGCCACAGAAAAAAGCAAGCTGTCTTACCATCCGCCCATAAGCTCCTTTGCAGGGCGTGACAATTGATTAAAGTTTTGTGATACTTTTATATAATTAACAAAACGAAAAAAATCCTACAACATATATTACTATTAGAGAAGTTAATTTTCTAAATTGTTGAAGTTTCACTATCTCACCATTCCTCAAAGCAAAACAAAAATTAAAAGTTCAAAACAACTTGAAAAACAATTTTTGGTATGTACACATATGCCAATACTGAATAGATCTTTCAAAATTATAATAGAGGATATCAATTTCTACAATCAAATCTCATTAAAATTTTCCCTAATTTAGTTCATTAAAATCAAATCTCATTAAAAGTTCAAACTTTTTCTTTTGGTTTTTTGTTATATTAAAAAATGTTAAACAGACTCACAAGAAAGAGAGATATCCTAGTCTATCTTGTGGTAGAACTTCATATAGAAAAAGAAAAAAGTAATAAAGTTTCAATAAATTAGATTGTGTTATAGTTTGCTTAAAATCCCTAGGAAACCAATACAATACGAAACTGGCATGTGTTTTGACTTTTATACATTCAGAACTGTTTCAATCGATATCCTAGTTGTGGATGTAATATTGAATATTATATGGATTCTTATAGAAGATAATTTTATAAAAATCTCTTTATAAAAGTGGAGAGGATTACACAAATAAAAGATGATGACAGAAGGCTAGAGAGCACAAAGGAGTGAGATGCAAAGAAACTGCTCCGAATTGTATCTCATCATCTGTGCTCTCTATCTTCTGTCAACACTATCAATGCCTCCCAAATCATTAGAAATCGATGTTTTGATTTGCGATTGAAAAACAAATATGGGGTATTAAAAGAACCTGACACAAACCTCTTATGGACGTCAAGAAGTACTCGTTTAGAAAAAGAACATGTTTGATGATCCTATGACTTATGATCTTTTAGTAGATAGGCGTATGTATGGGTGTACAGAAGTACCAAAAAGAGTTGTTGATGAGATAATGATGATGGTGATCAGATTTCTTGAGGTCACTATTTATAGACGCAAATAATTTCTCCGCACTCCAACTGATCAATTGGTCTTTTTGTTTCAGCAAGTTTGGAATAATGTTGTAATGAATTGGTTCCTTTGGTATATACAGCTTTCAAATTCTATTCTTGAATGGAAGAAAATAAACTTATATTCCTGTTGAAAGAAAAAAAATATTATTCCCGCCCGGTCAATCAATGTCCAAGCTCAATACTATTTTGACGTTATCTACCTATTTTGCTATATAGCTTTACTTCTTCTTCTTCTTTTTTTTAATTTATACATCTTTACTTGTTTTGTTTTGTTTTCTTTCCTTTTGTCAAAAAGCTACTTTGTATCTGAAAATTATACTTATATAATTCAAGAATAGGTAGATAGTTCCAAAATAAACCCAATGTATGTATGACATTTTTGGTATGTATTACCTCCTGGGCAATGTTGATTTTGGTAGAACAATGACTCTCGCTGAAATGGACAGCAGCTTTTGCTTAGATTTTCAATATGGATTTAGATTCGTTGGTCCAATCAATTTTTAAGGTTCAATTAGGGTTTTCATAATTATACTCTTGTGTTTCTTTCTTCCCACTGTACTGCATTTTAATCAATTTGTCCACTAACGACACGGTCTCGGTTACCCATGAAAATAAGCAACTTTCAATTAGTTTTCTCAAGTATATTAATTACAACATTTCCAATATATATTTCACATTGTCCATGAGACATGGCTTTGATAGTTGAAAAAAAGACACGAATGATTGAGAATTGTGGTTTTTACTCGATTTAATTCAAATAGGGAGAGATCGAATTAAACCGGATCATTATATACACACACATATATATATATATATATATATATATATTTCATAAGATATATCAACTGCAAATAATACTGCTTTTTTTCTTTTAAATTGATGATTTTTTTACAGGAGGCTTAACACTATATTTTCTCTAATCCAGCTGTAAATGTAGTATGTGGGTCTAACTCAACTTCATAGTTCCACGGATATATATATATATATATATGTATATATATTTCTGTTTATTCATGATTTGTTATATATTAGAGTTTAAGGGACTGCATTTTTTTCATTCCAAGAAAATAGAGTTCAACAGACAGAAAGAATATAAACTGATTAATCCTACCGTAATTAATCTACAGTTATGTTGCTAAGTAATTAGATCAATTCATATATATATAAACTCCTTTTCTTACTAGTTTAACCAATTAACAAAGAAAGAGTTAAAGTATGAATCGGCTCTCTTGTCTTGTCATACAGTTGCTCAAAAAACATATGGGTCGAGTAACAGGGGTTGACTGCTTTGTCTTGGGGTGTTGTTTCGTTTTTTATTGGTTTTGCTTTTGTCTTTGGTTTCCTTGGTTGATAGTCGCTCATTTATAAATGTAAATGTTATTTCTTGTGAATATATATAAATCCTCTAGTATAAAAACATTTCACACATTTAGTAGTATGATAGCGTTTTTTATTTATTTATAAAAACCCTGCATAAACATTTAAAAAAGAAAATTTCCCGTATGTTAAACAAGTTGAGCGAAGAACCCCCAAAAAAGAGTAACTCTGGCCCCAAAACTAAATTCCCACAGTGGGAAAAGAACTAATTCACAAAAATATCTAAAAACTTATCTTATTCTTAACCATAAGAATGTATGTGGAAGCTATTGATTATTTTGTATCAGGCTTACAATTGATGTGGTAAGAACATCAATTTTAGAAACTAGAGTTTTCAACTTATTATAATTTGAAATATATATATCAAACACCTAAGGTATTTTCCTTTTTTGGTAAACCACCAAAGGTAAATGTTTTTGCACAGATATTCATATAGTTTCAGGTTCATCGTCAGAAAGTATATATTTACAAACCAAAGTAGTTATTTATGGATAAGAAATTGAATGTTAATTTTGAAGAAAAAAAGAATATTAGGGTTAAAACAATTTTGCGGTATTTTTTGTGTGTGTGGTGAGATCATGGATGATGGATGCAACAAGAATATAGCCAATAGAAGAAAGAAAAAGGTGAAAGGGAACAAAGAATCCGACAGAAACAGTGTCTTATCCTCATCTCTTCATTTCTCTTTGGGGAAAGCATAGTGTTACTTGTCGCTTCCCTATAGCTTCTTCCTTATTCTCTTTTGCTTTTCTCAACCCTATCTCCATTCCTTTTCTTCACTACACTATTCTCCACTCACTCCATTTTTTCTTTTAAATTTCTATTATATAAATATATTAATAACTAAATAACTAACCTAACAAAATAGAGCAATTCTCATAAATATTATAAAAACATTCTTTGTTTCTAAACTTCTATATCATCTCTAAAGTTTCAAAAATAGCACAATGTTTCAAATTAAATAAAACCTAAATTCTAAACAGTAATCCTACCTTTTAAAACTATACTCTATGTAACATAGTCAACCAAACTTAACAAAAATTCTAAACTAAATTTCAATTATTGTAATTGTATCAATTAATAATGTTTTTAAAAATTTGTAAAATAAGTTATAGTTGTCCACAAAAAAATTTTAGGACAATTTTAAGATATTTCTCATAAAATATTGTACATAATATTTATCAATACAATTATATCATCACCACTGTTCACCCACAAAAAAAAAATAACCACCACACCACTACCACCTTCATTGCTAACATCATAATTACGGTCATCGCCACCGTTGCTAATCATCTCAATTGTTTTTTCTGTTTCCACCGTTATTACTACCACACCATTTCCACCACTAATTCCACCTTTGTAATTTCTTCTCTACCGCGTTCATCGTCCCACAACGTATCACTCCCATTACCATCATTACCACCATCACTATTACCACCACCTTTCATTATTTTTGGTACCCTTTATACTATTTACTTAATTTATATATTGTTACTTTAATTTATTTATTGAAGTGTGTTAGTTTTTCAGAAGATCCTACATCTATATTGTTACTGTCTCTGAGTAGTGAGTAGTTTACACACACACATATATATATATATATATATATATATATATATATATTATATATAATTAAAAGAACTAATTAGGAAAGTCATGTAAGTTTATTTCTGATAAATATGGAGTTACGTACAACAGTAATGTGAAAAATGCGGGGTTGCATAAAGATATTGTAAACTATAAACACATGTAGTTAGAACATAAGATTCCATGCATATTATAGAGCATCATCACTTTTAGTTATCGAAAAATGTGTGGTCTAGGTCAAGCCAATATTTACAGGGCACATGCGATCTTATCATCTTTACAACAATCTGGACAAACTTGAGTGAAGAATACATGATAAATATATATATACTGACGTAGATACTGATAAAGTATATATTAGTTGCAATGCATTACCTTTCACTAGACAATGCTGTGACAGTACGCCATATTTGTACCTAGATTCATTGTCTTTGGTTCCAATATAAGTTAATAAAATTATGATTGGATATGACAGAACAACTCCATTTTCATTAAAATTCTAAGAACAAATCCATTTTGGTTTTTAAAATTAGGGTTTTATTACTTTTAGATAACTAGCAAAACCAAAATATAGAAGCAACACCGTAAATAAATAGGAAAGGTTAATCAAATGATATTTAACTAAAACATATGCGTTAGAAGCCATTAATATTACAACTAGGAGCTAATAAAGGTTGAGGTTTCGTTTTCTTTGTTACTATATATGATAAATAATGCATGCAAAAATTATTTTATACAGAAAGACACGCAATAAATCAACTTACTAAAATTCTTTTCATGCATCTATAGTTTTTGCAAATTAATTTAATGTTGCTACACTAAATTTTATAAAACAACCCATGGACATAGTTTAATTTTGGCTCTTTTGTTACACGGAATATATCTAATGGAAATATGAATACATATGTATATATTCCAATAGATTTATTTTACAGAGCATTCTATTTAGTTCGATGTCTCAGGGCCTTTCAAACTCACATTATGTGGGGAATGCGTGTTCCTTGGGATATAGCTTTGAAGGCTCCAGAATTAGTTTCCAACATCGACGGAATCTCAACTTACCAAAGTGATAAGACTTAAATGCTTACTTCAACTTTCACTTTGAACCATGTTTTTTGCATAAGTAACACTGTTTGAATCGGGTTCTCGTATGTAGGTCAAATCAGCCATGTTAGAAAATTAGACACGGTTCACCAATTAAATGGAATAATTTTTTATTTTTGTTCCACCGTCATTTTGGGCAGGGACTAACAATTATAGCTACCAAATTGACATGCTATTCACATGGCAAGGCAAGCTCCGATAGGCGGCTCAGTTGTAGTCTTTTCCACTCAAATCCACACAAACAATATCTTATGGAGATCTTTGTTATTTCTTTTTCTTTTCCGGATCTATATTAGTCAGTTTCGATATAATAGTACTGGTATAGTAAGTCGGTTTTCTACTACGTTACGAATCACTCGTTTCCGAATTAAAAGTAATGTTAATGACATAAAGCTTAGAAGAAAATTGAAGGTTTCTCAACATTTTAAACGAGTCTTTAGTATAATGGATTGTGTTCTAATTTTGGGTTTTTACTTCTGTCATTTATGTCAAAATGTTTCCCTTTTGGGACAGATTTTTTCGGGTTTCCGTCTCATTTGCTTGATTTTTTAAGATTTCAGTCTCGCTGGCTTAATATTCAAAAGATTTCAAACTCTTTCTTGCTTTTGTAATGATTTATGTGGAATTCAATAAAACAGAAAATTGGACAAAGAAAAAAAAAGAAATTCTCGAACATGATTTAATAGAATCTTATGCAAATTACACTATAGTTTTGGTGGCTTTGAATTAACTGACAAATTGCGAGCCAACCAAATTAACTTTTGAAGGGTATATAGATTTAAACTACAGATGATCGATCGATGTGATTGGAACTTTCTCAATGTGGAATGTGACACAATGATAACTAAGACTTTCTCGAAGTGGAATGTCTTGAGAAGCCTCAAAACCAACTACTATGATCCTCTATAGTTATTTCAATAAAATAATTTGCTAAAATTGTTGGTCATATATATATACTTGTCCACGACCACCAAAGGTTAATTAATCCTAAGTATCCATTGATCAAAACGTTTTATTTGAATTCTTGTATCCATTGATCAAATTATTTTCCTTCTAATCTCTTTAGTTTTTGTTCATAATCAACAGTAAAATGAATATTTGAGAAACAAATGAAAAATATACCACTACCTTTTTATATTTAATTCAAAATTATTAAACTTTATGCATGAATATGGCTTGAATGTTATGTTTGTGTCAACTTAGATCAATTATTTTTTTTCTTTCTAAGTGGTGCGTAGTTGATGTTGAGTGATCAATGGATCGGTGCGTTTAGAAATTTTAGGTTTTTTTGTTCTCTTATTAATAGTCTATTTATGTTTAGGGTTTTAGTAAGTTTTTCTTGATTAATGATATTGTGTTTACGTCGCCTTCTCCGGCCGTAATCTGTTTTTGGTAAATCTATCGCAATCACAACAAATAAATTTTGGATTTTAGAATTAAGCGATCATTTAGTCATTTAGCCTATCCCTAATAAGTTTGTGTTACGCCGGTTTACCGTCTACGTACATAAAATGATAGATCATGTGTTCGATAATATTTGTATCCGCTATAATCTTAGCTAAATGGAATGTTTGTATTGATTTAAGAAAATAAAAAAGCATCTCGAATACATTGTCAATTGATTGATGGTCTCATAGGGATATGACAAAACAGAGAATTTGAAAAAAAAAATTGTTGCCAAAAGGAGTTTCGAAGAATAAAAAATGAATGATTGGGCTTCATGTCTTTATTCCATTTTGGGTGGGTATCTTTTAAATAAAGATGTGATCATCTTATTCTTCGTCGTCTTCTCCATATCTCGTTTTTCTTTCTTGTTTTTTTCTTGGCATTCCAAAGACCCTAGCCGCATAGCCATAGTTATACTATCTTCTTTTTAAAAAATACCTTTACTCAAGAGCAAATTAAAATCGTTTAATTTATGAGAAAATGTTGTAATATATTTTCTTTTGTTTTACCCTTTTTGTATTTAAATCGTTTACAAACCCCAATTAACATATATTATTATATTTCTGAACTTCCAAAGAGCATACGTTATTATCAATTTATTATGTACGAGATGAATGGTTGAAAATTATGGAACCGGATAGTCAAAATAAGATTCTGCGGACGGTGAAGTGCATTGCGCGTGACGAGAGATTAAGGGTGGTGCCAATGAAGTGATATCTTCGCCCACAGTCGCGGCAGTTCGAGCTTGGCTGAATGAAGGTGTAGCGTTGAGTTGCTTCCAAAGTAGTATATAGGGAGGTTTGCATAGTTTGAGGGTGAGCTTTGACATTGTGTGACAAGTTTCTAGATCTTGGTATTGATATTGTATTGCACAAAGAGAAAAGATATGTTGGTGGTGCTCAAACATGCAATTCATGGTAATCGTTTTGGTGAGAATTGTGATTATTAATAACCGTTCTTAGAAGAATAAAATACTTTGTTTCTATTTCTTTCGACGGTTCTCTCTCTCAATTAAGTATAATGCGAGTGTGACCTCACATTTAATATCAAATAATATAATCTGATTTCTTACATACACGTATATTTCTGACTTCTCTTTACACGTACAAAAGTTCTGACTCTCTCTCTCTCTCTATCTCTCTCTTTTTTCTTTTTATCCGAAAGAGGTAAAACAAATCTTGCAAAACAGGTAGATAGCTCCAAAAGAGTAAACTTTTTTCTTTTTATTAACAATAATAAATTTCAAAATCCGTATATACCCAAGGAACTCAGTTGATATATAATAATATTTTGAAACAAAAAGAAGATAATATACATTTGAAGCGGAAAAAATACTTCGCTGCGTCCGTGCATCTATAAATAGTGGCTTCAAGAGTTCTCATCATCATCATCATCTCAACAACAACTCTTTTTGGTATTTCTCTACAACCAACATACACTTATATATACTTAGTATATGACAAGCTCTTGAGTCATATATTATATAGCTACAATGATCATCAAACTTGTTCGTTTTAACGCAAATTCTTAATGTCCGCAAGAGGTTTGTAATGTCCATAAGAGGTTTGTAGCAGGTTCTTTGAATACGCTATGTATATTTTTCTTTCAATCGCAAATCAAAAATCGATCTCTAATGGTTTGGGAGGCAATGATAGTGTTGACAGAAGATAGAGAGCACAGATGATGAGATACAATTCGAAGCAGTTTCTTTGCATCTTACTCCTTTGTGCTCTCTAGCCTTCTGTCATCACCCGTTATGTCGTCACCCATCTTCTTTCAAAATATTATACATGTATACAAGTATGTTCATATCTCGTATCTTCCATGGCTTAATTTCTACTTGTAACTACAAAGAACGCAAATTTAGCTGTAAACATGATTTTGTCAAAAGATATTATATTGCACTTACATGTTGTTATAGACATAATATATTCTTAGTGAAATTTATAAGTTTCGAATAGTTTTTTTTTCTTTTTTATCTTCAATCTCGGTTTGAATTATCATGTATTTTAATTAGGCTTCACCCTCTCTCTCTCCCTCTCTCTTTTGGTTAGAGTCAGCAAACTTCTTTAGTTATTTTTATACCTGAAATCTGAATCATGAATGTCATATAAGAGCACAATATATAGGTTCAAATATTTTAAAAGTGGATATTACTTCGATTTTGGAATTGGTAAGGCTATAATGAAAGTATGTAATAGGTGAGTATCTTGAATATTTATATTTGATATGGTTGGCAAAAAAATGAAACAATTCAATCGTTTCAACTACCTCAAAAAGAGCCCTTAAATGGGGGTCTTCAAACATCAATTTGTTTCATTGTGGGGGTTGTAAAATTGTGTTAGTCTGTATTTCTTATATCTAGTTTTGTTGATTAATTAACAGTTTATATCTTTGGATGTTTATATAACTTATATACGTTCAACAAATATTGCTTCACATACAAGATATCATTCAATTTCAAAATGTCCATATAGCTATGGTTTATGGAGAATTTAGCCTCTCTCGGTTAATCTCACATTTCATGTGGTTCTCAATTTGGCAAAACAATCTAACGTGGCTTCATAGACAGTCTCACTCTCACAGCAGCACTTCAACCTTCCTACGGCTCATAGCAACACAAATAGTCATCTATGTGATATGGTAAGAGATAAATAACCAGATCTCCAACAACTACCGCATCCAAAAGCATAAGATGTATACAACATTGTTGATCAGGGAATCAAAAACACTTGTCTTGCCAGACATTTTATTCAACGATTAATCCTAAAAGCTGATAGCTAGGTTCAAAGGCTTTGTGTCAAAGAGTACACTGATTTCAAACACAGTCTAATATAGTTGTTGGACATATACAGTATCGTAGTAATGTTACCGCAACAAAATCATCAACTGAGATCAATCAATCCGTAGAAAATTCATGATCGTCTTCGTCTATATGAAAGGCAAAAGTAATTTGACCCACTCAATACTCAAAAATTTGACCCACTACTCAATAAACATGTGGCGGCTGTACACAGAGAGAGAAGAGATCGACATGGGTTTCGAACTTTGTTAGTAGGCTGAACTCTTTACTAGCCTGACCCAACCCAAAATGCCAAATTCAAGTAAAAGGTTCGAGAATTGCTTTACTATGTTCTGTTTTTATTTTTGTCTATAGTAGCTTTACTATGTTCTGTTAGATAGTCTTACTTATGATCTTTTCAGAAACAGAATTTAGTTATTGAAGACAAAAAGAAGTAAGTTTTCTAATCATTTGCGTCTAGTGCATAGTCACATTTCTTGCATATACTTTGTTATATTCCGATGACTTTGTTAAATGTTCATGTAAGCTCTCTTGGTTCCAAAATAGTATATTTTTTCTTTCGTTTCACAAATGACAATCAGTAATTCATTAATTTCATGTTTTAGGGATGATGAGGAGACGGGGAGGAGATGATCATCTAACCTCGACGTCAGTGCAGACGTGCAATAGATACGAATACATATGATCTTTATGATGATGCATATATGTGAACTGTGAAGTTGACTTTATTACGTCTCTTTTTATTTGATGCGTATTGAGTTATTGACGCTTTAAATTTTTATGTTGAATATTTATTCACCCGCAAGAACAAATCAAAATTGAGATATTTTCACAGAGTAGCTACAAGACGATTTTCGGATGAAAGCTACAAATCGAGATTATCTTTACTTGTTACTATGACTGAAAATCAATAAAGATAACCTTATATTTTTTGCTTATCTCGTGTCATTCGTAGATTCTTTGAACAATTTTGCTTATAATGTATCTCCCAAAAACATTTAGATAAATAGTAAATAATATTTCTATTTTAGATTTTTTATATATATTTAGAAATAAGGAAGTGTGATATATATAAACAATATACATTATGTTGGGTTTAAATGAAGGTGGTTACACAAATGACAGTAGCACAAATTAATAGGCTATATGTCTTGGTAATAATGTGAAGTGTTTCAGAAGTCATTTTTTGTTGTAATTTACTGACCAAAGAAAAACAACTATTATATATTGGATTGGATCCGTTTGATTAAAGAGTATCACACAAATCTAAATCATTATTGATCAAGATACTCGTTGAATACTAAGTATGTATATATTATTTTGAACTAGTTGAACAAGTTCAAACTTATCTATCAGATTAGTTGAGTAGAGTAGAAAATTAATTATGAAGAAAAAAATGAAATCGCAGTCTTCTTCAAATCAATTTTTTAACACCTCGTGACAAGCATGTAACAGTTTTTTGAATGAAAAAAAATATTGACGTGTGTGAGTTGTATTATTGTTTTAATGAATTTTTATTTGATAAAATAAACCTTGTATTGCTTGTGATTTGCTCTGATCACTCCATTATTGAGATAATAATTAATGCTGAAGTCTGATGAAGTATAAAATTTTACACGTTGAAAACTGTGCTTATTTTTTTGTTTGGTTAATCACCATTAATTTTTACATATTGTCACCAGTTAAATCTCCTACTATAAAGCTGATCGGTATAGTTGTCGCTCAAGATCATAACTTGACCCAACTACCAAATATAATAAAAAAGAGAATGAACGGCGAGGGAAAGGTTGTTTGCGTCACCGGAGCTGCCGGATACATAGCTACTTGGATTGTTAAGCTTTTGCTCCTCCGTGGCTACACCGTCAGGGGCACCGTTCGAAACCCATGTTTGTATCGTCCTCTCTCCTTTATTCTTTAGCTTACTAAGCTAGTTTGGAGTATGCATTTTTGAGACCTGACATATATTTTCTTTTCTTTTCTCTAGTGGATACAAAGAAAACAGAGCATCTTCTTCAACTTGATGGTGCAAGTGAAAGACTAAAATTGTTCAAAGCAGATCTTATGGAAGAAGGTTCTTTCGATGCAGCTATAGAAGGATGCGACGGTGTATTCCATACTGCTTCTCCGGTTTTATTCAACGTTTCAGATCCTCAGGCTCGTTTAATGACTTCAAACTATATTTTGTTTCAAGAACACAATAGTTCCATAATATTTATAAGTTTTGTCGGTTTGGAGTTTTTTTTCAGACTGAGCTGATCGATCCGGCCGTTAATGGTACTTTGAACGTTTTGAAAACGTGTGCAAAAACTTCCTCTGTGAAGAGGGTCATCTTAACGTCGTCCACAGCTAGTACTGGTTCTCCTGACCCAAACGTCCTAGTGGACGAAACCGTCTTCAACGATGCAAGTCTTTGCTACCAGATGAAGGTCCTTGAATCATGTTCTTTTGTGATGACATAGTCAGCCAGTTCATGAGAATTCACTCTGTTTCTTACTTCTTCTTTTTTTTTTTCAATTCTCCAGGAATGGTATGCATATTCGAAAATATTAGCCGAGGAAACAGCGTGTCGTTTCGCTAAAGAAAATGGGATTGATTTGGTTGTAATGAATCCAGGAAACGTGATCGGACCAGTTTTGCAGCCAACTCTTAATTACTCTATAGCGGTAATTGTGGATCTGATGAATGGTAAAATCCCTGTTTATAGTTGTTACTACAGGTTCGTGGACGTGAGAGATGTTTCTCTTGCTCATATCAAAGCGTTCGAGGTCCCTTCTGCTAGTGGCAGATACATCATTGTAGATCCAGATGTATCAATGAAAGACATTCATAAGTTTTTACATGAATTGTTTCCTGAATTGTGTCGTGTTGATAAGTAAGTTTAGTTTTTATACCTTCACCTTTATTTCTATACTCTTAATATTGAATCCATAAAGCTAATCAACACCACTTTATTGTAGGGATGCAGAGAATGAGCTGAGTGATTTCGCATACAAAGTGTGTGTCTATAAATTGAAAAGTTTGGGAATTGAGTTCACTCCTATAAAAGAAAGTCTCAAGGACACTATTGTTAGCCTTAAGGAGATGTCTCTTCTTATATGATTCCTTGCCAAGAATCATTGCTTTATTTTTCTCGTGATATGATAATAACTCTTGGAGAAATAATAAATATGATGTCTAAGCTTCTACAATGTAATGAAATATTTATTAAAGTTAAAATAAAATCGTAAATCATAGAATTCACTTATCAACAAGTGGGAAATACTTAAGCAAACCTGGTACTACAAAAGCATACAGAGAAGGACTGAATGGATCCATTTACCTCCCTTGAAAGTTGGACAACAAGGTACCGCTTCACTTGTCAGAGCTAGTCTAACCGCCAGATAAGCCCACAAAATGCTACTTCAAAGACAGGACAACATTGAGCAATACTTATCAATTTGAGGAGGCACTCATGAGCATAACATTTCCAGTAACCTCATGCTAACTATTGCTAAGTTTAAAAGAAAGCTTGAATTCGTGAAAGCCACACAATTCAGACAAGAAAATCATAAATAAATGTGTATGCTCTATATGATCTTCTCAATGTACTAATGTAGGATTAGCCATCCCACAAATGGCTAAGTGGATGATTCATCCTTATTTTAGCTCCAAACTTATAAAAATGATAAGCACCTAGGCACAGTCCAAAGAAACATGGTAAGTTCAGAAGACCATATTAGAAAAGGGCATAACGCCAATGCATATAAGTAATACATGCTGTAAAAAGCTATTCATTTTAGGCTAAATACAGTTGTCTGAATTATTCACTAGTGCTAGTCCAACCTACAACGCAGAATGAACACAAGATTCTTATTTTCTAATTACTTACCGTTTGTTCGAACCTACAGGGGAGTCAATACTAAACCAAAGACTGTTTTAACCAGAGACAGTGGTAAAACGTGATCCTTCTCTAAGGCAACACTTTTTTTTAGAAAAATATGGTTCAAGTTGCATCTATTTGACCTTCTATAACCTAGATTTTAAGACACAACATTAAATTTAGTGTACTAAGCTAGCATACTGATATCAAAAATAGTTTAATATAGTTAGAAGTAATATAACATGTCCTGGTAAAGTACCAGTTAGTACCACTAGTCACCAAATTCAACCAATAGAAAAAGCATACGCCATATGAAAGGAAAATCTAACAAACTTGATCATCTTACTCTCGATGTAGCTTCCAACTAGTAAGTATCCCAATGACATTCTACAAACTTCATCGACCTTGTAAGTTAAAACCATTTTAGCAAAATAAGTAGTTTTAGACCAACTAACACATACACATCATATGACTTAGACTAAGCTTTTCAACATATGGCAGGAACTAACTAGTGACAACTTGTAATCACAAATTCGTCAAGAAATGGATTTCTGCAGAGAAATTGCTATTTTCTTGCCGACCCTAAACATAACAACTTGATACATAATATATAATTCAGATACAATCACTGCATTTCTTCTCCAAATAATAATATTAGCAAAACACATTGTTCTAGATAAATTAACCCCTTTTATGATTTAGACTATGTTTGTCAGCATACTGCAGGAACTCGAGTGGCGGTTTCCAGAGATTACTCTTCCCAAAACAAATCAAACAGAACATAGAAACATTGACTGAGTAAACTAACACATCCTATGAGTGGCGGTTTCCAGAGATTACTCTTTGGACATAAATACACAAACCATGATTGCGAAGAAACAACCTCATATGAATCTTCACAACAAACCAAGTCAATACTTTCCAATGAATGTATTACCATGTTTAAAAAGAACATAACTATACCAACACATTAGTTTATGATCTGTAATTTTGCACTACGGCTCGTACTATGAAATGTCAAGAAATGTAAACTCCCAAACCAAATCAAACAGAAGATAGAAACATTGAATGAGTAAGTTTGCATAGTTATGCACAAAGTAAAAAAAAACTTTCATCAATACAAATTCAATATCTTTGTTGAATCTTTTCCAGGTCCCCTCTCCTGCTTAATCCGAGAGAGATACAAAAAAACATATCCTAAAGAATCAACATCCCAAAGTCAAAAAGAGAGAATCACACATTTCTTCAGTTCTCCTTTCCCTTTCATATCCATACCTAATTATAGTTTCCCTATAACATCTTTATCTTCTTTATTTCTATGCCAGTATGTTCCTTCCCTCATTCAATTACCCAGAAACCATATTTATATCAAATCTGTACATAACCAACACACTAATTAATTATTACCCTTTTTTGAGTGAGACCTTCTTCTTCCTTCCTCAGTAGATCAGCGAGTGAGCATCATCATCATCCTCTCTTGATCAGTAAGCGAGTGACGGAAATGGCAACGGTGACCGTAGGGACACGCAGCTCCCGTAACAATCATTCTACAGACCTCGGTTTTGTAGCGCGGATGCCTAATCACAGGACGGAGCTCGTCGATTCCGTGAGCAAATTGGCAGTTATCGCCGTAAGGACAAGCTCCAGTCTCTTGCCATTTGTTACAAAGCTCCGTCTTCGTCATCCCTTGACGATACACCTCAAGCTCTAAAGCTTCTCTCTCTTTCGTTGCTACACACACCTTCACAGAGAGATTTTTATGACGTCATTAACTATAATTAAACGAAAATAAAAATCGGAAAAATTAATTAAATAAATAAAGCGGTGAAATTACCGAGTCGGTGTTGCTGAGTTGACTCGTTTGACGATCCGAAGCTCCAAATCCATGGCTTCTTCCTTGATTAATCTTGAGATAACCTGGAGATCTGACGGAGATGCTCTTAGGCAACGAGTTTCTCTTCGCGGAACGAGAATGATGCTTATGAATCGGAGCGAAATTGGAGATCTGTTGACAGAACTGACGGTTATGAATCGGCGACGGAGAGACGGAGGAGGAAGAAGACGAATTTGAGAGATGAATAAGTTTGAGCAGATCTGAGTTTTCAAATCTGAGAGCATCGTTTTCGCGACGGAGAGAGTCGAGTTCCGTCAACAGAGATTGAAGACGGTTGATACAAAGCTCGTAATGCTCGTTGAGTTCGTCGTACTCGAGGATGAGGCGCGCCTGACGAAGACGATGCTCTATGGTTGTATCGTCGCGAGCCGGTGGAGAAGACGACGACGGAGGAGATGGAGAGAGCGATAACGAGGTTGGAAACTGAGAATCCGGCGAGAATATCGAGTTGTATAAGGACGCGAAGCTTGCGGCGAACTCTTCTTGATGTTTGTTGCTGAAGCTTTTCTCGGAGATTGGTGATAACGGAGGCGGTGGCGAGTGTGAGTTTAGCGCCGTTACACATGCTAGGTCTGTTACAGTAGTCGCCGCGAGTTTCTCCATTTTCTATAGCAAATCTTCGAAAAGCTTCCTGAAGAAGATAACACAACAATGTGTGAATTCACAAAATTGAATCCGATTAGATCTAAAAATCAAAATCGGAGAAGACAACGAGAGAGAGAGAGAGAGAGTACCGGAACTAGGGTTGAGCTTTGGAGGAACGAAGAGAGAAAGAGCGGTGAAGTAAAAGATATGAACAATGCTCTCTGTATATATACAAACTGTGAAAACAGAGAAGGACGAGAGAGGTGAGGAAGAAGGAAGAGATAAAGATCGTATACGGGAGAGACTACGGGAAGATTGTTACATTACATATATTATACCGTACGATGAGATGATCTAAGGATGTGATTGTGTTTAATTGGTTGGTGAATTGCTTCCTCATGGTTTAAGTAAAGTACAGAGGAGTATTCTACCTCTACCCACTTCACTTTTTTCGCGCCAACTTCAGAACCGTTAGAGATGTCTAACAGAATATCACTACACGAAAACACGGCGTTTGGGACTACTTTTTGTGACTGAATTTATAGTCGCAAACTTTTTTGACTACTTTGTGACACTATTGCGACGGACTAACGATGATGAATATTTTGGACGTAAAATAGTCGCAAATTTACGACGCCTATATGAAGTCGCTAATTTGTTGCTATTATGCGACTACGTTGGGAAATTTTATCGACAATAAATAAAAGCATCGTAAAATAATCGCAATTTATGACTACTTAAAGACTGAAGATTAAGTCAGTAAAGTTAGTCGCAAAGCTGTCTTAAAATCACGACGTATTTGCGACTTCTAGTTTGCTGTAAGTTTTATAGTCACAAATCAGTCGGTCAGTGAAGTCGGTAAAAAACGTGGTTAATGTGGAAGTGTGTGTTTGTTACACGTTTGTTACACGTTTGTTACACGTGACTGAAATTAAAGTGAGTCTATTTTGTTACACGTGTCCAAATAAAATAAAAAGACCACGGTAACTTTAAATCAATGTTAATCTCCTGTTGTCGCAGCAGCGTCTTAAAGTGAGTCTATTTTGTGACTGAAATCTGATATAAGTGTGACTACTATATTGAATTGTGACTGAATTGCGTCTAGTTACATACTCCTTTGAAGTAATTTTATAATTTTACAAATATGTATACAAAACATGAAAACTTGTACATTGCAACTTATATATGACATATTATATTTACAAAAATTGCATAACAAAATCAAACAATAACAATTTTGATACATGAAGCATAACATGTAAGAAGTTAACATGTGTTTTATATAGTAAGTGTTGTAAAAGTTGTATATCTTGACAAAAACAATTACAATTTGTATTGTTAGATCTGTAATCAATACTTAACACTTAAATTAGAGTATTAATGATCATATAGTCAAATCCAATATGTTATTGGTGATAATTTGGTAAAAATATTTTTACTCACATTTTAGAGTCACAAAGTAGTCACCGTAGGAGACATAATTGTGACTGAGTTTATAGTTTGCGACTGTTCCGCCACTTAATAAAGTTTTCGTAATGTTTCTTTCAGTCACAAAAAAGTCTTAAAGTATTACTTATGTCTAACGGATTTCCGACGAATCAAAATTTGGGGAAAATTTTCGTCTGAAATAATAAGCGGTAAAATTCCCCCCTAATTAAATCGATTTCCCACCCACATTAAAATTAATCTAACTCAGTCTTATTAATCATTATTTACCCCAACCATTACACATTCAACCCTTCTTCCTCTCTCTCTCAAAATTTCCCGAAACCCTTCACTATCCTTTGAAACCCTTTTTTTCTTATCTCCGCCTTTTGCTCCGATGAAAACCGGTGGTGGTCGAGGTTCTAAATCCGGTGGTGGTCGAGGTAGATCTGGCGGTGGTAGTAGATCTGGCGGCGGTGGGAGAACAAACAGAGATATTGCTTCTTCTTCTCACTCCTCTAACCCCTCCTCCATCAACGAGACTTCTTCACACTCCCAACATTCCCAACATTCTCTTCCATCTCAGTATACGCCGTCAACACTACCCCAGTATTCTCGACAACCTTCTCCTCAGCCACAACTCCGAGGCTTTCAACAACAGCTCCACTCCCAGATGCAGCAGCCACCACCACCGCATGTTCATGTTCCAATGTATCAACAGCCGGGTCATCCAAATCCAGGGTTCCAACCGCCGATTCTAAATCCTGGGTATCAACCGCCGCTCAGAATCCTGCGTATCAACCGTCGATTCAGAATCCGGTATCAGCAGCCGGCTCCTCACAATCCGGTGTATCAACAGCCGCCTCCTCATAATCCTGGGTATCAACCGCCGCCTCATATACCAGAGCATCAGCCACCGCCTCCTCAAAATCAAGAGAATCCGCATCAAGACTTCCAACAGCAACTTGATGATTTGCTTGCACTTCCGGTCGACAACATCTTCCCATGTTGAGTCCGCATCAAATCCCCAACACTCAAACTACTTGGTATCAAAATTATTTTCTTTTATTTGGTGTGTTGTGTTGTGTTTAGATATAGCGGTGTGTTGTGTTGTGTTGTGTGTTGTGTCTATGTTTAGGGATAGAACCGATATCACACTCTCTTGTTTATGGTCTGTTTTTTTGTTTTTTAACTTTCTTATCCATATCAAACATTCTTATGTGATTTGTTTGTTTTTGTTTGATTGGTTGTATAATTTAACTATATCATATTCCCTTTTACAGGTTTGGACGAGACAAAGGGAAGCTCTCTCGAGTTATTTCTGGGATTTTAAGGAGAAAGTTTGATGGTCCTTACTTCAGTTGGAAGGCTACACCCTTAAACATACGAGAGATACTTCAGATCATTTGCGGTAATATTTTGACACAGATTCTATTTTTCCACTTTTATTAGTTAATGAATTTGTCTTCTTTATACTTACTTGACAATGTTGTAATGTGTAGCGGAAATACAACTGGGATCTCGGGATTACTGAGCTTGTGAGAGAAGGATTTTTGAAGATAGCCAAAAAAAGAATTAAAGGAATTGTAAGCCAAGCGAAGAGGAATGGTGAGCAACCTATTTGGATTAAACCTACGCTCTGGAAAGAAATGTGGGAGCATTGGGACACCCGAAGCTGTTGAAAAGAGTCAAAATGCATCCCAAGCCCGTAATTCTGATCGTGACGGTCTTGGAGTCCACAAACATCTATCCGGCCAGAAATCTTACTTGCAAATTCAACAAGAGTTGGTAAGTAAAAAGTTTACACTAACTTTAAATATTTCATTTTGCACAATGTTGATTGTTATTGTTCTTCTTATCCATTGTAGGAAGAAAAATTGGGACGTCCTGTATCGCTTGGAGAGGTGTTTGTCGCAACACATACAAAGGCAGATGGAAGTTTTGTTGATCAGAAGGCCAAACAAGTAGTTGAGACATATGAGAAGAACTTAGAAGAGGTAATCTCTCAAATGGAGGTTGATGGTCCTGATGCTACAGACCACTCGTCGCCAGACTCTACTTATGCAACCATCCCCGTTCAAGATAAAAATGACATTTTTCTGAAGGTAACTACTTGTACATTTCTCTTTGTTTTGCCTATGTTGATTGTCTTATTTAGCTAACTTATGTATCTGATTTTGATTGATATACTTTTGACTGATGCTTAAAGTGAGTCTTGATGTTGATAATCTAGTGTAAGGTTTTGACATAAAACTTATAATCATGATCTTGCGTTATGTTTGTCTTGTGAATGCTTATCTCTATTTATTTTCATAAAATTGGTTTTGTGAATGATCGTCTCTTTCTATGTCTTAGTGTACTGTAACAGATGCCAAGGGAACTCCCTATGGACTTGGAAGTCTGTCTGAGATAATCAGCAAAGGGAAAAGAAAGGCAAGTGATCCAAACTCTACTCCTACTTCACTCTTAGAGATTCAAGAACAACTTGAGGTTGCTCGTCGTAAGCTCGCTGATCAAGAAGAAGAAAATGCTCGACGTGTCGAGAAGATGCTCGACGTGTCGAGAAGATGCTCGACGTGATGAGGAGCAACGTAATGCTCAAAACCGCATCTCAACCTTGGAGATGCTCGTCTCCTACTTGAAGAGCAGTGATCCCGGGTTGCAGAATTCATGGCATCTCAAGCACCAACCCATGCGCCATTCGCCCCAGCAGCCAACAACAGTACTCCAGCCACAGCAGTTAATGTCAACCCACCCGCACCAACCACTTCAGGAGCTACTTCACCAGCTACTTCACCAATCACTTCACCAGCTATTCCACCAACCACTTCTCCTTTGTCAGCATCAACCTCTCGTACTTAACTTAATATTTCACTCTTAAGCCTCTATAACTATTTTTTGGGTTGTGTTCTAAGATTTCTAACTACTAGAACTATTTTCTGGATGGATCGATGAATGATTTGTATCTTTTTGTTTAATATCATTCAAACTCGGGATTTAATTTTAGTTTATGGTTTTTTTTTTTCAAATTCAATTGTCTATAGTCACAAATGAATTGCGAAAGATAGACTAATTTGCGACCATTTACATTTATAAAAAACACAAACCATGTAACAAATTCGTTGTAAACAGGTCACAATTTTGCGACACCAATACTTAGTCTTCAGTCAATCACAAACGATTCAGACTATTTACTGACTATTCTGTGACTAACATGGCGACAACTTTACGACCAAATTTCAGATTTTTAAAAGTTCATCCTCAAAATTGTAGTATTAACTCAGTCTTCAAAACGTTGCACATTGTGACTACTAGATCGTCTACAATGAGTCGTAATATACGACTGAATCATTTGGTCACTATATCGTCGGTAATTACGACGTTATAATGTTGTCTCAATGTAGTCGCTATTTAACGACTACAACTGCTGTCTATAAAATGTCGCACATAAGCGACGGTTTTGCGACCAAAATATTTTGTGACCAAATATTAGCGACCGTTTCTACCAGTCTTTAAACAGTCATACATAGCGACTTTGCGACTGATTTAAGACGAATTTGTTGGTCACAAACGCCGTGTTTTCGTGTAGTGTATTATTTTTTTTTGTTTTTTTTTTTTTTTAAGATAACTTCAACAACAAAACTAGTGTTTTAGTTCTTTACAAAAAAAAACGACTAGTGTTTTAGTTAACACTTTATACATATAGTGAGAAAATAGTAATTATATTTATTTTGGTGTATCCTTTTCTTTTTAACGTAAGATTGTGACAAATATTCACCATAACTGATTGTTAATCTATTTTTCTTCGATCATATTTAGTTAATAACATGAATGAACTTTTGATCTTAAAGGAAGTTTAGAGCTCTTTCTCCCATTGAATTTTCTTGAAAGGAGACTAATTTTAGTTCACATATGAACATGATAAATTGATAATATACGAGTTTCGGTTTGGAATTTCATAGTAAATCGAAGGATAAAATATTGATTGACGAAGTTCCGATTTATGTTCAACTATCATGAAACTAGTTAAAAAAAAAAAAGTTATAAGTATATTCAGTGAGCAACTAAAAAAAAAAATATATATATATATATATATATATATTTGCATGGAAACAAAATGTTTGTTAGGAGGGAAAGTTTTGCTTGTAATGGAGAATAAGAAAGTATGTATTGATGTGTTTGAAGGAAAAAAAAAACTCATTTAATAAGTTTGGTTGGGTCAATCATGAATAAGAATAGTTAATTAATTGATGATCAAATTTTAGAATTTTTCTTTAGTTTGTATATTGTTTGTTTAGTTTCACGTTGTTAACGACCGTAGTAAGGTAAGGAAGATATGTGTGAGTTTGCTTCAAGAGCACAACTTAAACTAACTAACTAACTATGGTCCCTCGTCCGATGTGTATATACTTCAATCAAAATCTTCGTTGTAGCGAACTAACTAGAAAATGTTTCCTTCATTCTAACCCAACAACCCTGTCGAATTTACAGTTTTAGCCTTTTCTTAGACATTTTGGCCCGTTTTCATGTCGCTGGTTTCAGCGACAGCGACCAGCGACACTATTTGTTGTTCGTTTTCCTGTTTCTGATTCCTGTCGCTAAATCAGCGACTGTCGCTAAAAGCCGTCGCTATATTGTTCGCTACAAAAGCAGAAACAATGATAAGGGCATAATGAAAAAAAAAGAGATAAGTTAGTATGTAACAAAAGAGAGAGAGAAGTTATCTTAATTCGTTCATTCCACCAATCATCAGCCATGTCTATTCTTCCAAAGGCATCAAAGGTCATTCCGATTCTGTTATGGAGCAAGATCTTATACCTATTGTATGCTCTTCTACACACATCATACTTGTTTTTAAACCTAATCCATGGATATTTCTTTTGGAATTTCTCTTCAAACTTCTTTGTGACAGAATCTTTTCCAATCTGATTCAATCCCGTCTTTGTTGTGTTCCCCTTTCTTTTCTCAGAAGTATAAAGTTGAAGAAAGTAACGACATTCCTCATCCGACCAATTCTAATTTCAATCAAAATCAACCAAATTCAAACAAATGCAAACATATATTTCTATAAAAAGAGAAGAAAATATAACTTACATCATCATTGTTCATCTTCTCAAGTCAGCCTTGGAATACAGCAAATCAAATCACAAGCTGCATAAACACAATAAGAATATCATTTCAGAACCATGTAGAAGCAATCAAAATAGAGAAGCAAACAAACCAATACTCAACTCATTGAATCGTTCAAGAACAGAGAATAGCAAAGAAATAAGAGATAAGAGAATCGAGATAACACACACACACAAAAAATGAAAAAATCAAATCATAAGAGGTTCATAACAATAATGAAAAAAAAAATCTGCAAAACGATTGGAACTGCAAAAAGAAACACAAGATGTGGAAATATATCAGGTCAGCCACTAACTAGGCTTCAACAATACAAGCTATGCACACACATATATATGTATTAAAGGCAAGTTACAAGTAGTCGAAAAAATATTTGCAAAGAGGTCCACTCAAAACAAATTTTAATAAACCGAAGGTGTCATGAAACTAAATTTTAATCTTAATAACCATTAGGCAGCAAAGCAATTGATTACGAGAGTAACAATAGTTGCAAAGAGGTCCACTCAAAACCACACTTGATTCACACAAGCTCAAGATGAAACAACAAAACTTTTAAGAAGCTGTCATTGAATGAAGTGCAAAATAATATTTACACGCACACACACAATTAAAAGTGCAAAATCAACAATTCTGAATATTTGACAACAATACACACGTGAAGTTAACACATTAAAAAGCAAAGAACTTTGGGGGTTTGATGAGAGTTCAAACCAAACAAACATCACAAACAAAAATCCAGAAACCACACTACTTTACACCCAAAAATTAACAAATAAAACCCAATTCGTACCTCAAATAGAAAGAGAGATCGACGGAGAGATCAAGGGAGATCGATGGAGAGATCAATGGAGAGATCGATGGAGGATTCAACGGAGAGATCGATGGAGAGCCCAACGGAAAGATCAATGGAGAGATCGATGGAGATGGAGATTGAAATTTTAGGTTTAGGGATTGAGCTGAGAGATGAGAAAGAGAGATGAATCGGGGTAGAGAATAAAATGCGATTTAGGTTTTTTTTTGTTTTGTTTTCAAAAAAGATAAGGATATTTTAGTAATTTTTAATATCAGTCGCCGTCTTTTTAATATCAGTCGCTAATAAAAACAGCGATCAAAATTTTAAGTTGCTGGTCGCTGGCGACAATCGCTGCGAGCGACAGGAAAACGAACAGTTTTCAGTCGCTGTCGCTGATTTTTGTCGCCAGCGACACGAAAACGAACAGGCCCTTTATGTAAATTTCTAATCATAATTAATTCTCTATATAATATTTGGAAATCTAAAATCTAAAAGTTATCAAAAAAAAAAAATTATCTTTCACTAACATTTGAGAATATTTTCAATATTAATTAGATGAAATATTGGAGATTTATATATATTGCAAATGGAACAAAACAATCTACAATATATCAAAAGACATGGGCAATGTGCCGTTTTAAATTTAATGATTTCATCAAAATAATTTTGATGACATGTTAAAATATGGAAAGAATTGTAATTGGCACAAAATGTATTTTGATCGGCAAATCCGAATCCATTTGATAACATGAATATATGAAATTGAACTCTACATGGACCTTTAACCACTTCTCCTAAAAAAAAAATTGAGACTCAAAATTTTACATGAGTTTAAATCTTTCGACAGTCTACTAATAATCTAAGAATATTATATTTTTTTAGAAAATTGTTGGAATAAATATTGAACATTTAAAAATTGTAAATAAAAGGACCACTAGTGTGAAGTGATCTTAGTGCAGTGGCAGGAGGTAAATCTATTTGTAGAAGACAAAATCATATTAGGATCAAAAGATATGTTTTTCAAATAAATTAACTCATTAGTACAATTATTAAAAGAAAAAAAATATAAAATATATATTTTCTTTTTTTTGGCACTCTCAGTGTTTTAGAGCTATGAAGCTGCTCTAATATCTTTTCCACGTCCTTTTCTATTACTATTTTTAAATTGTTTCTTTAAAACTTAGTCGCTTATACAAATCAATTTACCTTTATTGTATGAATAAGTTTTATAGAATAAATTGACTTATTTTTGAAATGATTCCAGAAGCAATTAAAAATGCAAAAAAAAAATTGTTACAATAAATCAGTTGATGGATGCATGAGATACGTGGGGAGATATGATAAGCCAATAGAAGAGGTTACCTGAAGGAAGTGTTGACCAACAAAGTGAACACTTTACTGCTATCAAAAAACTTTTTTGTCATTTTATGGCCCGAATGGTAAAAGCAGTTCAAGCGTTGCAGATCAAGCATATCATGCAGATCATGCAGAACAGCTGTAGATCATGCAGATCATGCTGGAAAAGTGCAGATTATGCTGATTGTGCAGTCCAAATTATATGCTTGAATGGTAAAAGCAGATCAAACAGTGTAAATCATATACTAAACTGTAAATTATTTATAAACACATCTAATTCAACAAATTTATTTAAACAAATGATAATTTTTTTGTAAAATAAACATCATTTGTTTTTAATATATACTATTTTTTAAATAATTTCATAGTTTGAAAACATTAACACAAATTATCCAAATACAACAAAAATAAAACTTAGAATAGTTTAACGGAAATTGTTTTGATTTTCCCATAACATATCTGCAATATTTTCTCTAATGTTTGCCATTTGATCTCCATCAGCTATAGTCGTAGTCTCCATATCACCTTCATCATTCTCTGAATTTGTGTTGCTAATATTAGAATGCTCCATTACTTCAGCAAAATCTTCATCAAAATAATTTGAAATTCTGATAAAGTTATGTAGTCCCATTGTAGCCATCACCACTATTTTTTGAACATGAGTGTTATATCTAGGAAACTCACAAAGGATCCTCCATTTCTTCTTCCAAACTCCAAATGTCCTCTCAATGACAGAAGGTAGTGATGCATGACAACGATTAAATAGTTCTTGTTTGTTTCTAGGAGGAGGACCATTGTAGAACTGTGACATATGATACCTAACAACCCCATTCCGGGAAGATCTATAAGGAGCAAAAAAAATCTTGTTTATTTGGATAGCCAGAATCAACTACATAATATTTTTCTGCTGGAGGCAAAGGAAATTCAACATCACTATCTTGCGCCATCATGAGAACTGCTGTATCGTGACATGATCCCGGTGCTCCATTCCAAACATATGTGAACAGCATATTCAAATCACATATCCCCATTATATTAAACGAGGTTCTATCATGGCGATTCCAATACATTCCTTGGAGTTCAGGTTTAACTTTTACACATACATGAACTCCATCCATGGCTCCAACAAATCCACTAAAATATGGCCAATATCTTCGATCCATTTGTAGTCGTTCAGGAATTCGACGTAGTTCTTGTCTCGTTGGAGTCTTGATATAATCACAAGCAAGTAACTCAGTTGCTCTAAGGACTTCAAAAAATTTTCTTTGCACTGTCTCTTGCGTTCGTCCAAATCTCAACCCAACATCTCTTTGAACTTCATTGTGGCCACATATTCGTAAAAACATGGCCACTCCCTCTTCGATGCTTACATTCATTGTAGGTTGTAATCCATAATTCATTTGTAACTTGTCACACAATGCTCTAAAAACATCAAGTGACATTCTTAGTAACTGAAGACATGCAGCATTATCTTCTTGGACTCGACGCCAAATATTTCTCCATCCTAAACCGTTTTCTGTTTGCAGTGGACCTCTTGCAAAATATCGATTATAGTATCCCAGTGACGGTTGAATTATTAACTCTTCAAATTGTTCATTTTCCAGATTCCACAACTCAATTCTCTCATCGTAGTTTAGATTGTGGGCACACTGTGATCGCAACTGACATATACGAAATGCCTGAAATTTTATAAGATAACATAAAACTAAATTAAATTGATGAAAATTACATTATTCAATAATAATAAAAACATAACATAACTTTTAACAACAAAGTACAAAAGTTATAACTAATCATCAGATCCCGAATCACTTTGCTGATTTTCATTTAAATTTGGTCCTTCTTTATTTCCCCAAATGTTGAATAATCCTCCTCGTCTGCGTGATCGTGATGTTTGCCCTCCTGATGCATAATTCGGGAAACCGAATTCTGGTGAAACTCCTCTAAAACCGTTATCGAAAGATGGTACTTCTACTCCATGTGAAACTCCTTCTTGAGCATTTGTGGTAGTCTCTACTTCTGTTCCTAGTGAGAATCCATGCTGCACATTTGTCGGAGGAAGACATTGTGGAGCATTTTGTGATGAACCCCATTGTTGAGTACTTGGTGGTGAAGTCCATTGAGGCGCATTTTGTTCTGTTCTCCATTGCTGCCCAGTTGGAGGTGTACCCCACTGCGAACCATTTGGAGGTGTACTCCACTGCGGAGCATTTGGAGGTGTACCCCACTGCGGAGCATTTTGAGGTGTACCCCACTGCGAAGCATTTGGAGGTGTACTCCATTGTTGAAAATTAGAACCCCATTGTGGTGCATTTTGGGGTGGGCCCCATTGTTGAAAATTTGGACCCCATTGTGGTCCATTCGGAGGTGTACCCCATTGTTGAAAACTCGGACCCCATTGGCCACCAGAATTTTGACCCCATGAATTATTACTACCAGATGGACTACCAAAAGTAAAGTTGCTTGGATTAGGACTTCCACCATTTTGCCCGGAGACTAACCGCTTTCCCACAAATTCGCTGTCCCGTGTATATCCAGTTAAAGCTTGCAATAAGCGCAACTTATCTTCTGTGGTTCTTTCAGCTCGATCAATAAAGTCTTACGCCAAAATCTTTCTTCTTTAAATGCATGAATGCAAGCCCAATAAAAATCTGTGTCACTTGGAAGCTCCAACGATTCAAATATCTTGACAGCATTATCAAATTCTTCATAATCATCTTGGTCGAAAAAATTTGGACGTAATTGTTGTAAGCTTTGGCGCTGAAACTCTCTGAAACCATTCATTGTAGCTGTTAGGGTTGCCTCAAATGACTGTTTTCTACGACTTCCTCGTGAACCATTTCCAATAGAGATTCGTGAGCTTCCTGCCCCTCTTTGTGAACTACTTCCCCGTCTTAGTCCACCTTGTTGTTGAACTCTTGAAGTAGGAGTATGAATTGGAGGAGCATGTGGAGAATTATGTTGTAAATGATCCTGGGTGAATTCATTTGAGGGACGTGTTTCATCGTTGATATTAACGCGATAAACCTCTTCATTCTCTTGTGTCTCAGGAACTTGACTTTCATCATCATCTATACCCTCATTCATTAACTCCTCTCTTCTTTGGTTCACAGAGTACTGAGACTGTGATTGTACATCATGTAAGATGAAACAACGTTGCATCACATCCCAAAAGTCAGGCGGCTTTCGTTTAAACGATTTTACAATCTTACATACCTATTAATAAGATTACAACACTTTAGTATACAAGTTTTATGTATACTAAAGTTACTAAATTATGTTGGTTGTGAAAGATATTTCAAATACTTACTTCATGATCTTTCCACCATGAATCAGATGCAGATATAACAGATGTAACAGGATCAACTGTAATTCCCGTAGAAGTTTGCATAAGTTGCTTGTACTTCTTATATTTTCTTTTTAGTTGATCAAGTTTTTCTTTGAAAAACCGATAGTTTATATTTAGATTGAACTCCTTGTTGAATTTTTCAACCAAGAACTCTCTTCCAAGGGGTGTAGGATCTTTGAAGCGGTAACCATTCATGGCAATTGCTTGATCGTACAAATCAATAAATATTCTTTCTCGACTATAAGTCCATTTGAAAGTTTCTTCGATCTACAAGTACAATTTTTTAAAAATTTATTGTACATAAATACTAACTAAAACTTAGAAAAATGTGTAATTGTATACCCGTGCTGATGTTTCTGTAAAAAAATTTGTATCTTCTTGCACGGACGAATTTCTGTTTTGTCTGCGGTTAGCCATACCTGAAAATACAATTTTAAATTAATTTTTAGTTATTATATATATGAGAAAATTTAGAAAATACTAACTAATAGTTCCTCACCAAAAAATTGATAATAACTTATTTATCTTAATTTAGATAAACTATTATATCTAACCATAAATCTTATTGTAAATTTTACTTATGATTGAAATAAATAATTTACTAAGTGAGACTTATATATATATATATATATATATATATATATTTTCATAAGCTTTAAAAGCTTTTGAGAAAATAGATTTACAATATTCTAAATGATTATCTAATAGTAATTATTTAGTTCATAATATATTTTTTAATCTATAATAAGAATAATTATTTATCTTTAAATCTGATTAAATAAAGATTTATGTATATAAATTTTTCTAAACATGTAATCCTATACAATATATGTTCATATTATATATTAATATATTAGGAGAAATAATACCCAACAATTATGAATAAACATGATAAAGTAATCATAGATCCATGAAAAATATCTAATAACTAAGAAAATATTTTATAAAAAAAAAACTAAGAGAAGTATATATATATATATATATATACTTATATACAAGTATAAATTAAGTGAGATTTATAAATAATCTACAAAATTATGTGAGACATATGCATATATATTAAGTATAAGAGAGACATATATATATATGTGTGTACTTAAACATATTCATAAGTTTTGAAAGTTTTTGAGAAAATAGATTTATAATAATCTAAATGATTATCTAATACTAATTATTAAGTTCATAGCATATTTTTCAATCTATAATAAGAATAATTATTTATCTTTAAATCTGATTAAATAAAGATTTATGTATATAAATTTTTCTAAACATGTAATCCTATACAATATATGTTCATATTATATGTTAATATATTAGGAGAAATAATACCCAACAATTATGAATAAACATGATAAAGTAATCATAGATCCATGAAAAATATCTAATAACTAAGAAAATATTTTATCAAAAAAAAACTAAGAGAAGTATATATATATATATATATATATACTTATATACAAGTATAAATTAAGTGAGATTTATAAATAATCGACAAAATTATGTGAGACATATGCATATATATTAATAGAGACATATATATATATATATATATATATATATATATATATATATATATATATATATATGTGTGTGTGTACTTAAACATATTCATAAGTTTTAAAAGTTTTTGAGAAAATAGATTTATAATAATCTAAATGATTATCTAATACTAATTATTAAGTTCATAGCATATTTTTCAATCTATAATAAGAATAATTATCTATATTTAAATCTGATTAAATAAAGATTTATGTATATAAATTTTTCTAAACATGTAATCCTATACAATATATATTCATATTATATATTAATATTAGGAGAAAATATATCAACAATTATGAATAAATATGATAAAGTAATCATAATTCCATGGAAAATATTTCTAATAACTATGAAAATCTTTAATCAAAAAAAAAAAACTAAGAAAAATATTAAGCACCACCATATATATATATATATATATATATACAAATATAAAGTGAGCATCCTTATTACATAATTGATTGAAAAATAAGAAAATTTACAATAAATATTATATAGATGATATTAAATAGAATAAATACATTTATGGAACTACTAACATATTATATAGAATATATACATTTATTTATTAAATAAAAATACATACCTTTCAATAAAAGAATATGGAAACAAGTGGTAATAGGTAGAAATTTTGATTGTCTTTTAAATTCTGTAAAAAGAAATTGATGTTACAACAAATATTTTATAGCATAAATAGAACTACTAACATATTATATAACCTAAATACATTTATTTATGAAATAAAAATACATACCTTTCAACAAAAAAATGTAGAAACAAGAAGTGATATAGTAGAAGATTTGATTGTCTTTTGAATTCTGTAAAAAGAAAATAGATGTTACAATAAGTTAAAAAATAAAAAATAAGAAATCTGTTTATTTATAAAAAGAATTACCTTTGATGGAAAGAAAATGAATGGAAATAGGAGTTGAGAGGAATTTGAAATATTTGTTTTGTGTTGGTTGTAAAAGGGAAAAAATGATGTGTTATATAGAGGATAAAAAATTGATTATGTGGGCAAAATTTTGATCTGCCGATGGACAGCATCAAAAAACCTGTGGGTGAATTAAAAAATGTTTCTCCTGCATTTATGACTAAAAGACAAAAAAAATTAAACTGTCCACAGAAGAACTGCGTTGCTTTTTAAAAAGAAGGAAAATGTTGAATGGTGTTTTTAAGACAGAGGAACTGTAGGTGCGGGTTCCCTGTCTTTTATCACCCATGCCATTCAATGCCTATATGTTCTATGTTTGTTTTGTTTACATTAACCAAAAAAAATGTTTGTTTTGTTTTCTTTTAATTAGATGGTATGCGTCTTGGAGAGCATCAGATGTTAATATGTTATGAGATTGATATGAGATGAAAGTATATCAGATTTCATAGAAAGAAGCTTGGAATTTACGATATGGTTACCTATAATAGTGTTTTAGGTTTGTATTCACCATTACAGTTTAATAGAAAAGTTTTTACGAAGAGTTCTTACCTTGAAATTTTACAAAACTTCATATGTACATAGCTCTCTCTCACGAACTTGATTTCAGAGTCATGATTACTTTAACTCCATATGTATCATAGAGTCATGATTACTTTAATTTTTTAATATTTTAACCATGCTAATAAAGATTAAATTGCATACTCCAATATCATTAGGTTACATGATGTTGTGAAAAGAAATTTACTGGTACTCGGTCACAGAACTATGGGCATGTTTTGGCTTGGTATTACTTTTCACTATGCTTTTACGGGTAATCATCTGTTTGGATATGAGCGTGAACGTTATGATAACATGAAGGCAAACAATAGATCGTTCCCACGAACTTGATTTCAGAGTCATGATTACTTTAACTTTTCTAATATTATAACTATGCTAATAAAAATTAAATTGCATACTTCAGCATTATAATTTTTAATATAGTGTATATTTCAATATTTATCTTCATACTTTATTTTCAGAAAATAGGGACAAAAATATAAGGTTGACAATTCGATTATAATGATTGCAGGTAAATGTTTATGTTAGAATGTGCAAAAAGAAAATTGCAGGTTACTAAGATACATCCCCTATATCCCCTATATATTAATAGAGGAACATTTTGGCAAAAAAGCTGAGGTGTCAGCATTACATAGCTCAGTACATTTTTTTCTTTATTTGTCATCAGCTTTTAAAAATATTTCCTTTTTTATCATTGTGTTTTTCCAAAAATACAATTAACACCTAAAATTAATTTTTTTTTATTATTTTTCTAAATTAATTATCTTCTTTAATTATATTTTCATAAAATCTTTAAAATGAATTTTAAGAACTCTTTGTTCATATAATATAATAATATAAGATTGATATTATAATAACTCTCACGGGTTAAATTTTAATTATTATACCAATTTTTTTTATAAATATATACTATACAATCGAATTTTAAATATTTCAATTACCCAATAGTATAATAGATTTTTGTAAATAAAAATTACAGTAAAAACATTAAATAATTATTTTATACCGCACTATGTGCGGTTTGTTACCTAGTTTAAATAGTATTCATATGGCATGGACTGACAAAATGAGTCAAGATTAATGAGTTAACCCAATTCAACTCAACTCATGAACCCTAATGGATTGAAAATTTTGATTATAATGAGTTGATGGGTTAAATAAGTTGATGATTAAATGAGTTCATGAGTCAAATGAATTTGGTTATAATGGGTTTATGAGTTAATCACTAACCCATCAATTTCTTCATTATCAACCTAATATCATCAACATCATCATACTATCATCATCATCATCATCATAATACCAACATCATCATCATAATAACAACATCATCATACTATCACCATCATCATCATCATATCAACATATATATCATAGTCAACATCATACTATATTCATCATCATCATCATACTACCATCATGTAACTATCATCATCAACAACATTGCCATACTATCATCATCATCATCATCATCATCATCATCATCATACCTTCATAATCATATTAACATCACCATCATTGATAGACTCCTGGTAAGGAATCTGCTCCCAAGAACTCACTTGCAAGGTCTTGAAGATGAATGGTCGGAATGATGATGATCAAAGGGTCGAAGATGCAGCGAAAAGATCAACAAAGAAGGTGAAGAGGTGAATTATGCAGCGGATGAAAAGGGGAACAAAATGAACTTCCAAGAGAGGTGGCAATCTCTTAGACTTCAGGCTTGAATACAACTTAGATATTACACACTAAGAAGTAAACAAGTTGAGAAAATATGACACACTTCTCTGATCAAACAAATAAGAAGAGAGGTTTTTGATAAAAAGTTTGATGGTTTGCAAATGAGAAATACATGAAGATTATATAGAGAGGGGAGGACGAAGGAGAGAAGGAGAGAGGGAGAAAATATGCAAGAGCATGCACAAGGTCTCATTCATGCAAGCTCATGCACAATGTCTTGGAAATTACAAAAGCATTAAATGTAAAAGAGATAGAGAAAATGGGTCAAGGCTTTGTAATGGGCCTTGGACCACGACTTGGGCTGGCAAAGAGGGGTTGAAAATGTTACTTAGGCCTCATTAAAAACCTTGTCAAGAAAACCCAATGGGACAAAACTTGACCAAGGGAAAAAGAGCGCCAAAGCAACATTTTACCCTTTACCGAGCACCTTCAGCTGTGAGCATCGTCAAAGTGGTTTGAACCACGTCTTCTTGGTTCTTGTCCAGCTTCTTGAGTAGTCCATTGATCGCTTGGTTGAACCTCTTGGACCGTGACCTTGTTAGAGGACCGTTCGGAACATACAAGGCTTCCCGCAGAACGCCTTCTTCCATCGGCAGAACAGCTTTCTCTTCTGGCAGAACGCCTTCTTCTTTTGATGCTTCCTCTGGTTCAAGCTGCTCCTCTGCTTCAAGCTTTTCCTCAGGTCCATGTTCTTTGGTTGAGCTGTCCATGGTCGCATCATCCTCTCCCACTTGAAAAAGATTTGACCTCAAATCCGAATTATCTGCACAATAAGGAAGAAGATCAGACACATTGAAACTACCACTGACTTTGTACTTACCTTAGAGGTCTAGTTGGTAAGCATTGTTGTTAATTCGTTTGAGCACTGTGAACGGTCCATCAATTCTCGGCATTAGTTTGGATGCTTGCTCCTCCGGGAAACGCTCCTTCCTAAGATGAACCCACACTTGATCACCCTCATTGAAGATGACTTCTCTACGCCCTTTTTTTGCATACTCCTCATACAGCTTCGTCTGGATCTCCAAATTCTCCTTAGCCTTTTTGTGAACCTTTTTGACTAAATCGGACTTTTTCTTGCCATCAAGACTTAATCTCACACTCAAAGGTAAATGCATTAGATCCAAAGGAGATGTGGGGTTGAACCCATAAACAATTTCAAAAGGAGAAAACTTAGTCGCAGAATGCATAAAATGATTATAAGCAAATTCAACATTCGGCAAGCAATCCTCCCAAGTCTTAAGGTTCTTTTTGATGAGCACACGCAACAAAGTAGACAAGGTTCTATTGACAACTTCTGTTTGACCATCAGTTTGCGGATGACATGTAGTAGAGAAAAGCAATCTAGTTCCCAATGTAGACCACAAAGTTTTCCAAAAATAACTATGGAACTTAGTGTAACGATCAGAAACAATGGTCTTAGGAATTCCATGCAAACGAACAACTTCTCTAAAGAACAAACTAGCAACATGAGATGCATCATCAGTTTTATGACATGGAATGAAATGTGCCATTTTAGAAAAGCGATCAGCCACCACAAAGATAGAATCCTTACCAGCCCTAGTCCTAGGCAATCCAACCACAAAATCCATAGATATATCAGTCCAAGGATGCCAAGGAATAGGTAAAGAGGTATACAAACCGTGGGACTGAACCTTAGCCTTAGCTTGCTTACAAGTCACGCATCGTTCACATAGTCGTTCAACATCTCTTTTCATGTGCGGCCAATGGAAGTGTTCTTGCATCACCTTATATGTCTTAGCAACTCCAAAGTGTCCCATCAATCAACCTCCATGAGCTTCCCTTAGAAACAATTCTCGCAAAGAAGAGTGAGGCACACAAAGTCTATTTTCAAAGAACAAATAACCCTCATGCCGATAATATTTCCCAAAGACAAACTTCTCACAAGATTGAAATATTTTGCTAAAATCAGAATCATTAGCATACAAATCCTTTATCTGCTCAAAACCCAACAATCTTGCATCCAAAGAAGTAAGCCAAACATCCCTCCGAGATAACGCGTCGGCAACAACCTTTTTTTTGTACTTGATCACATATGGGAAAGTTTATTGAATTCGACCCACCGTGCATGACGTTTGTTGAGCTTTTTTTGACCCTTTAAGTGCTTGAGAGACTCGTGGTCAGTATGAATGACGAACTCCTTTGGCCATAGATAGTGCTGCCAAGTTTGTAGTGCTCGGACCAAAGCATAAAGCTCCTTGTCGTAGGTCGGATAATTGAGTGTCGTTCCTCCTAGCTTCTCACTGAAGAATGCTATGGGCTTATGATCCTACATCAAAACAGCTCCAATACCTATCCCTGAGGCATCACACTCAATCTCAAAAGTTTTCATAAAATCAGGAAGAATGAAAACAGGAGAATTAGTAAGCTTCTCTTTCAAGGTCTGGAAAGCATTTTCTTGTGCAGCTTCCCATTTGAATCCAACGTCCTTCTTAATTACTTCTGTAAGCGGTGCGGCAATGGTGCTGAAATCCTTGACAAACCGTCGATAGAATCCTACTAAACCGTGAAAAATCCTCATCTCGCTCACATTCGTAGTACTTGGCCAATCTTTGATCGCCTTGACTTTTTCCTCATCAACCTTGATTCCATCTGCACTCACAACAAAGCCTAGGAAAACAAGATTATATGTGCAAAAGGTGCACTTCTTAAAGTTGGCATAAAGCTTTTCCTTGCGAAGCAATTCCAAAACGAGTTTAAGGTGCATGACATGATCCTCTAAGTTCTTGCTATAAACCAAAATGTCATCAAAATAAACCACAACAAAAACACCAATATGCTTCTTGAGGACATGATTCATCAATCTCATGAAAGTGCTAGGCGCATTAGTTAAACCAAACGGCATGACTAACCATTCATATAACCCTGTTTGGTTTTGAAAGCTGTTTTCCACTCATCACCTTCTTTCATGCGAATTTGATGATATCCACTTTTAAGATCAATTTTAGAAAAGATGCTAGAACCATGCAATTCATCAAGCATATCATATAATCCAGGGATAGGATGGCGATACTTAACCGTGATATTGTTAATGGCTCGGCAGTCCACGCACATTCGCCAACTCCCATCTTTCTTAGGTACTAGCAACACTGAACGGCACATGGACTCATGCTTTCTCGAATATGTCCTTTGTCCATCAGCTCGTTCACTTGTTTTTCAAGCTCCTTGGTTTCGGTTGGGTTGGTGCGGTAAGCTGGTCGGTTCGGTAAAGAGGCTCCCGGTACAAAGTCGATTTGATGCTCGATCCCTCGGATGGGCGGTAAACCAATGGGACTATCTTCCGGAAACACGTTGAAACGACCAACCCTTTTCTTTTTTTTAAATAATAAATAATAAATATAATATAAAAAAATAAACTACAACTAGTGGTCCCATACCCACTAGCCACCTAACCATAATCACAACCAACATCGGAATAACAATACCAATAACCAATAAATAATATCCAATAAATATAATAACCAATAGAATAATATCCAGTATAATTCCAATCATAAACCAATGAACCAGCAATCCTAAGCAACATTCTAGGACTCAACTCTAGCAACCTAACAAAAGCTAGACAACCAAGCGAACCACTAGAACATCCTCCTCTTCATTGCCTTGATTCCACGGTCACACTTTGCCTTTACCTGCACCACAAACACATATTGCAATGCATGAGTATTTTATAAACACTCAGTAAGCAATCCTCCCATCTACTGGGCTATACACACAAGCAATAGAGACATCTCTAACCATCAACAAACAATCATCAATCAACAAATCAACAAGCCAAACAACACATAAACAAGTAGATTAGAGAAATCTCTAGCTTAGATAAGCCATGGTCCTGCACTTACCTTAACAAGTGATTCACAAAACTAAATACAACCAAATGAGAGGCTTTCCAATATCCAAGAACAACCAAACTTGTTCCTACAACCAATCACAACAACAAACAAATATTGAAAACAAACTGCCAAGAAAACAGAAAAGAACAACCTCACAAGTGAAACCACGAAATCAAAACTAACCGTTAACTTTCTAATCCCTCCGGTGAAAAGCAAGGTATATACGTCCAGAAGCTTCCCACAAAATTTCAGCACGATCAGATTATAGATGAAACCGCAATCGTCCCCGTAACACCCGCTGGTCTCAATCCGCGAATGAGAAGAAACACCCCACGAAACTGCCAATATCTCCTAAAATATTAACCCAAATTCACTTCTGTAAAAAGGAGAGTGTACGAAAATCTCTTATCTACAACCCTACCAAAAATCAGTACCTTTCGAAACGATTTGACCAGTCGGATCCTCCTTCCCCCAAACTCTGACAGTTCTGTTTCTCTCTTAACTCTAAGGAAAAAGCTTGATCTCCTTCTCTTTCTCCTTTACACCAAATAACCAAGGTTTATGTCTCTTTCTCTCCCTCTCTCTGATGAAACTGACGAAAAAAGCACCAAAAGGAGAGAGGAGGCGTGACAATTAGAAAGAGAAATAAGGGTTTTTGGTTTAATTTGATTAAACCAGATTTAATTAAACCAAAATTAATTAAAATCCACTCTTCTGGTTTAATCAACATAACCCAAACTCTATTCCTGGAACACGGATGTTACAATTCTCCCCCACCAAACTAGATTCGTCCTCGAATCTCGAACAACCATCAGCCAAGGACTCCCGTGCAACCGTCTCCACGGCCCACACTCCTCCGCCTGATCTACAGAAGGTCACCTCTAGGCGATAGACTCACGCTCCAGGCGTCATTTGCTCTTGACTTTTTGGACTTTCCTTTACTCATAGGCCTAAACCTTGAGTTTTTATTGGCTCCTCATCAGACCTAAGTCTGCATGCCAAATGTTGGCTCCTCATCAGGCCGAAGCCCGCATGCCATAATATATAAGGAAAAGTCCAAACTCGTCTCTCGGGTTGCCACCCTACAGCGCCCCCGGATCGTCATCCGAAGTCGATATACCAACCATACTCCCGAGCCACAAAGTCTCTGAATATGGCAGTACTAGGAGAACCTAAGTCCCCCAAGAGTCGCGAGCAAACGATTCTGAACACGTCCGAGTCCTATCCCCATACAGGTTTCCTTCCCGTGGCTCGCGTAAAAACATCTCAATGTCCTACCAACCACATATTCCCTCACTGGAATACCTCATGACCACACAAGGATCATATACGCCACAAGGGCCGCCACAAAGGCCAAACAAAAATGTCCTAAAGAGGACCGCCACCAAGGCCAAACAAATGTCCTAAAGAGGACCGCCACCAAGGCCAAACAAATGTCCTAAAGAGGACCGCCACCAAGGCACTCTGGCTAAACAGCCCGCCACAAAGGCCATCTGTCCCGAAGGACCGTCACGAAGACCATCTGTCCCGAAGGACCGTCACATAGACACTCTGGCTAAACAGCCCGCCACAAAGGCCATCTGTCCCGAAGGACCGTCACAAAGACACTCTGGCTAAACAGCCCGCCACAAAGGCCAACAAACGTCCTAAAAGGACCGCCACCAAGGCCACACAAATGTCCTAAAGAGGACCGTCACACACGGGCACACTGACTCAAAAGTCCGCCACTAAGGCCACACCCAAGCCCCCTTTAAGGCTCTCCACCGCTAAAATGGACAAATTCTAACTCCCATAAAACTTTCCATATTTAGCACTTTCCATCTTTGGAAAACTTCTATTTCAGGAAACTTTCTTCCAAAACCCCGCCTCACAGAAACTTTGTACCCCGAACACCACCTCATCTTGTTACTGAGTCGCACAACCAACCACCCCAAGCGACCGAGTAACAAGAGAGATGGGCTGGAATACTCCATTCCCGCTCCAGCCACGGATACAGATGGGACCAGGCTAAACAAGCTCAAGTCGCGGCTTGCTTCTCATACCACTTCTTGAACCTTGCCTTCATCTTTGCCTCAGGCTCCCAAGTCTGCTCCTCAACACCATCACAGTCCCAAAGGACTCTCATCAAAGGAATCTTCTTCTTCCGAAGTTCCTTGATCCTCCTCTCGAGAACCCTCACTGGTCTCGCCTCCAAAGTCATGTTAGGCTGAAGATCCTCAGGAATCTTAGCCAACACCTCCTCTCCCTCACGGAGACACTTCCGCAACATAGACACATGGAAAACCTTATGGAATGCACGCATCACCTCAGGTAACTCCAATCTATATGCCACTCACTCTGAATGGACCCATATACCTCGGACTCAACTTAGTCTCTGACAATGACCTGTTCGGACCCCGCAACATGGCCATCTTGAGGTACACTCTGTCTCCTACCTGAAACTCAAGATCTCTCCTCCTCCTATCTGCATAACTCCTCTGCCTATCCTGAGCCTCCTTCATGTTCAGCTTGAGAACCCGAATCTTCTCTGAGGTCTCCTGAACAAAACTAGCACCAAACATGCTCCTCTCCCCCACCTGAGTCCAACATAATGGTGTACGACATGGCCTCCCATACAAAGCCTCATAAGGAGCCATCCCAATACTTGCCTGATAACTGTTGTTATAGGCAAACTCTTCCAAACACAGGTGGTCCACCCAATGGCCACCCCAATCCAACACACACATCCTCAGCAAATCCTCCAACGTCTGGATCGTCCTCTCTGACTGTCCATCAGTCTGGGGATGATAAGCTGTACTCATATGCACCTTACTGCCCATCTCTGCCTGAAAGGCCTTCCAGAACACCGAAGTGAACTTAGAATCCCTATCAGACACAATGCTCGCTGGCACCCCATGCAACCTGACTATCTCCCTCACATACTTCTTAGCCAAGACCGCTGCTCCATCAGTCTTCTTAATGGCCAGAAAATGTGCTGACTTAGTCAACCGGTCCACAATGACCCAAATAGCATCAAAGGTCCGTGACACTGGCAATCCTACCACAAAATCCATAGTGATCATATCCCACTTCCACTCAGGAATGGGTAAACTCTTCAGTAACCCGCCAGGAACCTGATGCTCAGCCTTCACTAGCTGACACACCTCACACCTCGAAACCCAACTAGCTACATCCTTCTTCATCCCGACCCAATGATAGTACCTCTTGAGATCACGGTACATCTTAGTCGCTCCTGGATGAATGGACAACTTGCTCGCATGAGCCTCTCTCAGAATCTCCTGTCTCAACTCCTCATCCTTGGGCACACAAACCCGACCGTGCACCAAGATAGTACCATTATCTGAGACCTGATACTCTGAATCCACATCCTTAGAGGCATTCACTAGCCCCAAATCCTTCTCCTGAGCCAACCGCACCCTACTCAGAAGATCTGCTCTATCTACTGCTTCCAAACCCAACGGTTCCTGTGAAACAGCACACAAGCTCAAAGCACTGATCTCCCCTACCAGAGACTCCATCTCCTGCTCCTGAGCCGAAGCTACCCTCTTCCGACTCAGAGCATCTGCAACCGTGTTAGCCTTACCAGGATGATAGGCTATCTCCAAATCATAATCCGCCACAAGCTCCATCCACCGCCTCTGTCTCAAATTCAACTCAGGCTGAGTGAATATATACTTCAGACTCTTATGATCTGTAAACACCTGTACCTTTGCACCATAAAGATAAGATCTCCAAATCTTCAGGGCAAAAACTACAGCACCCATCTCCAAATCATGAGTAGGATAGTTGCCTTCATGCACCCGCAACTGCCGCGAAGCATAAGCAATCACCTTCCCATGCTGCATCAGAACACAACCCAACCCAACTCTAGATGCATCTGTATAAACCACATAGGGTTCTCCCTGCTCAGGCAAAGCCAACACTGGCGCAGTAGTCAACATCTCCTTCAGGCTTGCAAAGCCTTCCTCACACTCTTCTGACCAGACAAAAGGAACATCCTTCCCTGTCAACTTAGTCATAGGACGTGCTCTGCTTGCAAACCCCTGCACAAATCTCCTGTAGTAACCTGCCAGTCCAAGAAAACTCCTGATCTCTGTGGCATTCTGCGGTCTAGGCCAATCCCTAATAGCCTGAATCTTCTCTGGATCTACAGAAACCCCCTCTGCAGAAACAATGTGACCCAGAAAGCCCATCTCACGCTGCCAAAAACTACACTTGCTCAACTTGGCAAACAGCTTCTGCTCCCGCAGCTTCTCCATAACTGCCCTCAAATGCACTGCATGCTCCTCAGGACTCTTGGAATAAACCAGGATATCGTCGATGAAAATGATGACAGATACATCCAGAAACTCCTGAAACACACTGTTCATCAATCTCATAAACGCTGCTGGCGCGTTAGTCAAACCAAAAGGCATCACCACAAACTCATAGTGCCCATATCTCGTCCTGAAAGCAGTCTTCCTCACATCTGCCTCATCTATCGGTATCTGATGATAACCCGATGCCAGATCTACCTTGGAGAACCAAGTAGCACCCCTCAACTGATCCAACAACTCATCGATCCTAGGAAGAGGGTACTTGTTCTTCACAGTGACCCGGTTCAAACCCCGATAACCAATGCACAACCGGAAACTCCCATCCTTCTTCTTGACAAATAACACTGGCGCTCCCCACAATGATACACTAGGACGGTTGAATCCGTTACTCAACAAATCCTCTAGCTGCTTCTTCAGCTCTGCCAAACAAACATTCAAGTATACCGACATCAACTCGAAGCCACCTGAATGTCAACCCTCTTGTTCGTCCAAGAACCTCTAGTAACTTGTCTCTTAGGGAAAACTTCCACAAGATAGATTAATCCAAAATTAGCTTTCCGCTTAGCTATTCTCCACATCAAATCATCAATACGAGCGTAATAAAACAAACAAGTACCATACGTTCGCATATTCCGATTCACTGTATCAAATGCTTTGCAGACCGCCAACTTAACCTACTTGACTTGTTTCCCCCAGCAAGCTTATCAAAACCTTAAATCTAGTAACCCTGTCCATCTCCAATGAACTTCATCCACCATCGTCGCAACGATTAGTTTATCCTGCCATGAAGTTTTCTCGTGAAACTTATGTACCTGGCAACCATGCCCTTACTGGCTCATATCTGCTACAGCTCTCCTTCCCGAGACTCCAGCACCACCAACCACTCAATCCTGGCGAAACAGCCACACATTCATAACCGCTCTGGTTCATAAAACCCTGACCCGTTGGTCAACGCATCTAAAACCCGAGACTAAACCACTGACAATCTCTCGAGGTCTACATTCAATCGGGTTGTTTATACTCACGTCCTAGGTATTGCTTGCTCCCAAATCCAACACCCTTACGTCGCAACTTTTGAGCCATACCGATCCCACTCTCAGACCAGCGTCTTCGAGTTATACCGTCTCACTCTTGGAACACAATCCTCAAGATCTCGGTATCAGGGGAACTAATCATCCCCTCAGGAGAACATAATCCCCTCTGCCACTCTCGGAGCCCCCAACCCCTCGAGCTATCGGTATTTAGGAGAATCACCATCCCCTCAGGAGAAACAATCCTTAACCACTATAAACATCTCCTGACCAAAAGTACCTCATGTGGTCCAAGTATAACATTGCAATGTTACGCCTGCCCACTCAACTTCTAATATCCAACTGGATTAACCACCAAGCTACAAAAATATCTGCTCCACCTGCATATATCCACCTATCCGCCTCTCTAGGCTCGATACCTCTTGAGAATAATCTCATACTGGTCATCTACAACTACTCATCCTCTTAACATAAGATGGAAACTCCTCAACATCCGCAGCCCTCGGCTGCACCCCGCCACATGCGGTACAACTGGAGCCTGCACTGGTACCCCTCTCGGTAACCGCTCCAACAGCACGCCAATAGCTCCGCCAAGCGATCATCTCGACCCTGGGCTCCACCTGCCGCAACCCCACACCTGGGTTCCCAGCACCCCCGGCATTCACACCGGCTAACCCTCTCTGGTCCCTCCTGATACGCTTGCGACCCTCTGACGTACCTCCTCGTGGAACTCTGGACCACACACTCGCTGGCCTCGGGACCCGCCCGACCATGACCACGACCACGTCCCCGTCCACGACCAACAACTCAAACACCTTTAACCACTGCACTTCCAAGAACAGGGGCTAACAAGCAAAAAAACAAATCAATACCACACAAAGAAACATAACAATAACTCACCGTGGAATCTCATTGAAGGCTCGAAGAGGATGTTCTAGGACTCCATGCCACACACAATTGACTAACTCACATAATCAACCAAGACATGCAATCCCAAACATCTACAACAGAAACCTAGTGAACCCAAACCTAGAACCGTAAGGGCTCTGATACCAAAATGAAACGACCAACCTTTTTTTTTAAATAATAAATAATAAATATAATATAAAAAAATAAACTACAACTAGTGGTCCCATACCCACTAGCCACCTAACCATAATCACAACCAACAGCGGAATAACAATACCAATAACCAATAAATAATATCCAATAAATATAATAACCAATAGAATAATATCCAGTATAATTCCAATCATAAACCAATGAACCAGCAATCCTAAGCAACATTCTAGGACTCAACTCTAGCAACCTAACAAAAGCTAGACAACCAAGCGAACCACTAGAACATCCTCCTCTTCATTGCCTTGATTCCACGGTCACACTTTGCCTTTACGCACCACAAACACATATTGCAATGCATGAGTATTTTATAAACACTCAGTAAGGCAATCCTCCCATCTACTGGGCTATACACACAAGCAATAGAGACATCTCTAACCATCAACAAACAATCATCAATCAACAAATCAACAAGCCAAACAACACATAAACAAGTAGATTAGAGAAATCTCTAGCTTAGATAAGCCATGGTCCTGCACTTACCTTAACAAGTGATTCACAAAACTAAATACAACCAAATGAGAGGCTTTCCAATATCCAAGAACAACCAAACTTGTTCCTACAACCAATCACAACAACAAACAAATATTGAAAACAAACTGCCAAGAAAACAGAAAAGAACAACCTCACAAGTGAAACCACGAAATCAAAACTAACCGTTAACTTTCTAATCCCTCCGGTGAAAAGCAAGGTATATACGTCCAAAAGCGTCCCACAAAATTTCAGCACGATCAGATTATAGATGAAACCGCAATCGTCCCCGTAACACCCGCTGGTCTCAATCCGCGAATGAGAAGAAACACCCCACGAAACTGCCAATATCTCCCCCAAATTCACTTCTGTAAAAAGGAGAGTGTACGAAAATCTCTTATCTACAACCCTACCAAAAATTAGTACCTTTCGAAACGATTTGACCAGTCGGATCCTCCTTCCCCCAAACTCTGACAGTTCTGTTTCTCTCTTAACTCTAAGGAAAAAGCTTGATCTACTTCTCTTTCTCCTTTACACTCAATAACCAAGAGTTATGTCTCTTTCTCTCCCTCTCTCTGATGAAACTGACGACAAAAGCACCAAAAGGAGAGAGGAGGCGTCAACAATTACAAAGAGAAATAAGGGTTTTTGGTTTAATTTGATTAAATCATGATTTAATTAAACCAAAATTAATTAAAATCCACTCTTCTGGTTTAATCAACATAACCCAAACTCTATTCCTGGAACACGGATGTTACACACGTCCTTATAATCATGTAAAACCAACTCAATTTCACTCGGTAGCACCGGTTTGGGTTTAGTTGAACAAGCAAGGGTTTTTTTGTAAACAAAAAGTAAACTATTGTGACTTACCTTGCTCTTACCCTTTATATCGATTTGTTCGGTTTGTCAAAAATGAAAACCCGTAAATTTTCCCGTTAAAAATGCAAAATCGCAATTTTCTATTATGATGATGATTGTGAAAATAATAATAAAGATTAATTATAATTATTTCCTATTAAATATGATTAATTTATATTATAGTTGATTAACCTAATTATTCATCTAACTCATTTAACTAAATGGATCCATGGGTTGATCCAACCCAATTGTTAAATGAGTTGATCGTAACTCATAAACTCATTTAACTTTTAACTCATTGGATAATGAATTGGATTGGGTTGGGTTAACCATTTTGACATCCCTCCACTCTGACAACGAACAAAAGTTCTTGAAACTCATTTTGTATTTAGAAAATACATCTGCAAGCAAATGGATCTGATCGACTCACTTTCTTTGATTCCGCCTTTCTATTTTCCAGCAAACAAATAAAGTAGTTAGATTCTCATAGTACACAAACTCTTTATAACCAATCAAAACAATAAAAAAGGTCTAAATGAGAAGTATATGCAAACCATACATGTAATGGTAATCCTAAACACCATTCACCCATTCTATATATATGAATCCGTATGCTTTCTTTCTCAAATTTGTGTTATATTCAGACTACGTATTTAAATAGAGAATTATTTTTGATAAATTACACTCATAGTTTTTTCCTCCATGCGTTTTTGTATTTGGAAAAAATGATTTTGCAAAATACATATATCTTATATTTACAAGCAATATTTAACAATATCTATGGTTTATAAAAAAAATCAAATGAATTTGTTAGAAATACTATGTACCCCTGTTCAAAAATACCCTTTTTGTTGGCCATTTTTATTTTTGTTCTCATTTAATTTTTAACGACAATTTTACCTTTACATGAAAAATATTAATCAATAAAATGAAAAAACAAAATTTCCCCGTCAAAAATATTTCCGACATATTTTCTCACCAAAAAAAAATTCGAAAAAATTTCCTGCCAAAACAATTTTGTCATAAGAAATTTGATAAAAAATTTTGACAAAAAAAAATTTACAAAGCTTTTAAAAGGTATAAATATACATTTTAAAAACCTTGTTAACACATTTAAAATATTTTTAAAAGAGTTTTAAAAGGTTTAAAAACCTTATAAAAACCTTATAAAAAACCTTATAAAAATTGTGTAAATGCCTTATAAATTTTTTTTAAAAAACCTTGTAAAAGCGTTTAAAAGGGTTTTAAAAAGTTTTTAAAAGCATTTACAAAGTTGTTATAAGGTAGAAACCTTTTAAAAACCTTGTAAAAGCGTTTAAAAGGTTTTTAAAAGGGATTTCAAAGGTTTTTATATGTAGAAACCTTTTAAAAATCTATAAAAAACCTTATAAAAACTTTGTAAATGCCTTGTAAAAATCTTTTAAAAACCTTGTAAAAATTTCAAAAAATTTGGCGGGAAAATCCAATTTCGTACTTTTGGCGGAATTTTTTTCTCATTTTTTTTGCTGGAAAAATTTTGAGTTTTGGCAGGAAAATTTTTCATTTTATGGCGGGATTTTTTTATTATTTTGGTGACTGTATATTTTCGTTGTCACTCAAAAAAAATGTAAATTAGTCATTTTGTACATAAAGATAGGTAGTTTTAAAAATGGTTAACATTGAGGAATATTTTTAAAAAGGGGCATGTAATAAGGGGTATTTTTGAGAATGTCCCAAAAATCAAGAGAATTTGTTATAAATAACCTTTTTGACATACCTCTTTTCATAAATACCATTTTTTAAATATTTTCATTTTTACCATTTTTTACACAATTACAATATGTTAAATTAATTATTAGAATTTTTTTTTGAGGTTTGGGTTATCTATTTTATATTTAGGGTATAGTTTTTAGGAGGCAGAGTTTAGTATTTAGGGTTTAGAGTTTAAAATTTAATAATTTTATATATTAAAAAGGAGTATTTTTGAAAATGAAGACCATAAAAGGGTAGTTTTGAATAATGACATAGAAAAATGAGTATTTTTGAAAATCCTCAAAAATCAATTGCTTTCTAGGAAAATTGTTATTAAGAAATTTTTTATAAAACATGATTTAAAAAAAAAACTTGTATAGGATTGGCTGTATTTGTCAAATTTTTATTGAGTTTTAAAGATAAAAAAAAAACAATGGCACTAAAAAAACATATTTGACCACTCTAAAATAATTACTTTGTTTGTTTCGACATATATGCTAAAAGATTGACATAAAATTACTTCATAAATTTCTTTTAAGTTATTTTGAGCTAGAGAAATCGATGACGAGGGATTTGATTATGTTAGATCTAATATTAGGGATTTAAGCTCGATCATGAGCATTGACACTTGGAAGAGAGTTTGGTTTTATTAATTCAGTTTACAAATTTTAATTGACACTAGGTTAGATCCGCGCGATGCTGCGGGATATTATTCTATACATTTTGAAATACATTTGATATGATTTTTAATTTTTTGAAATTATATTAATCATGAAAATTATTGTTTACACAATGCTAAGATATAGGAATGAACCGAAAAACCTACAATGGTTTGTAACTCCGTAGTATTTGTTATTACAATCATTTACTCGTGTGATTCGGTTAACTCTACTATATGCTATGTTTTTTTCTCCTATTATTATTGGAGATATATTAGTGTAGTGTTATTTTGTGGTGTATTTTTGTAGTTTACAAATTTAATCATCTAAGCTTATATAGTTTGTGTTGTTGTTACGTTATTATTTGTTTGTTTCCTTTTGTAAATTACCTATTCTTTTTATAACAAGTCTGTGTATGTCAAAGTAAATAGACATATTTTTACTTTAGTTTGGTTTTATTCTTATTATTTAAATATTATACTTATGTTAAACTGTATACAAAATTTATAAGGATTATGTTAATTGTCAAAGTTATTTTAAAAGTTATAGATGATTTAGTTTTCTAAAATTAAAACATTTGGTTTTCGATCTTAAATATTGTCTAATTTTTCACTGGTGTTATTATACGTAAATCTTGAGAGGCAATGAACTTTTGTTATCACCCGCCAAAATTCAAACACTGCAATCATCACTGTGAAAAAGAATCACATAGTAAATGCATCAGCAATAAGATAGACATATGAGAATTTTTTTTTTTGATAATACGTAACTAATTTACTCTAGTTTATGTATGCTTCAGAAAGAGTTTATCCTGCAATCACGCTTGAGAGATTACTCTAGTTTGGTTCATATCCCTTATATGTATAAGTTTTCTCACAAAAACAAAAAATTATTGACATGTTGCGCTCACAAAGCTTGAAAAATGATTGTTATGTAGAATAAAATAAGCTGCTAAAATGATGTTAGTTTACAGATAATATGTAACCAAGATGTTTAAAGAACCTTGTGTCCCTTAGTTATCACCTTCATCAGTTGCTATACACAGGTTAATTTGGGTTATTTTACTGTTTTTTTGGACACTATTGTAATTGGGCTAGATCTATAACAGAAATCAGAAAGAATGATGTGGAATGGAGAAAGATTATTATTGGACAAAAATATTGAGCTATATTAATCTTTATAATTTGATTGGCTAACTGTTTTAACTGATTTGTGAACTCCTTCTTTAACTAAAAAGCTAAGGTGTCAACACTGGAGAGAAACACATTCAGATTTTATTGTATTGATTATTTTTTGAGAAATATCCTAAAATAGTATAAAAACAAGTTTTATAGACAAAAATACCACACACTCCACAAACTTCCAAAAATAACACTATTCACACAATTACAAAATTTAAAATTAATTTTTAGAATTTTTTTTAGATTTGGGTTATATTTTATATATAGGTTAGAGTTTAGTATTTAGAGGATGATTGGAGTTTAATTTCAGAACATGATGTCATTTTTGGAGTTTAGGGAGATGATAGTAATAAATTTAGAAATATAACTTATTTTTGTACTATTGTGAGAATTATCTTTATTTTTTTTTGTTTTATTTGGTTTTTAGATCTTAGGAACTATTATTTTTGATGATTTAGTTTTGTAAACTGACAAAAACTCATCAGCCCGTTTTAGCCAAACTTATTTCGTGAACTCATCAAACCCCACATTTCCAATTCAATGAGTTCATATGGATATGGTTACATTAAGATTAAGTTTACGCATGAATCTGAACTCATTTTAGCACCCCTAAACATAGCTAGCAAAAATGCCTCCATGGCTCCATAATCCAGCTCCAGCTTGATCGTGACTTCATAACTCTATATCTTTTATTTATTTTAATTTTAATGAATTGAACAATCCATTTTCTTAAAATACACCAGAATTGAGATTGTAAATACTTAAATGGGTGTGACGACAAAAAGAAAATAAAAAACTTAAATGGGTTTTAGCCCAATACATATGTAAATAAGCCCAATAAATACCGAAACGCATATACATCATACACTCTGTCAATTTTTTTTTCTTTCACAAATCTTATCTGATTTTTTCATCACTCCATAAATTCACAAAATTCAGTGATTGTCATTTGTCCAATCACAACAAAACCAATGACATCAAATAAACTCTGGAGCCGTAAACCAGAAGTCAAAACCGGGAAATCGGAGTTTCCGGTTACCAGATTCCTCCGTGGACAAATCGAGAGCATCAAGAACACAACCACTGGTCCAGGAATCGGCGGCGGCATTGGCTGCGGCGCTGGAATCGGGTTTGGACTCACCGGTGGGCTCGGGATTGGCGCCAATGAAGGTCTGAACCATTCTAATGTGGTTCTTGGATTCGGTTTAGGTTGCGGTATCGGGTTTGGGTTTGGGTATGGGTTTGGTGTTGGCGGCGGGTACAGTTTCGACGACATTAAAGATAGGTTTGACCTATGAGTACAAGCTCCGGTTCATAATCCCGGGTCGGGTTCGCGTCTATTACAAACATTTATGTTAATTTTGTATTAACATTTTTGTTAATTGTCTATTTTTAATCAAAAGTACTCTTGTCTTTGTTTTATTTTATTTTATTAGTTCAACACTTGCATGAATTTAACATTTTTCATCACATAGATCACCGTAATATCACAATTATGAATGATAAATACAAAAATACTTACGAATATTACATAAAATTTGACAAATTATTCATTTTCTTATAGCTCACTGTAATCTGTAATATCAAAATTATAACGTAAAAACATTTTTAAAAAATGATTATTTAAACTGTAGAACCCAACTTTTCGAAGCTCTCGTAGATATTTCTCACGAGTGGTCTTTTGTCTGGGTTCTTGTGTACGCAAGCTAAACCGATCTTGATCACTTGAACCATACTATCTTCCAAATCTCTGTCTCGAGCCAAAACCGGATCAAGAACATACCAAACCGGTTTATTCCTCTCACTAGCCGATTCAACCCACATAACCAAATCCATCTCTGAATTAACCGGAGATTTTCCGGTTACCAATTCGAGTATCACTAAACCAAATGAATACACGTCCCATTTCTGAGACGGTTTAGACATCTTTAAAACTGCTTCAGGAGCTTGGTAATATGATTCTCTAGAGACGATTGGTGAGCTTGTCTCCATTGGAGAGATCTGGTCTGATCTGACCTCTGAAGATGGGTTGACGATACGCCCTAGACCGAAACCAGAAATTTTCGGTTCAAGATTTGGTCCGAGAAGTATGTTGCTTGAGGTTATGTGTCCATGGACGTATCTTTTGGGACTGAACTCGTGAATGTAAGTCAATCCTTTGGCGATTCTTCTCAATATTCTTAACCGGACTGGCCAAGTTAGTTGCTTGCAGGACACGCTACCAGCTCTACCTGTCATAAACTTGTATGAATCAGACTTTAATCTTAAAGTATATGCATGGTCATGGGTTTACGCAAACAATAAAGTTACCTTGAATTGCAGAACCAAGATCACCATTTGGTATGTAATCATAGATCAGGAGTTTCTCTTCTGGAGACCAGCAACAAGCCTTGAGATTCAAGACATTAGGGTGCTTAAGTTTCGCCATTGCTTCGACATCAGCTAGAAACTCTTTGAGCCTTAGCCAACCTTTATCTTCCAAACGTCTAACAGCTAATATTAACCCGTTTTCAAGAACAACCTTGTACACTAGCCCGATCCTGCTCTTCCCTAGAAGAAAAGCCGAGGCTTTTAGTAGCTGGTCGAGGTCAAATTCGATCTCCGGGTCCATTGGTATGAAAACCTGTTGATGAGTTTTCTTCTCATCGAGCGCTTCAGATTCTGAAGTCTCAGTCTTGAAACAAAAAAACTCCGGCTTTGTCTTCTTCAGTTTATCTTCGGAATCATCTTTGATTGCAGGAGCTGATGCTTTTCGAAGATAGTAGATAAATAATGAAGCAATGAAAACGATTCCGGCAACTATGCCTGCAGTGGCAGTAAGGATGATGCAGAGTCTAGAATGATGGTTGGCTCTTCTTGTATATAGCTGAGAAGGAACTATCCCTGTATTTCTTGTGATACAAGAAACCTTTAAGGGTAATCCACAGAGGAAAGGGTTCCCTTGGAAAGCATTTGGACCAGCATTCAATAGAACGTTGGATTTAGGTATCGGACCGCTGAGATTATTGTAAGAAAGATCGACATATAGAAGCTCCGGAAGATCTTCAAGAGTTGTTGGAATCATACCTGAGAAGAAGTTATGAGAAAGATCAAGAGTACCTTTCAGATTCTTCAGACTTCCAAAATCTTCGGGGATCGTTCCAGTCAAACGATTGAAAGAAAGATTCAGCGTGCGGAGATGAACCAAGTTAGCACCGAACCCGGTTGGAAGATCTCCAGTGAAACTGTTCTTGCTAAGAGCTAGCGTTTTCAGCCTTTTGCATCGAATTAACGAAAGAGGGATCGAACCATTGAAAGAGTTTTCCGAAAGATCCAAAGTCATTAGACTCTTCAAGATCCCTACCTCTTCAGGAACCGACCCGGAAAAAGAATTCCTAGAAAGCACCAAGCTTTGAAGCCCTTTTGGTGCAAAGAGTTCAACAGGTAACTTCCCTTGAAACTCATTGTCTCTAAGGTTAATGTGACGAAGCGACAAGAGACTTCCAATGGAAGGATGAAGAGAACCCGAAAGACGTTTATTAGGAAGACTAATCGAGACAACTCTCAGATCATCATTACATGTTATACCTTGCCAAGAACAAGGGTTTGAATCTGAAGAGTTCCAATTGGTAAAAACAGAGTTGTTCTGGTTTTGTAGGGATTGTTTAAAAGAGAGAAGAGCAAGACCTTGATCGTTTAGAGAAGTAGCTATGGCAATGAAATGGGTTAGAATGAAAGAGAGAATGAGAAATGATTGAGCCATTTCAGAAGAGAAAACAATTTTGAATTGAGTAAAGCCTGGCTATTAAATATCTCTCTCAAGTAAGTAGCATGTTTTAATCAATAGTGCTGCAATAGCTTGGACTGGCCTAGTTTTTAAGTCAACAGTTATAACTTCTTTTCAATCCTAAATTTCTGAAGATATTTGTGTTTTCTTTTGTATGCATCAAACAAAATGTAATTAATAAATGTTTGAAATTCTGTATTTGTATATATATATATATATTTCATTTTATATGTCAATGGAATTAGCGATGATTGAGGGGATCATTGGAACAGTAGGGGGCACGTAATGTAATGAGGAACAGCTTTGGTAGTTTCTAGTTGTTTAGTGGTGGGGAAATGTATTGACAATTTTTACTTGTTGATCCTAAAAGTCAAATCTCCCACCAGAATAAGTTATTTTACCGGTCAATTTTAGTTTCTTCTAGAATTGTTTTTTTTTTTGTTTTTTTTTTTCTCTTTTTGGAATAGGCAAATCTAACTTGTAGTTTAGGGGAATAAGAGTTAACATGTGTCCGAAAATACATGAAACAAAAAAACAAATACCATTTGAGGTGAATTTCATGAGTCATGGCCAAACATTTTATAGTTTGAGTATTATATATAATGAGAATTTGTTAGGAATGCCTTTTTTGAAATATTTTTTTTCAAAAATACATTTTTTTTTTGAAAATTTTCATTGTTGTCCTTTTTACGCAAATAAAATATCTTAAATTAATTTTTTGATTTTTTTTTTTTAGATTTAGATTCTCATTTTTACATTTAGGGTATAGTTTTTAGGGGTTGGGATTTAGTATTGGGGGTTTAGGGTTTAGAATTTAGTCATTTTATATATTAAAAAGGGTAAATTTGAACATGGACACCATAAAAGAGTAGTTTTGAAAAGTGAAATAGAAAAAATGATATTTTTAAAAATCTCCCATTTATAATCTGGTTTTCTTTAACAAAAAATTAGTTTCACAATTCCAATGAGAAATTTTTTGACATTTCTCCTATAATTATAAAGTAGTTTTATAAGTTTCGTTGGTTTACTTTTCCAAAAATTAATTTGTATGAAAATTCGATTACAAAATTATTAATAAATTTTAGGTCATTCGATTACAAAAAAGAATTATAAATAAAATTTAAATACAAGTAAATCAATTAAATTTTTTATTCATAAGATACTATTATATTGAAAAATATTTTGATAATATTTATAAAATTTTTTAAACTAAATGATTCAAACTATTTAAATTAGATTATAGTTTTTCAACTTTGATTCGGTGTGTGTGTGTGTTTTTTTTTTTAAAACGAATGGTTATACCAAATTTGTGGTAGACTAGTGGCAAAAATATTTGGTCCTTCTATAAATGGAACTAAAATTGTAAAAAAAAAAAAAATTGTGAAGTGACCTTAGTGCAGTGGTAGGAGGTAAGTCCATTTGTAGAAAACACCATCACACCAGACATCGAGTCATGTTTCCTACGAATGTAAGAATTTTGCTAATGTGCCAGTCAGTTGTGGCCCACTGATTGACAAAAAAAAAACTAAAATTTGCTGCGTTTAGATTAGAATTTTTGTTATTTGTTGAAATTAAGGTTTAAACCATTCAAATTACTAGTATAACATATGACAATACTTTATTTTCAATGATATACACGTAAGTATACATGAACACAATAAAAAATAAACCGCTTACAAGCTATATACATTACAAAACAATGTGAAACTTAAAATCCAAGAAAAAAACACTCAGTTACAGGCTTACAGCAACAAGATAACTAAACTTCAAATTGTTCTAAAGAGAACTTACGCCTTTTCCTGCTAAAAAATTTAACCAAGTTTGGAACTTTCTTCTTCTTCTTGATTACAAAGAAAGTTGGAGTCCCTCTGTTCCCTGATGAGTATCTTCTCGACTTACTTCCTTGAACCGGTGTGAACTTCCCGCTAAGCCTTACCGATTTTCTTATCGGTCTAGGAGAGTTGATCAAGCCTTTGTCTTCTGAGTTCTCTTTGAAACTTTGAAGCGATCTTATTTTAGGTTTAGGAGACCTGATCACGCCATAGTCTTCTGAGTTCTGCTTGATCTTCTGAATCTCATCTTGGACTAGTCTCTTTATCGATAGCGACCTCTGCATCCTGAACGATGCCCTTTCTTCTTCCACCATTGTTTTCCCACTCACTCTCTTTAAAGATTCCGTCTTTAACAAAATAGCGTTAGTGCTAGCCTTGAGTGCTTCGACCCACGCCATTGCAGCTTCCACTTTCTTCTCTGCTGTTTCTTTCGCGTGACTAGCTTGTCCACTCAAATACTCGTACTCGAACCTTGAGATTGTGATGGTTGAGTTTCTCTGAGATTCCATTTCCCGAGTTGCCATTGTCTTCTCTGCCATGAATTCAAGCTTCTTGAGAGCTAGAGCCTCTGCGTGCTTCGCTTTCGCAAGCTCATCTAACTTGGAAAGCAACTCTTTCTCCTTCCCACCAATTCCTATTTCTGTTTTCTGTACTTCACTCTTGATGATCATTGCTTCTTCTTTAAGCTCAAGCTCCTCTTTCATTGCAGCTTCTCTATCGTTCTTTAGCTTCTCAAACGAAGTAGTTAAATTGTCAGCAAGAGAGCTGATTCTTTCTTCAGCTGCAGATACTCCTTCTAACTGATCTTTCGCAATAAGCAGCTTCGAATTGAGTCTCTCCATCATTACATCATCCTTTTGTATCATCTTCTCAAACTGTGTTGTTTCTTGTTTGGCTTGATCAAGTTCTTGCCTCAAGGTATACATTGTATTGACCAGACAAAAGAGTTCAGCGTTAATGGAAGCGAGCTCCTCCTTCTTTGTTTCTGTTGCTTCTGTAATCTCTTTCAAAACCGACAAAACATCTTTCCTTCTTTCGAAACCACGGTCTTTCGATCTCGACATACTATCATTCCTCTGAACCTTCCTCTCCATTTCCTTGACGAGCTTCAACTGCATCTCTAACATCTCAATATCTGATAAAGTCTCAGACAACTCATTCTCAGTGTTCTTTGATCTCTCAACCTCTCTCATCATGTCCCTTATTCTCTTCTTCCGTTTATCTAATGACTCAAACACTTCCTTTTGTTCTCTATCTCTCTGCTCCTCAACCTCTTTACATTCCTTCAAAGCCTCGATCTTCGCCAACTCAACCAAAACATGCTCTTCGTTAGCAACATCAACCTCTAACTTAAGACTCTCTAACAACTTCAAATTCTCCTCCATTTTGATACCTAACTCCATTACTTCTTTCTCTGCCACAGCTTTCTCTCTCGAAAGATAGGCTATATCAAGCTTCAACTTACTCAGTTCTTGCTTCACATTCTCTAATTCTCTCATAATCCCAGCATTCCCATCTATCCTTGACTTCTTCATCACAGCTTCAGTAACGAAAAATCGAGACTTTAACCTTCGATTCGACTCCTCTATCCGTAAAGTAAGCTCCTTTACTATCTCCTTTGCCTTGAACAGTTCCGCTTCTGCTTTCGCCTTTGCAAACTCAGAAACTCTTCTACTCTCTCTATACATTCCAAGTTCTCTCCCTGACTTATGCAAATTCTCCGCAACTGAAGAGGTCTGTTCACCAAATCAAAAATTCATAAATAAGAACCACGAATCATCATAACTTTCATAAGTCATAACAAACTTGTAGTACTAAACTTGCATTATTTGCTTTAAAAATCAAAACTATAGCAAACTAAATGCATCAATTGCTCTAAAAAATCAAAACTTTAGCAAACTAAATGCATTAATTTGCTTTAAAAAAAATCAAAACTTTAACATACTAAACGTATTATTTGCACAAATATGAAAGACATATCTCAAAAGGTTTGAGCTTTGGGATTTACCTTAATAGTGACTGGCAAATCAAGCTGAGGAGAGACGCTTCGAGTAGCTCTTTGTCCGTACTTATTAATGGCGGCTTTCACTGATACAGTTCCACCTAAACTCTTTTTAGCCATTGATATGTTCCTCCTAGGTTTCTACTGAAACATAGAAACAATTTAGTATTTTCTTCTTGGGGAACTAAAAATCACAAACACAAACAGAGTGAACCCGTAAAGGAGAACTTACTGGTGGGTAAGATGTTGGAGGAAGAGAAAGGTTGATGATGTTGTGTGTTGCAGCGAATACACAGAAGAGAAGGAGATGATTGGCTCACATCGAGCTTGTTTTTTCCTTATCATTTTTTTCTTGGTTTGGTTTTGTCTGGAAAGATTAGAGAGAATTTATGAAATTTTGTTTCTTCTGTACTTAGTCTGAGGCCAAGGATACCACAAGTTGCACAAATATATGTCATGTGCACCTATGTGAGAAATAATCAATTAACTTTTTTTTTTCTCATGTGGTCACAGCCTATGTTGCATGGAAACTCTTTTTGAGGTGTGTTTCCCGTTTCCGAAACGTTTTGGAAATGGAAACTCGTGGAAACTCAGAAACAAGTCACAGAATTACGATTCATAGAACTCTCTGTTTGGAAACACGATGGAAACTCCGTTTCCGTTTTGGAAACGCGACGAAAACTCTTATTTATAATTTCAAAATTTAATAAATAAATAATTTGAAAATATAAGCATTCATGATACATATAATCAAAAAAATATAATTAGTAGCTTAAAAGTTAGAATCCCTAAATATATGGCGATGCTGGTCAAAAATGTTGATTTTGAACGTTCATTTTTTTTTTTACATTTATACTTTTAATTAAACTATCTAATATTTTTGTTTTGAATTTGTGTTGTTTCAGATTTTTTTTAATATGGTTTTTATGTTTGGGGACTTATTATTATTATATATATATATATATATATATATGTTTCCTACACGTTTCCATTTCTTAATTTTTGAAAAAAATTTGTTTCCCGTTTCCGAAACGTTTCGTTTCCGCGTATCCGTTTCCGTTTCCATGCAACCTAGGTCACAACACATTGTCACATTTGTTCCCACTTCTAAAATGTTTCTTCAGAATATACCTTTCGTTTTTTTTTTGTTCTTTATATATATATATATATATTGATAAATTAATGATAGTAAAAACACTCAAAAAATGGTGAAAATTGTAATAGATTTCAAAAGAGAAGGTTACAAATTTTGTTTATTATATATATATATATATATTGTGTGGGCAGACTACTGTTACATTTTTTATATATAGAAGTTTAATAAATCGAAATATTTTAAATTAAGATGAATACAAATGTAATTTTTTTCATGGTAATTTTCAAAAATACTATACTTTCAAGTTTTATTGCCAAAAGTATCACATGTTCTAAAGATATCATCAATAGTTTTAGTTTTTCAAAATACCACAAAATTTAAATTAAACCCTAAACCTTTAAAAAATGATGTCATATTCCCTAAAAACTATATCGTAAATTTAAAACAGTTAATCTAAACTGAACAGATACATTCTAAATCTTTGAAAAATAATTATTGTATTTATAATATATTTGGAAAACCAAAACTTTAATGGCTTTTGTGAAACATATATTATTTTTGGAGAAAAAAGTTTAAAAATATGATATTTTGAGGAATTTTTTCCCATAAATGGTAAAAGGGAGATAACTTTTAGTTAAATATCGACGTGGTCATAGTTAAAGTTAATTTTATTTCGGTTTTGGTTCATATTCTTCAATATATATATTAGAGTAAAAAAAATTTACTATAAAAGAAGAAATTAATAAGAGTTTACTAAGAGAAATGCCATGTACCGTAACTTTTCTTTTTGGGAATGCCACATTTGTAAAACATTTTCTCGGATGCCATATGTGTTTAGTAAATTGACTTAACTAACCTCTTTATTTTCTTTCTTCTATTTATATTTTTCTTTTATTTATGTTTTTCTAATTGACTTTCTCTCTCTATAATTTATTAATGAAAATAATATTTTCCAACAAAACAAAAAATGCTCGCTCTTCTCTTGTTTTTCCTAGCTGTCAAAGCATCATCTTCTTCGATGGACAGACTCTGATGACTTTCATAGCATCGTCGATGTTCTTTTTCTCTTGTTGTCTTCTTCTTCTTTTCTCTCAGGGATGGTGGATCTATATATTGTACTGACTATCTCGTTAGTTTTAGTGGGATATGTGGTGTTCACATTCATATCTATTTCATGGTGAGTTCGTTTTTCTTCTCCACTCTGGTCTTAATGGTTGAAGTTCTTTGATTATGTTTTGTAACTCGCAAATCTGGGTTTGTCCGCTCTGTTCTTGTTCGATTTGTCTTGTTGTTGTGTTATAGATGCTTCGTAGGTGGACTACAAGAATTCCGTTTTGGTTTTCAGAATAGCTAATAATGGTGTTTGTTAGGCATGAGACGAAGCCAGCGTTTGTGGACAACTTTATGTTTATTTTTGGGGACAATTTAATTTTTATTTTGTAGACAAATTAATTTTTATTTTGTAGACAACTTAATCTTCATTTCGTAGACAACTTATTTTTCATTTTCATGGACAACTGAATTTTCATTTTGTGGACAAGTTAATCTTCATTTTGGTGGACAACTTTGAAAATATGTCGACAACTTACAAAATTTTAAAGTTATAAAGTTGTCCACTACATAGATAAGAAAAATTGTCTATAATCAATATGGTTAACGTGAATAAAATGTGATCAATTGTTGTGGACAAAGGATAAAATGTTATAATTCCAAACATGTCCACAACATAATTACATTTTTATGGACAACTTCTAAATCAAAATTTCACGTAGACTTTTTTTTAATTACTTGAAAACACATCATCCACTACTTCAAAAAGTTGATAATATTTTAAGAATTAGTGGATAATTATCTTTAAAATATGAATACATGAAATATTGTCCACGACAATTAATACCTATATTAATGCTGCTGACACGTCACATCATCTCTCTAAAATTAATTCAGATTCTCGACATTATTCTTTGAGGGTAAAATGGTCAACTCAATTGATCACTTTAATAAGTTTGTGGCATTTCCAAAAATGTTTTACAATTGTGGCATTGTAGAAAACTTTTTGTTCAAATGTGGCATTCTAGGCAAAATTCCCAATTAATAAATTGTGTAATTTGTGTGGATCGAAAGAGGAATACATACCTCGGTTTCTTTCTTTTCTTTTTTTTTTTTTGCGTAAAAGAAAAAAATTGTCACGATCTGGTTCAATTGTTGGTTCACACTCAGTATTCTCGCAAGTGAACCCAACTTTAATTAGTTGTGTTGTTTACACACTTAGTAATAGTTTACACACTTTAGAAAGAATAATTTATTTGTGATTATTTTGTAAGCATTATTTTTACATGCCCATGTGTAAATGTATTAGTCATCGATTACCGAATTTCAGCCTCAGGTTACTTTTACAGTGCCCAGTGCTCAATGGTTTTAGAGTGCTCATCGATTACAGTGCTCATCGACTACAGTGCTCAATGGTTTACAGTACTCAAGACACTTATATTCTACGCAATACCATGCAATACGTACGATACGAGACCTATAATTTATGATGATCTTATTATGTATATGATACCCATAGCAATTAAACCATATCAGCATTAACAACAATTTTTGAAAATTTTGATACTCGTAATATCTTTGTTAACGGTTGTTTGCGCGCGCCTATACAAGAAGTTCGAAAGATTTGTGATCAATGTCAGTCATAATGAGAGTTTTTCTAATTAATGTTACTCTTTACATTCCTTCAGGGACTAAAAATCAGTTTCTAGCGGTCACCTATTTGTATATTGCATGGCGTCAAGCCTTCAACACAGTCACATTTAAATGTAAAATTTTCTCGTGAGATAAATAAAAAAATTATTGTATTTCGATGATATAAATAGTCAAATTACTTTATTTATAATTTTTTCATATGGGAGCATCTCCATTGTTTATACTTATATCTTTGGGATGTCTTTTAATTTTTTAATAATAAAATCAAAGAAAAATAAAGTTTTAACCGTAATAATATGGAGACCCTGCCCATATAATTTTCTAGAACAAAGATTTTGTAAAGAACACAAGAATTAAAAGCACAACTCACTTTTGTTTAGTTTAAGAAAATCTCTCAAACTCTCTTCTCACAAAACCTCACAAGTTATGTCACATCTCAACATAACCTTATATAACATTGAACCTTATCTCTTTGTAAACACAACTATTCTAGGATTAGGAATTGTCTTCAAACTTAACGCTTCTTCAAGCTTATCCCAACAATCTCCTCATTAAGCTTGAAGGCTGTCTTTGTCAGGTCGTGCACTCCCATGAGACTCCTCATTTCTCTGAACTTTGTCTTATCTAAAGCTTTAGTAAGAATGTCGGCTCTTTGCTCATTTCCTGGAACATGTTCTACCTCAATCTGGCCATTCTCAACTCTTTCTCTTATAACATGATAACGTCTGTGTATGTGCTTGCTTTTTCCATGAAAGACAGGGTTCTTTGTAAGAGCAATCGCCGATTGATTATCAATTCGTATGATTACCTTCTCTTCTGCAGCTCCAGTAATCTCAACCAGTAAAATCTTGTAACCAAACAGCTTGCTTCGCCGCCTCTGTTCCAGCCATGAATTCTGTTTCGCAAGAGGAAAATGTCACCACATCCTGCTTCCGTGAGCACCATGTTATCGGAATATCACCAAGATAAAAGATATGCCCTGAGGTGCTTCTTCCATCATCTTCATCAACATTATGACTACTGTCACTGTAACCTATTAGCCGAGGCACCTTCTTCCTTCCATAAGATAGTCCAAAGGTAGTGCTTCCCCTAAGATACCTTAAGCACTGCTTCATAGCTGCACCATGCGACACCCGCGGACTATGCATATAACGGCTGAGAATCCCTACGCAGTACGACAGGTCCGGTCTAGTATGCAAAAGATACCTTAGACATCCAACATTTTTTCTATATGTCGTTGCATCGATCTCCTTTTCCTTCTCTTCCTTAGACATCTTCAACTCTAGTTCCATTGGTATGAGCACATAATTGCATTGTGCCATTCCGGATTCCTCCAAATCCTTTGAGCATATCGAGCTTGACTCAACGTGATTCCGTCTTGGTGTTAATTAACTTGCATCCCGAGGTAGTACGTCAATCTTCCGAGATCATTCATTTCAAATTTAGAAGCCATCTCCTCCTTAAATTTGTTAACCACAACCAGACTTGTTCCTGTAACAAACAAATCATCTACATAGACACCTATGATAAGTAAGTTAGAGCCAATGTTCTTCCGATACACCGAAGGTTCCTTTGAGCATTTCACGAACTGCAACTCCATCAAAATCTTATTTAGCTTATTGTTCCAGGCTCTAGGTGCCTGTCTTAGTCCATATAAAGCTCTATGGAGCTTGTAGACCTTCCCTTCACTGCCTCTTTTCTCAAACCCCTCTTGTTGTGATACATACACAGTTTCCTTAATCTCACCATGAAGGAAAGCTGTCTTGACATCAAAATGATGTATCTCCCAACCATGTGATGCAGCAAGATCAATAAGCAGTCTGATGGTTTCGATTCTAGCAACCGGTGCAAAAACTTCTTCGAAATCTACACCATACTTCTGCACATAACCTTTGGCACAAGTCTTGATTTATACTTGTTGATACTACCATCACAATTCCTCTTTAACTTGAACACCCATTTTAAACCAATTGGTTTTGCTCCAAAGGGTAAATCGACCAGTTCCCATGTTCTAAGCTTCTCTATCGAACCTATCTCTTCCTCACACAATCTTGTCCACTCCTTAGACACCATAGCTTCTTCAAAGTTCCTGGGTTCATTATTAAGTGTTAATAACAGAACACCCTCTTCCTATGCAAGTAAGACATAGTCTTCGAAGTATTTTGGTTTAACTCTTGGTCGTGTTGACTTCCGCAATATAGGTTCTGTTGAAACGTCTGCAGGTAATGTTGCAGTCTCGTGTGTTTGTTGCTCTGTTTCCTCTGTTTTTCCTCCGTGTGTCACTCTTTCTCTGTCCTCAAGAAATTCAACACTATCGGTCTCGCTCCTAGAATCTTCATCAATGTTCACAACTGCGGTCTCTCTTTCTCTGATATCTTGGAGCCCATGATTCCCAAATACACCAAAACTGATTCGGAAACTCTCATTTGTTCCTTCGTGTGCCACATTTTTTTTCCCAATTCCAACCTCTTGTTTCGTCGAACACAACATCTCGACTCACTATAATTCGTCTCGTATGTGGCTCCATCAAGCGATACGCCTTAGAGAAAGGTTTGGTTCCCAGGTGAACTAGCTCTCTTGTTCGATCATCTAACTTCTTTAGATTCGGTTTCTCCACTTTGGCATAAGCGATACACCCGAAAATCCTAATGTGTTCGACTGTAGGTCTCTTGTCTTGAAAAAGTTCATGAGGTGTCATATCCTTCACTGCTCGTGTTGATACCCTGTTCAATAAGTAGGTAGAGTGTCTAAGGGATTCTCCCCAAAGATATTTAGGCATGTTCATATGCTTTAAGATGCTTCTAGTCATCTCCATCAAGGTCCGGTTGCGTCTCTCTACAACACCATTCTGTTGTGGAGTGTAGGGTGCTGTTAAGTGTCTCTTAATGCTTGCATTTTCACAAAATGAATTGAACTCTGTAGACACAAACTCTCCTCCTCTATCCGTTCTAAAGGTCTGAATCTTCTCAACCACATCCTTCTCAACCATAGCCTTGAACTTCTGAAATTTGTGAAAGGCTTCTCCTTTTTCTTTTAGTAGCATCGTCCACATGTAACGGGAGAAGTCGTCAATGATCACGAAGACATATTTGTTCCCTGCAGGCGTACTTGGTGTAATAGGACCACAAAGATCACCATGTAAAAGTTCTTATCTTTGTTTTAGCTCGAAACATAGTTGCCTGAGGGAATACCCGCCTTGTTTGCTTCCTAAGAAGACACGATCTACAGATTTCTTTTCCAGCAGAAACCTTTGGTGCTCCTAAAACAAGTTCCTTCGCTAGCATTGAAGTTAAGGTTGCATAATTGATGTGTCCTAACCTCGCATGCCACTTACTTGGCTCACTATCATCCACAAGATACAAACTGGTATTGTCTTGAAGTCTCATCTGAACCTTGTATAATCTGTTTTTAGACTTCTCTGTTCTCACGAGCAAGTTCCCTTCTGCTTCTCTCATAGTCAAGTAGTTTCCTCTCTGTCGAATGTCACACCCTGCTTCGGTGGCCTGACCTAGACTTATAATATTACTCTTGAGATCAGGAATGTAATACACGTCTGTCATAGTCCTTGACTTTCCATTCTGATCAACAAAAGCAATTGTTCCTTTTCCTCGAATATCAATCCTAGAGTCATCACCGAAATAGACTTAACCAGTTATAGAGCTGTCAAGTTTGTTGAATTACCTTCTATCCCCATTCATATGATTACTGGCTCCGTTGTCGAGGTACCATATATTATCACTACCTGCAATCGCCTCAACCTTACTTGATATGCGATCCTTCTCGTACTTACTTGGTATACAGTCTTTCTCATTGAGGTAAACTACTTCGTGCATCAACAATTCGTCTGCATCCTCTGTATCTTTATCTTTGTTGTTACTCTCTTCTGTTTCGTGCAACTTGAGCAAGCGATCTGGACAATGTGAAGCAAAGTGGCCAGTTTGATCACATCGAAAACATGTAACTTGTGACATATTTCTTCCACCGTAGCGTCCTCTTCCTCGTCCTCTATAGAACAATCTTCCACCTCGACCTCGTCCTCTAAATCCTCCGGATTCGTTACTGTAATCTTTATATTGCTGATTAGTTTGTGAATCTCGGTATTGTTGACTACGTTGTGACTCCGTGTTCATCAGTTTTCCTTGTTCCTCTTGAACATCCTCTTCTTCACGAATGCGTTCCTCATAAGCTTTCAGTCTGCCAACAATGTCTTCAAAGCTGATGGTGTTTAAGTCTAGAACTTGTTCTAGAGAAGCAACTATCTGAATGAATTTCTTTCGAGGAAGGCTGCTCAGAAATTTCTTGACTATCTTCGACTCTTCTATGTTAGCTCGTAGGGCAGCTGATTGTGAAGATATCATGGCTATCTTTCCTACAAAATCATCAATAGTTTCAGATTCTTGCATCTTCAGTCTTTGAAACTCTGCCATCAAAGTTTGAAGTCTTGCTTCTCGAACTCTTTCAGCTCCAACGTTCCTAGACCGAATTGAATCCCACACTTTCTTAGCCGTATCAAGTTCTCCAACTTGAAGTGTTAAAATTTCCGGTATTGATTGAAATAATAGAGCCATAGCTATATCATTATGGTCTGAATTAATCTGCTCGGTTTCAGGTTCGATGGCATCCCAGACTTTGTGTACTCGAAGAGCAATTCTCATCTTCATCGCCCACACGGTGTAATTAGTTGATGTTAGCATAGGACAAACAATAGAAGGAGATCATCCTCCTTCCTTAGGTCGTGATGTTGCTACGGTAAGCTCAGCCATGTTTTCTTGGTAAAAGACTCAAGCTCGGATACCAAATCTAGAACAAAGATTTTGTAAAGAACACAAGAATTAAAAGCACAACTCACTTTTATTTAGCTTAAGAAAATCTCTCAAAACTTAAGCTCTCAAACTCTCTTCTCATAAAACCTCACAAGTTATGTCACATCTCAACATAACCTTATATAACCTTTTTCTATTCCTAATCCTAGTAGGAACTACTAGTACTTAGATAACTCCTAAGTACAGTGAACCTTATCTCTTTGTAAACACAACTATTCTAGGATTAGGACTTTTCTTCAAACTCAAGGCTTCTTCAAGCTTATCCCAACAAATTTTAGATACCCATAGACACCTAAAGTATCAATAATTCATTGGTTACATTTGTTTTGTTTATTTATTTTTCTCTTTTCTTTAGTTGCTTTTCTCTCTCTTTTGATAGGAACGAAACGAGGAAAACATGAGTCGATTTATCAAAATTGAAAAGAATTCAAACCAATCGAAGGGTTTCAAGGCTGTTACTTTCGATACTAGAGGTGCCGACAAATCCACGAGAAGAGCTACTTTAACGGGCTTTGCTGAGGTCAAGGATGTGGTCGTTGTTTGTCGGTGGCTTTTTGAGAATGTTGATGCTCATAGGATCCTTCTTGTGGGTTCTTCTGCTGGTATGCTTTCATCTTTTTTGGGTTTTGTTTCCCCTTTTGCGCTTATTTTTGATATGGGGTTTAGTTTGAATTTTGATTGGAAGTTAAAAGTATGATGGTCTGGTTTGTATTTCTGATTTTTGTGTTGGATCTGGTAATGCTTTTTACAAGTTCATCTGTAACAATTGAGTTCGAATTCATTGTATACTGATTGTGGGCATTTGATCTGTTGGTTTTTTTTTGATATAGTTAACTCAAAGTGTGACCCTTTTGCTACTATTTACTTATTTCGTTCTTATTAGCCTTACCATGTAATGATGACAGAATAATTGGTTATAGGTTATGTGGCAGTTGATGAGGAGTTTGCTTATTTACTTGATATTATCATTTGAGATAATTTTGTTTCCGTTTGGTGTTGTTCATGTCACTACTGGTATTAAGTTCCCTTTTCTCTCTTTTATATCTCAAGTGGTTTTAGTTGATGTAATTTGTGTCTTATGTTAGCACATTTTCTTGTTCCTATTTGGTATGTTCTATGCTTGAGTATAGATGATGACTTTAGAAGATGTGACTGCCCTAATAAACTTTGATAAACTGTGGAGAAGAAACAGCATTGTTTTAACTTTGAACAGATTCAGTTTAGAGCATCCAGGTGATTTTGAGGTAGATTTTAAGAGATGTTACAGTTCCCCTCTCTTTGTCGAAACACCTGAAATAACCCAACCCGTTTTTTTTGATAATATATAATTAACTAAGCATCCCATAATACTTAATTAAACCCACCAAACCACAAATCATCAATAAACCAACAACAACCAATATGCACAGCGGAAACATAACACCAATACAAAACCAACATATCATCAATACAAGAACATTCCTAACCATTCTATCCAACAACCTAGCATAATTCTATCTAAGTTTTCATTAACATAACCATACATAACCATCAACACACAAACGAGACCCTAGATCATCCTTATCCTCATTACCATGATTTCATGTCACATACTTACATACCACAAACAACAATTTAGATGCATAAGTATTATCACAAGTACTTAGTGAGGGAATCCTCCCATCTACTGGGCTATACACACAAGCAACTGAGAAACCATTGTTAAGCAATAAAACAACACAACTAACTAGAGAAACACGAGTCAGAAAAGTTGGTGTCGAACGACACCAAAATAGTATCGGCCGACAGTGACTACTTGTGTTGACCGACACTGCCCCTCAGTGTCGATAGACACACACATCCATGGTGTTGACAGAAACCCACCTGGTGTTGATCGATACCGACTCCGCAGACACCGTCTGCTCGTAGCTGAAAGTCGAATCTCCGCCTCTAATCAACTCCAATCCGTCCACTACTCGAACAAAAGCCACATGAATCTCTAGGAAACAAGTAGCAACAAAAAAAAAGCAAGAAAACAACACAAAGAGCCATACATTAAGCAAAACAAAGGATTCTCAGGCTTAGATCAGCCATGGTCATGCACTCACCTCTTTTGCAGAAAGATCTGACCCAAAACGATGTATCCAACACCTTAGGAAGCTTCTCCTTTGCTTCAAGCACAAGATCTCCACTCCACAGAAACATATCTCATCAAACAAGCCTAGAATCTCCAAAATCTCCCAAGAACACACTCTCTTCTCTTTTTCCTTTCTATTTTCTCTCTGGAACGGCTAACGTGACTTTCCCAAAACTCTCAGATCGACTTCTCACATATATACCTTGGTTTGGGATTCCACTTAAACCAAACCGCTCTAATTCGATAACTTAAATCAATCAAATCGAACCAGAAATTGCTGGTGTCTGTCGACACTACTCTAGGTGTCGATCAACACCCATCCCCAAAATCCACAATTTTGATTTGCGGACACCAAATAGGATTCACGTTTGTTTTTCTTATGTTACCGAGATAACTCTCTTGTGTGTGTGTGTGACATCATTCTGCAATTGATATGAATCCTTTTAGGAGTGTGTAAAAACTATGAAAGTATCAGTTCCAGGATTGCTTTCAATGTCTACATATATTGGTGAACTTACATCTTTTACGTGTTTGTCATAGGAGTTTCCTTTATTTCTTGCTGATAATTGAACCAAGAACAAATAAGAAACTTGTAGATGAATACTACAGTAATACATCTCGTATCCGTACTGATCATAGTAACCGACTATTTTCTTATTTCTGATACGACTGTGTGTAATTGATGAATTGATCACATTACTTTATAATGAATATTGTGAGACAATTTTGATATCTCATGGCCAACTTCTGTATACTGATCACATTACTTTATAATGAATATTCTAAGACAATTTCTATATCTCATGGCCAACATATCTGACAAAAATTTGGCCCAACTCACTATTAAACCGATGTGAATTAAATTATTGATAATGTTTTTATATGTTTCTATTATTCTATGTATTTGTTTTTTCTTATTGTATCCTGTTTTAAGTTTGATTTTTTTTTATAGTAATGTAATATATGTTTTAGAGTTTTTATAATGTAATAGATTTGTTTTTAATAAAATGTATGAAACTATAACTACAGTTTCTAGTTTTATTTTCCTAAAATTGCATAAATTCTATAACCAACATTTATAACATTATAAAATATACTTAAAACACATTTTTGATATAAATTATATAAGATATCCATATTTAAGGATGATTAATGGGAGGAGAAAGAATAAAAACAAGGTAGTGAGGATCTAAACTTAGATTAGTACTCCCTCAGTTTTTTATTAGTTGTCATTCTAGAGTTAAAATTTTGTGTCATAATACTTGTCATTTTAGATATCTAATGCAAATGTTTGGTAAATATTCTAATATTATCTAACTTTTTTTTATTTTTTGACTAATAAAAAGATTAAAAAATATACTTAAAAAATAATTGATGGTTTTCTTAATTTGTATGAAATTAATCTTAAACGACAACTAGTTAAAAATAGAAAAAATATTATTTTTAATATTATTTAAAATTTAAAACACTGATTTGAGTATTAGTGATGGAGATGCTATGAGGTATTTTCTATCTGAATAATAACCCCTGTCCTTAGTTTAATTAATAAACGTGTTTACTTACTTGTTCTCGACCTTTAGTTTCTAGGTTCTTTTTGCATGACGGCTAGTGACGTTCACGTTATTTAACGATGCAAGATACATGCATTTCGCGTTATGGAATGCAATACGAAACCCATACCCAAATAAATACCAAAACAAGACCACAAAATGTTCCTAAGAAAAAATAGTACAAAACATAAAACAATTAAACATGAAGATCGTGACATTGATACTAGTCGTTTCCGTCATGCTTTCGTTATCATTCTCGGCTGCCATCAAAGCCACCGACACGGGAGACAAAGGAAACGTGGGAGTGACATGTGACGCAAGGCAGCTTCAGCCTTGCCTTGCAGCGATTACGGGAGGAGGACAACCCTCAGGTGCATGTTGTGCAAAGCTTACAGAGCAACAATCTTGCCTGTGTGGTTTCGCTAAGAACCCTGCCTTTGCGCAGTACATAAGCTCTCCAAACTCTCGCAAAGTCCTCGCTGCGTGTGGTGTTGCTTATCCCACTTGTTGAAAAACTGATCTAGAGATTTTATTTATAAATAATAATGGAAGGAAATAAATAACATAATATCAAACGTTTTATGAAACAATTTAACCCGTTTGTGTTAATGTACTTGCCTTGTATGGTTAAATAAAGTTTAATTTTCTTACTGATATTTTTATACAGTAACTTTCTCTGGGAAACGAATTAAATTAAAAGCCTAATTAAACACACCAAAAGATCCAAACTGATAAGAGAAGTTTATATCGTAACGGTAAAAGTTGATGGTGGCTTTTGACAAATATTTAATGTTATGATTATATTTTAACCGGGGTATACCACTGGGCAAACTTTTTGTTTTCTATATATATTTTAATTATTTTCTTAGAATTTACAGATTTTGTTGGAGTATTTTAAAAATAATTATTAAGATTGCATATATTCAATTTTAATTAAATCAGTTTGATTCAACATGTCTTTACGATTAAATTAGGTTGATTTTACTAAGTTACTAAGATATAATAAATTTAATAATTTATAGACATAGTAGTGTGTTATCAATACTATTTTCTTTCTTATATTTATATAATCTATAACATATAAATATTATTTGATCATGGGATTTTTCAATGAATAGTGTAATCTAATTTTTTAGATCTGTTTTTATTTTTTCGGAGTTGAAAGATGAGTTTATTTGACCAAATCTATAGAAACTAAAAACTTACTTTTAACTGAGTTCTTACCTAGTAAACCCATTAAAAAATGATTATGCTGAACAAAATAGTGATGATTTGACGATTTTCATACTATAGCACTCTAATGTTGAATATAATGACCAAAATCATCAGGATAAGATACTTTGTTCAAAAATAAAAGATAAAAAAATAAAATACTTAATATATAACTTTTGTTTTTTGTTTTTCTGGTAAGAGTGACCTTTTTTATTTATAGCAACACTTATTATATGACCAAAAACTCAATGAAAAGTAAATTTTATTTATTAACCTTACATAATGTTTATAAATACGTTTTTTTTTTTTTTGACTCCACATAATTGTTATATTCATAAAAAAATACAAAATCATTCGCCAAACCATGTATTCTATGCAAACACACAACCACCATAACTTGGATTAGTATCAACGATTCGACCAGAATGATTGAAATCACACGCCTCTTTAGTGCCCCCGTTGAACTGGTAGTAATCATTCATCATATATGATGCATGGTTAGTAAGAGTATTTGGTTCATAGCAAGGTCCACCAGGGTTGATTATTACACAACTAGATGTTAATACACTACCGCATAGCCAATCAAGGTTAGCTTGTAATTGTGCATCTGTTGCCGATGGATCTGATACACACCATGTCTTTGATGAGACATGAAGGGAGTGGTTTACAAGGAAGAATAGAAAGAAGATTAATGTCAACCGAGATAACATTTTGGTCCTTTGCTTTGTAAATGATAACTCAAATGATATTGCAATATCTCTCTATACATATATACTAGAATATATATATATATATATATATATACAATTTCTTCTGAAAGTAATTTATTTCCATAACATATTATTACTTTATTTAATAATTCGTTGACCAATTTTATAATTTGTTGACCAGTTTATGGTTGAAAATATAAGACAAGCCTACTATTAAAGTCAATGTAAAATATGGAAGGTTAATAGTTTATGAAAATATAATTTTAATTAATTTATAAATTATTATTATTATTATGTTTTAATTTTTTGTTGTCAATCTCTAATTAACTATAATATAATTCCTTGATTAGAAGCCTAGACATGAGAAAAAATGGTTTATATATTACAATTTTCTAACAATTTTATCACATTCTAAACCAAATCATCAATTTTACCACATTTGCTAACTCACTTCAAGTAATACCTCAATTATAAGAGGAAAAGGCTAAAATACTCATTATTTCCTTCTTTTCATCAACGAAAAAAGTTTTTCGATTTTATTTTTCTTGCTTATCTTTTGAACTTCTGTGTCAGACCAATTTCAAAATAAAGTAAATAGACGAACACTCATCTCTTTCTTTTTCCATTCACTGTCACTAAATCTCTCCAAATTCACAAAATCGAAACAAAAAAAAAAAAAAATTCTCCTATCAAATGTTTCAACCTTTCTTTTCGAAATTCCCTACCCACAATATGAATGCTTTGTTCGTCATGAGCTGTATATCTTCTCGATTTGGTTCTAGTTGACTCTCTCTCTCTCCCATTGTCGTCTTCTTCTGCGTGCCCTCCTCGGCTCCTCCGCTTGGTGTGCATCGCACCTTTTCTCCAGTCTTTGGCCGTGCAAGAAGGCCGACATAAGCTTCTTTGTAGCTGTTGGTCTCTCTTTTTTTCTTTTTACACTGCGACAATTTTTTCAGAAGCTCACCTATCTTTTCTTCCTCATGGCATTCATTGTTGCCACTGTCCCCGCCGGAGCTCTTTTACCGGACCAACCAGAGCCGCCATGTCGATTTATATTAGGGAATTCAGACGGTGTATCAATTAAACACACAGGTTATCTATTATTAATTTTATTATGGATAAGTTATTGAAAGACAATAATTTATTTACTCGATAGCCAAGTTTTATACACTTGTTCAAAATCTTTACTTTTCCTCTAATAATCATGTCATGCACTACGTACATGATTCATAAAAAATCTTGTAGACAACATTTTTATTTATTCGGTGGACCAATTTTAAACTCGCCCAAAGGAGGGACAACTAGTCCTCTATTTATTTATGTCATTTATGTCATGCACAAATTATTTCACATAACACTCCGATGACAACATTTTATAGTCTTGGTGGACTAGAGTAACAAGTTATCCTCCATAAAATATTTTGTTAGCTAGTTTCACATATACTTCCTAGCAATAGACAACTTTCAACACGTGCACCATGATGTCCTACGAATATACATGAGAGACAACATTTTCATCATTTACTGGTAGACTAAATCATATGATAGTTTTTGTGGACAAGAGATTTCAGTTTTGGATTCCAGTTTTGCTCTTTTTACGATTCAATATACTCGACAAATGGAGAAATACTTTAAGTTAATGAATATGTTTGTACTCCTCCACTTCTCCACTTGTCTATGAGACACACCTTGTTCACAAAAACAAAAATTTTCACCGTTTTATACTACTTCTCACCCGTTCTCTAAACCAGAAAACATATATATACATATCCTTATGATAATTTTTATTTAATATTACGGGTCCTACTTATCTATCTATTACAAACAATTAATGCTCACCCATGTTGCCAAAAAAATCAAACTATATTAAATACCATAATTAATTGACAAAATAGGATACAATCAATTCGAGGGCATTATCATCTAGTACATATGGTAAAAAGAAGAAACAATACTAGGTAAAAGAATGACGGCTGGTGAGAACGATACTAGGGTTTCTATCACGAGTGATCTTGATGCGACTATGATGGACACTGGTGAGTGGGGCCAACCCTGGGGGATCCACCGGATGGTCAGAGAGAGTGGGTCAAGAGGCTGATGGGAAGTACCATGGGGGGTATGCCCCATCCGGAGAATATTTTGGATGATGCGTTTGTGACGGAGAGGGTGAGTCTAGAGTTTTCAAATGGTGAGGATGGTGAACCAGTGGTAACAATAGCCAAGGATGTGTTAGATGCGATGAATGAGATGTGGAAGCAGTGCATGATTGTTAAGGTGCTAGGGCGTAACGTCTCTGTTTTGGTGTTATGTAGGAGACTGAGGGAGATGTGGAAACCGTCGGGGGTGATGTCTGTTATGGATTTGCCGCGCCAGTACTTCCTGATTTGTTTTGAGGTGGAGGCAGAGTATTTGGCAGCGCTTACGGGTGGACCTTGGAGGGTATTTGGTAGTTATCTCCTGACTCAGGCTTGGTCTCCCGAGTTTGATCCTCTCCAGGATGAGATTACCACAACTCCGCTGTGGATTAGGTTATCGAACATTCCAGTGAACTTTTATCATTGGTCTATTCTGGTGGCAATTGCGAAAGGTTTGAGGAATCCTGTTAAGGTTTATCTTAAAACTTTAAATTATGAGAGGTCCCGATTTGCTCGTATTTGTGTTGAGGTGAATTTGAAGCGATCGCTCAAGGGTACTGTGATGGTTAATGGTGAACGGTACTATGTCTCGTATGAGGGATTGACCATGATTTGTTCCAAGTGTGGGATGTATGGGCATTTGTTACATATGTGTCCTCAGGCGACTAGGGAGAGATCTCGTAGTGGCACCTAATGCGGTGACTGCAGATCCTTCCGGGATCCCGTTTGGTGCAGATGGTTTCATGATGGTCCGGCGAGGGGGCGGTCATCAGAACCGGTGAGGAGTAAGGTACCTTCAGGGAGGAGCCAAGAAAGGAATCTTTGGGAGATCCCGGTTAATAAAGCTTTTGAGAATATTACCATTTCAAATAGATTTGGTGGCCTGGAAACGAAGGGAGAATCTCGTCAAAGTAGGGAGGTAGTTGATACTGTTGGCGTGGATAAAGAAAATGAGATTGTTAAAGATAATCTCCAAAGAGGGAAAGTTTTTGAATAAGGGAAGGATAATAAGTTTGGAGGCATTGTGGAGACTGGAAACGGTGCGTTTAACGGAGTTTTTAATGAAAACCGGGCCGGGCAACAAAAGCCTGGTGAAAGGAAGGGGCTGAAGGCTATTGGGCTTAAGACTAGAACTAAGCCTAATAAGCCAATGCGAGGATTGGTATTTGGCCCAAGTCGAAGTGAAGTTGCGAGGTCGAAGTCGGGTAAACGCATGCGAATGGAGAAGGATGGTATCGGTCATCCCGAAGGAGTGATCGGGAATGACGAAATCGTGCCTCCGGTGACGGAGAAGCCTGTTCCCGTGGGTGATAATGATGTTCTCTCTGTTCGCATGGATGTGGCAGAGACGTCTGATTCTAGGGAGTTGGTTATGCATATTGCTCCGCCGGAGAAGGTGGCGGTGGCTCGAGATGCATAATGGATCGCCCCGGTAGTTCTTGTACGTTTGTTTACGACATTCTCAATGATTAATTGCTTATTATGGAATTGTTGGGGGGGGGGAATAAACTCAATTTCCGTCGACCGTTTCGTTACATTATGAAGAAATGGAAAACAGATACTCTTGCGGTATTTGAGACCCACGCGGGGGTGATCGAGCTCAACGCATTTGTCAGAGCTTAGGGTTTGAGAACGTGTTTTGGGTGGATGCAGTAGGTTAGAGTGGAGGATTATGGCTACTGTGGTGGTCAGGGATAGGTGAGGTGACGATCGTTGATTCATCGGATCAATTCATCCATGCTAAGATTGTTGATGGCTTGGAAGTTCTACATTTGATAGCAGTCTATGCGGCTCCCACTGTCAGTAGGAGGAGTGGACTTTGGGGCCAACTTAAAACTGTAGTCCAGGGTATTACGGATCCCTTGATTATTGGTGGTGATTTTAATACGATTGTCAGAATGGATGAGAGGACCATTGGGAATGGCCAGTTATCTCCGGATTCACTTGCGTTTGTTGAATGGTTAAATGAGTTGTCTCTTATTGATATGGGGTTCAAGGGAGCCAAGTTTACTTGGAAAAGGGGTCGTACTTATATCGCGAAGCGGCTAGACCGAGTACTCTGTTGTGCGCATGCCAGGTTAAAATGGCAAGAGGCCTCTGTTACGCATCTCCCATTTCTTTCTTCAGATCATGCTCCACTCTACCTGCAATTGTGTCCGGATGTGTAGAAGGATCCTAGTAGGAGACCATTTAGATTTGAGGCTGCTTGGTTAAGCCACCCAGGGTTCAAGGAGTTGATCCTAAATTCATGGGATGGTCGGTTGTCGACTCCACAAGCGCTTAATGGGTTGAGAGTGAAGCTTAAGCGCTGGAACAGAGAAGTGTTTGGAGATGTTCAGAAGTGGAAGGAGCATCTGGTTGAAGAGATAAAATCAGTTCATGATCTGTTGGAGCTTGGTCAGACGGATGAACTGCTGAGTAGGGAGGACAATTTAATAAAAGAGCTTGATGTAGTTTTTGAACAGGAAGAATTGATCTGGTTTCAGAAATCTAGAGAAAAGTGGATTGTTTTTGGGGATCGCAATACTAGGTATTTTCATACCTCCACTATCATTCACAGACGAAGGAATCGAATAGAGATGTTAAGGAATGATGATGGCCAGTGGATTTCAGCAGATCAATTGGTGGCAGCTTGTCATGTGGGAAGGTTGTTAAAGGGTGGGGAATAGGGTTCAAGGAACGCCTGGCGCACCAATAACCTACTGATGGATTGGGATATCCACAGTGAGGGTTTAGGATCGATGCCCTGCAGGGCCAGCTTGGGGTCTGTTGGGGGGCTAGTGGTGGGCTAGTGGGATCCGCAGGATGGGTTGTCACAATTTCAGACTCGAGTGAGTTGGAAGAGCTGACTGTGAACTATAATAAGAGGCTTTATTCTCTGCAGGATTTGGAGGAGGTTGTGGAGGTCCTGCCCCCTATTGGGTTCCCTTTGTTAACGACGGGGGAGTTAGTAGATTTAAATAAGCCGTTCTCACGGCTGGACGTAGAGGATTCTATTAAGCGTATGGGCAAATTTAAAGCCCCTGGACCTGATGGGTTCCAGCCTATTTTCTACCAGGACTGTAGGGAGATTGTTGGTGATTCTGTGGTTGCTTTTGTACTGGAGTTCTTTCGTTCTGGTCTGCTTCCTGGTGGCACAAATGATGCATTGGTGGCTTTAATTCCTAAAGTTGGTAAACCAGAGAGACTGACATAGTTTCGACCAATTAGTTTATGTAACGTTTTGTTTAAAACAATTACAAAGACTATGGTCATGCGACTGAAGAGGGGGATGCCGAAGTATATTGGTCCGGCACAGTCTAGCTTCATCCCGGGGGTTTGAGTGCAGATAATATTGTGGTGGTGCATGAGACGGTCCATTCAATGCGTTGTAAACAAGGCAGGAAAGGGTGGATGCTGTTGAAACTGGACTTGAAAAAGCATATGACCGCATCAGATGAGATTTCTTGGAGGATACATTAAAAGAAGTCCAACTTCCTGCTGCATGGGTCCAATGGATCATGCAATGTGTTGTTGATTCGTCTATGACAGTGTTGTGGAATGGAGGGAGAACATAATCGTTTAAACCGTTGAGAGGACTGCGGCAGGGTGATCTTCTCTCTCCATATTTATTTGTACTATGTATGGAACGGTTGTGTCACCAGATTGATAGAGCAGTTAGAGAGGGTAAGTGGAAACCTATCAGTTTATCTCGTGGTGGACCAAAGCTTTCTCATATTTGTTTTGCTGATGACCTTATCCTTTTCGCTGAAGCTTTAGTGGCTCAGATTCGTGTGATTATAGGAGTGTTGGAGAAAATTTGTAATGCATCGGGGCAGAAAGTAAGTTTAGAGAAATCTAAGATCTTTTTCTCTGACAATGTGCATCGCGAGTTGGAGAGGTTAATCAGCCAGGAGAGTGGGATCAGCTGTACTTGGGACTTGGGAAAATATTTAGGGATGCCTGTGTTGCAAAAGGGGATCGATAAGGCAACTTTTTAGAGACGCTGGAACGAGTGTCAGCTAGATTATCCGGTTGGAAAGGACAAGTTTTAAGTTTGGCGGGTAGGTTGACGTTGACTAATGCTGTGCTTTCATCAATCCCAGTACACACTATGAGTACCATTGCGTTACAAAAGGTGACTTTGGATGAGCTGGATAAGATTTCACGTTCGTTCTTGTGTTGTAGTAGTCCTGAGAAGAGGAAGCAACACTTGTTGGCGTTGAAAAAAGTTTGTCTCCCAAAACGTGATGGAGGTTTGGGGGTTCTGTGACAACCCGTCCGTGGACTCCACTAGCCTCACTGCTAGTTGCCCCCATAGGCTGGCCCTGCAGGGCATCGAGCTACAGATCAATTGGTGGCAACTTGTCCTGTGGGAAGGTTGTTAAAGGGTGAGGACCAGGGTTCGAAGAACGCCTGGCGCACCAATAACCTACTGGTGGATTGGGATATCCACAGTGATGGGTTAGGATCGATGCCCTGCAGGGCCAGCTTGGGGTCCGTTTGAGAGGCTAGCAGTGAGGCAAGCGGGCTAGCAGTGAGGCTAGCGGGGTCCACAGGACGGGTTGTTACAGGTTCGATCAGCAAGGGCTATGAATGTGGCGCTTCTGGCCAATATAGGATGGAGATTACTGAATGGCACAAATGCACTTTGGGCAGATGTATGTGTTTAGAAATAAGTATAAGGTTAAGGCTATTCATGACTCTTCTTGGACTGTTCCTAAGTGTACTTGGTCGTCCACTTGGAGCAGTGTTATTAGGGGTTTGCGGGAGGTAGTTCTTCCAGGCCTCAGTTGGATTGTCGGAGATGGGAAAACTGCTCGTTTTTGGACAGATAGGTGGTTATTAAATACTCGTTTAAGTGAACTTGCGGTGTCACTTCTACCAGTCGGTTTTGAAAATGTTGTGTGTCAGTGATGTTTGGAGGAATGGGTTTGGTTGGTTATTGGATCAGATTTTTCCATATTTCCCTGCGGACATTAGGCTACGACTTGCTGCAGTGGTGCTGGATACCGTAACTGGGGCGAAGGACAGATTGTCCTGGGGTTGGAACCAGGATGGGAGTTTTACGGTTCGGTCTGCTTATTTGTTTGTGACAGGGAATTTCACTCCAATGCAGAATATGGGTATGCTATTTGGTCGTGTATGGCAAGTGATTGCTCCGGAAAGGGTGAGAGTGTTCCTCTGGCTATGTGTGCTTCAGGTTATTATGACAAATATGGAGCGGCAGAGGCGACATCTTTGTGCTAATGGTATTTGTCAGGTATGTAAGGGTGGAAAGGAGACTCTTATTCATGTTCTTCGAGACTGTCCTACGATGTCTAGAGTTTGAGAGTGGATTGTTGCTCGAAGAAAGAGAGGTTTGTTCTTTAAAGTATCCTTGACTTAGTGGCTTTATGATAATTTGGGAGATGGTGCGGTTGTTTGGGATTGCCCATGGTCAACGAAATTTGCTTTGGCTGTATGGTGAGGTTGGAAATGGCGTTGTGGGAATGTGTTTGGGGTGAATGGTAAGTGTCGTGATAGGGTTAAATTTATTAAGTCACTTGGGAAGGAGGTATTTGATGCCACGGAAAGGTCTGGTGCGAGTAGTGGGGGCACTGGTAGAGTGGAGAGAATGATCGCATGGACTAAACCGAATGTAGGTTGGGTTAAAGTGAATACTGATGGTGCTTCCAGAGGTAACCTGGATTGGCTACAGCAGGGGTTATGCGTGATAGTAATGGAGAATGGTGTAGAGGTTTTGCTTTAAACATTGGTATCTGTGCAGCGCGGTTGGCGGAGCTTTGGGGGGGTTTATTATGGGCTGTATATGGCCTGGGAATGGAGGGTGACCTGTGTGGAGTTGGAGGTGGACTCGGAGGTTGTGGTTGGTTTTTTGAGGACAGGGATTAGTGATTCTCATCCGCTGTCGTTCCTAGTGTGTTTGTGCTATGTCTTTATCTCAAGGGACTGGATAGTCCGTATCTCTCACATGTATAGGGAAGCTAATCGTCTCGCATATGGATTAGCTAACTATGCTTTCTCTTTACCACTTGGTTTTTCTTTTTATGATGTTTGTCCTGAGGATGTTCATTTGGATTTTTTGGCGGATGTTAATGGGACTATGCACCCACGTAACATTCGACTGTAATTTCTTTTTCTTTAATAAATTATAGGGGACATTGTCTCCTATTTCCCACCAAAAAAAAAAATCTAGTACATGTGGTTGAATGGAAAAGATGTTTAACATGTGGTAGAATAGAAAAGTTTTTATCAAAATGTGGTAGAATCAACTAATTTCTCTAATATATTATAACCTTATATCATAAACTATATGATTATTTCTCATCAAAAATTTTACATGTATCCTCCAAATGACTTGAACTATTTTATTTTATCCACTTATCCGGAATCATATTAATTTTATCATATACATGTAGTTATCATTTGAAACTTTAATTAAAAATAAAATATTTTAAAGATTCACCGATTTTTTTAAAGGATTCAAAGAAATAACATGAGAAATCTAAAAAAATGTAATGACCAGATCAATTTTTTTTCGAAATACCATATTTGTTTTACCTTTTTTCCCTTCCAAAAGCTATGTGTCAAAATAACGTTAGTACCCTTCAAGTAATCTTTCCTTTGTAAAGCCACATCGTTATTATGTTTATTGATTTTGAAAAGCAATTAAACACCAAAGTAAAATAACTAAAACAAGAAACATTTTCATCTTCTTCTTCTAAGTTATTCTTGTTAGGGTTTCGAACATCCAAATCGATTTTGAGGTTTGCAAAAATTAATTTCCGTTGTTAAAGGGTATAACGCCTGTGAACCAGACTCCCGGTTTTGGGTGTGCAACGATCGATGCAAGGCTCAGTTTGTGCAGAACGACTAAGTGAAATGCTCATTTTGTCGCGTTTTGGGTTTGGAAATCCTAAGGTCGAGTATAAAAGGTTGTGACTCGACGTCTTTGAGGGTTTTGGCCATTCTTTGTCGTTCCAAAGAGATAGAAAAGTTCTTGAAACGTTTCGGTGAGTTTCCATGGCTTTCTAAGTAAGTTTTTGGTGTTCTTGGAGCGTGGAGAAGAAGATCTGAGCGTGGGTGTTGAGTAGTGATCATTGGAAAGCTTGATTCTCGTTTTTCTTTCAGATTTTCTTGTTTTAAAGGTGAGTATGTGGCCATGGATTATCTAAGCAATTAGATGTTTGTTTTGTGTGATTTTGGGTGATTGATTCCTTGTGTGATTGTTTGTTCTTGGTGGATGTGGCATGTTGAGGTTGGTTTTGGCGTCACAGACGCTGTGGGGATGATTGAAGTCGGCAGAAGTCCAGAAAGATCATTTTCGGTGATGGACCGCGCGAATGCATCGATCGATGGAAGGAGTGCATCGATCGATGTAGTTTGGGATTTGGAGGAGATGCAAGGTTGCGCTCATTGATACAAGGAGTGCATCAGTCGACGCAAAAGACGATGCATCGATCAACACAAGGAGTGCGTCTTTTGACACAAAGTTGATGCATCGGTCGATGAAAATGGTGCGTCGGCCGACGAAAGGTCGCAGAGTCACGGATGTGTTCAGAGTTGTCTGGTTGCTTGCTTTTGTGTTTTGATTGTGTTTGTCTTTTCGATTGTGTGTATAACCCAGTAGATGGGAGGATCGCCTAACTGAGTATTTGTGATAATACTCACGAATATTAATTGTTATTTGTTGTGTGCAGATATGTGACATGGAATCAATGCGATGAGGAGGAGGATGCTCTAGGGTCTCCGTTATTGTGTTGTGGTTATGTTTATATGTTGTTGAAACCTTGTATAGAAGTATACTAGGTTATTGGATAGAATAGTTAGGAATGATATCATGTTGATGTTTTATCGGAGTTGGTTATGAGTTATGTTTCCGCTGTGCATGTTATTGGATATTGGTTTATTATTGGTATTATGACTTGTTAGTAATGTTTATGTGGTTGGTTTAAATAAGTAGTATGGTATGCTTGATTAATAAAATAAAAATCGGGTCGGATTGTTTCAAACGGTGTCTCATCTTGTTCGTTATAATCAGAGGATGTCATTCATCCCATTCAAAAGTACCGGTAATGAATGAGGCTGAAGATAGTCTGGTAGACAATTTAACAGTGGTAGTGGTTGGAGAGCACATGTAAGGAGACATTATACTGACCTGTACTAAGGGATAAAAACCAAGATAAAAGTTTCTAATAAAAAGACCCGAAAAGAACTCTGAAAGAAGGAGAAGAGAAAATAAAGAAGAACTACCGAAAAACTTTCGAAGGAATATCAATAAGTCAATAAACGACACGATGTCCAATGTCGAATACGAGTGCCATCAAACCAAGGGAGAATATGGGCGATAGCCAAAGAATTTTATATGATGGCAGTTCTTAAGAAACTACAAAGAAGAAGAAATGTTGAGCCAAAAATGAAATACGATAAACGACTAATGAAGATTATCGAAAAGCCAATGTACCAGCGATAAAAGTACCGGAAGGCTAACACTGGTATCAAGACACCAACGTATCAGCTGTTGAATTACCAAGAGGATAACATTGGTATCGAGAAGCCAATATGCCAGAAGCAGAATTAAAGAGAGGCTAACATTAGTACCGGGAGGCCAACATATTAAAAGTAGAATTAGCGAGACGATAACGTTGGTACCGAGAGGCAAATGATGATAACAAGGGCAATACATGTTGGAGACCAGTAAATTGATAAAATCACAATGAAATAGATGGATGGATGATTAAAGACTCATAGTCAAAAAATTCTTAAAGCAATCAAAGATGAACATTCGATGATCGAGAATTTCTTGAAAACTGTTGATAAGTCCCGACCCATGGTCGAGGAACTTGCGCTAAAACACAAAGAAAAGAAAAATAAGGAAGACGGGAGCAACATTAGCACTAAAAAATCAAAGGAAGAATAAGATTGAAAGATATGGTCGACAATATTGTTGTAATATTAAGAAAATTTGCATTCACAAAACAATTCATAAAACCATGTATTCTATGAATATCATTATGGATCAATACACACGATCACCAAGACTTAGATCAATAAGAATAGTTTAAATAGTATTATTAAAATCACATGATTCATCAGTGCAACTGTGATTCTGGTAGTATCTATACATCATAAATGATGCATGGCTACTAAGAGTATTTGGCTCAAAGCAAACCCCACCAGGTTGGATTGGTCTACATTCAACTTTTCCTATGATGCACCCCCAATCAAAATTAGCTTGAAAATCTGCATCTGTAACCGATAGAGCTGACATACACCATGTATTTCCTGAGACATGAAGAGGATGGATTACAAGGAGATATCGAAGGAAGATATTTAATGAGAAATGCCATTTTTGGAATGAAATTTTTAAGAAATATAATATTTTTACTTTTCTTTCTGAGAATATCATTTTCTAAATTTATTTATTTTGGGACTATTTGTGGTGACCAAGTCTTATCACTCAAGCGGATCTGGTCCACTAAGGAGACAAAATGACAAAGTTGTGGTGGACAAAAATATGGTCGGGGTTGACTCTGGTCCACTGAAGGCACAACACGTTTAAAACGTCAGCATATCAGCAAGGTGGACAAGTTATTTTGGTAATGATTAACAAAAAAGAGTACAACCAAGCGGTTTTGGTCCACTAAAGAGATAAATGGACATAATTTGGATGGACAAAAACTGTCAAGGTGTTTAATCTGGTCCACGAATCTGGTCCATCGAGAGACAATAAACAATGGATTAGGGATCTAGTCCACCTGAGCTGCATCAAATATTTCTTTTAAATCGCAAATTTCTGGGGCAGGCGAATCATATGGAGGTATGAAATGAGAGAGATGGATGTTTGATGAGAGAGAGAAATTTGGAGGTTGGAGAGAGAGAGTTGAAGTTTTGGAGGTTTTAAGAAAAAAAAAGAGAGATGGTGGTTGAGAGAGATTGAGAGAAACTAGAGAAGAAGAGATAGAACATAAATGGGAAAGAATGCATCAAGAAATTTTTTTTTTCATTTTATGTGTAAAAAGTGGGTCCTATGGCACCTTATAAAAGACTAAATTGAAACTGGCGTTGGCCATAAGCGTGCTATTGTACATGACACAATCGTTAAATTTCTCTATAAGGAATATTAGTGTATAGTGATGTTAAAATGGGCTATGCACCCGCGGGCCTAGACGGGTTTTGTTCAAAAATTAAAGCCCGTGACCCGTTTATTTACGTTATAAAATTAACAGGCTTTAAATGGATTGACCCGTTTAAACCCGCGGATTTAACGGGCTTGCACAAAACTAAGTGGGTAGCCCGTTTAATTCTTCTTCTTTTATTTTTTTTACCAAAACACAGTCGTTTTAGTTTTAGGGTCTTCTCAGAACGCCTTCTCCTCTGAACTCACCTCCTCTCTACCGAGCCTCTCTGCGTAAGAAGAACAAATCCTTCTTATCATTGCTTTAGCCACAGATGAATCTTATCTCGCTGAGGAAGAATCTTAACAAACGATCCTTTCCTATGAAGTAAACTAGATCCATGTGCAATTAAGGTATTAAACAAATTAATGTATATTATAATACTTCAGAACAACCTGCAATCTACTAGTTCAGAGGAAAAAAAGATGTCATCGACGGTGGAGAGCAAGCTCCGTCGGCGGGTAACTAGGTTTTCAGTTTACCTTTTCTTAATCTAATTAATTATTAACAAAAAAATCAGTTTAATTAACTAATTAAGCATAAACGGATTCACGGGCTTTAACGGGTCAGTGTAAATTTCACGGGTCTAAAGGGGCAGGGTTTAAACGGGTTCGGATTTAAATGGGTACTAAAAAAAAATCTATTAAAGGGGCCGGGTTTAGACGAGCCGGATTTAGACGGGCCGGGTTTAGACGGGCCGGGTTCACCCATATCAACATCACTATTAGTGTAGCGTGTGGAAACATTGTAATTGTTGCTTGTACATGATAAATCAAATGGTATTGCAATATATATTGTAACGCCCTCGAACTAAAGTATCGATCGACGCCAATCGACACCACTGCTCAGGTTATTTCTAATTTCCCTAGTAGGAGCTTCCTTGGAGGCTGTTTTCGTGATTGTAGTGTTAGAAATCTCTTGTTCAAAGGTGAGTGCATGACCATGGCTTAGTATTATTATTATTTTTTTTTTGGTCAAACCATGGCTTATCTAAGCTTGAGATTCTATGTTTTGTATATTATGAGTTGTTTGATTGATTCCCTTTAATGTTTTTGTGATTTTCATGTCTTATGTGGCTTTGTTTCACTCCTAGAAATGTCTTGGACGCATGTGAGGTGTTTGGAGGCGGAAATCAAAGCTGGAGATCGATGCTCGGCATTAGTGTCAGTCAACACCATGAGGTTGTCGGTCGACACCAATGCGAGGACAGCGTGAGAACTCTAATGAGTGTTGGTCGACACCATGTGCAGGTGTCGGTCGACACAAACTAGTGTTTTCTGGGGATGTTGAGAAGGTGTCGGTCGATACTAGTTGGGTGTCGGGAGACACCATGTGGCCAGTGTTGGTCGACATTCTCCTCAGCAGGCGGGTAATGCTTTCTTCCCTTTGTGTATTGCCTGGTTTGTTGTTTTTTGTTGATTTGTGGCATGTGGACATCTCAATTGCTTTTATGTATAACCCAATAGATGGAAGGATTGTCTCTCTGAGTATTTGTGATAGTACTCATGCATCTCAATTGTTGTTTGTGATGCAGGTAAATACATAGTCTTATCGTGGAATCAAGATAATGAAAATGAGAATGTTCTAATGGTTCGCTGATGTGTTGTCGTGCTTCTATTAGATTGTTAGAGTGGATCATTAGAATGATGTTAGGTTGGATTGATGGTTATTGATATTGGATTATTCATTTATTGCTTATTGGATTATTGCTGATTAATGCCTGGTATTTTCGGTGTCTGATTTTGGTTGTTGTTAGGTTGTTTGTGAGTATGTAATCACTAGTTTAGTATTTAATTTATAAAAAATGGGTTGGATGTTTCAATATATATATATATATATATATATAAATGGGATAAAATTTTGTATGAATGTAATTATATTATAAATCTTTACTCATTTATTGTAGTTTTTGGTGGAATTTAAGACTCGTTGACTATTGAAGTCAATAAAAATTATGGAATATTAGTACTCTTTTTATTCCGATATATGAGATTTTTTCAAGTTTCCACGTATAATTTATATTAATTAAAAATTCTAATTATTTTAGTTCTGCATTATTTTTTCTAATGGCTGAACTTTTATAAATGATCAAATATTTATCGTTTTTAAATTTTTGTGCTTTTAGCAAAAAGAGAAAATATATAATGAAACAGATGAAGTAGTAGTTTATAACAAATATATAATATTTGACAGTTTATAAACACTTACTTTGGTAATTTATACTTGTTTACTTCAAATTAGGTTAAATTTACTACATTACTTAGTGTAATAATTTATAGACATACTAGCTGTTATACTATCAATAATATTTTATTTCATTTTGTATTTATTTATAACATATAAATACTTTAGTCTTGGGAATTTAATAATTTTTCCATGAATAATTTAATTTATAAGATCTTGAATTTCATTTTCTGAAATTAGGAAAGGAGAGATTGTTTGACCAACATATATATATATATATATATATATTGAGATCTTACGTTAGATTTTTTTTCCTTACCAAAAATATTAATAGTTTAGTTTGATTATCAAAACCACTAAATGTTGATGTTGCGCTTGAATACTTAGGGCCTGACTGGTTCAAACGCTGCGGTTGCGGTTGCGGTTACGGTTGCGGAATATTGTGGAAGCGGGCGATTGCGGTTTCAAGCGTAATTAAGCGTTTTGAACGACTGGTTTAGTGGTTTAAAATTGTTGCGTTTGCGGGAGGTTTACAACTGGTTGACCAGCGGGTGCAATAGCGGTTGGAACATAATAATGTGATATATAATATATAAATGTTTAAAAACACCAAAAATTTTATTAAACTTGATTTATAATTAAAATTTATTAAAAAATACTAAAATAATTATTCAAAAAACAAATAAATTTCATATTGAAATACTTATTCCTTTATGCATTTGGCTTTTCACCAAAAATTTAATCAAGCAATTTGATAAATGACAAAACATATGCTTTAGATCGTAGATCTTTTCTCTTTACTCTTAGATCGTGGGTCAGTAGTTGCATCGGTGAGAATGGTCAAGTGAGAGTTGAGAAGAGTTACTTTTTTAATATTTTTCACAAATAATCTTATTTTCTTAATTTCTGATGAAATATTATATTTATTTAGATTTTTTTGAACTTATGTGCGATGTGCCATTAAATTTACATCAAGTTTTATGGGTTATTGTTAATTAGAATATTATTTTCTTCTAATTGTTTGTTTTTTAATCTTTGCAATCGTATCCGTACTTCATTTTCTCCCATCCTTAATGAGTAAAATGGCTAGATAGAAGATATAACAAACAAAAAAATTCATTATCTTTGATTTCTTTCAAGTTTTTTTACAAAAAAAAAAAATCAACCGCATTCGCCCGCAAACGCTTGCGGGAAGCAGCTTTTGAAATTCAGTGTGATTGTGGGAGATTTTTATCATTAGACTTTGGATGATTTTATTAGAATATTTTGTCAACAAACCTTTTAACTTCTTTTACATTGTCGTTGACTTTTAGTTGGTTGCTTAATTATTGTTCTCCATTGTGACTTTTAGTTTTTACTTGGTCGTTCTAATGCCATGCCTCTTTCAACTACACTAATGTTTGAGTGTAGGAGTTCTGTTTCCATCTTTTAGTAGTTAAAATGTTTATCAAAACTGTCCTGTGTTATTCTTGGCAATGAAGTTCGTAGAACTGTCCTGTGCCCACTCGTATGTCTAACTGTGACTATAGGCAACTCTGCAGTCAATCATTGTTTGGACTTTCTGGTCAATCTTGAGGTAACAAACTCCTCATTCTCTTTGCTATCTGTTGAGTTTTCTGCAGTTTGTTGTTTGTTTTTGATTTCTGAGATGAAACAAAGAGTAAGAGACCTTTTTTCTTAAACTTCTCTCATTAGAAAAACATACATCATACGTCTTTTTCATACAAGCTTATAACCAAAAGCAAGCTAACAACTAACTGACACACGACATGCTCTATTTCTTACACACTAAAAAGGCACTTTTACTAGAAAAGCTTAACTTTAGATAGTCAAATTAATTACACACCTAAAGCAAAAGGTTTAGTCGAGGTTTAATTAAGATCTTCAAAAAGGCTGAAGGCATGGGAGCTCTTAAAGCAGCTCGTAATATCACCGCACAATCGCCAATAGTTCCACCTAATTAAAACACCTACACAAACTCATGATTACGTTTATTATTGACATGGATCATAGAAACTTATATAATAATGATTTAGAGGTTTGAAGGGACTCTTGCCTTTGTCATGAGCATCAAGCATCAAGATGTTTCCTTTCTCTTTCTAATAGCTCCGAAAGAAGCATTAGGCTCGTGGTCATCAACTTTTCAGAGGTTTGCTGTGAGAATTGAACATGGATCCTTTACTGAAAGTGAGTATCGTCGTGACATCAACCGGTGAGGTTTCGTCGGTTGTCCCAAGACGACCTTAAGGGCACTAGCCAAATCTTCTTTATTTGCTTGTTTTTTTTCAAGCGTGAGTGATTGGGAGAGAGAGAGAGAGCGACGAAGAAGATGAACAAGCAAGAGAAAAAAAAAAAAAAAAAAGAAAAACCATTACCAGCTCCCAATATTCTCTCTCCAGTCATCCTTCTCCCCCAATTTTGATTTCCCAGAAAATTATGTTGATTGAGGTATACCGTATGTTTTATGCTCTATTCTATCCTATAGATATTTTTCGTCTCAAAATCCCTAAGATTTGATTAGTCATATTTTTCAACTAAAAAAACCAAAAAAGTCCCCAAAAATCATTCAAAGTAGCATTCCAAAAAAAGTTGTGATATTTTGAATAACATTAGATTTTAAGTGAATTCTATAATTTATTGATTGAATAACAGGAGATTGTACATGATTTTAAATGATTTTATATAAATTCCAAATTGAATAACATAGGATTTTTAAAGATTTTTAAAAATCACAAGTGATTTTAAGAATCTTCTTAAATCTTTTAAATTGTCAAGTTCAATACCCCCTCTTAGCTTTATGAGAGAATTGCAAGAAAGAATTGAATATTAATAAGATAAAAACACTTAATGTGAATAAAATTGGAGAAATACCTTACGGATTTATAGACCTACATAAAATAGTTGTGATTCCGCATAATTGTATCAGAACATTTAAGAACATATTCATTCATTTTCTTATAAATTAAGGAAACAAAATCTGTATATATTATTATAAAATTAAAAATTTAAATCGCTCTTTTATAAACCTAAACAGATATATAATTGCATTCTAATTGTAAAATCTAAACGCTAACTATCTCATTTGTAAATCCAAACTAACATATGATTTCATTCTGATTATAAAATTTAAACCCTAACTATCTCATTTGTAAACTCAAACCGACATATAATTTTGTTCTTATTGTAAAATCTAAACCCTAATGATCTCATTTGTAAACTCAAACCGACATATAATTTCGTTTTAATTATAAAATCTAAACTCTAACCACCTCATTTGTAAACCTAAACTGACATGTAATTTCATTTTAATTATAAAATTTAAAGCCTAATTACCTTATTTGTAAACCCAAATCGATACATAATTTCGTTTGAATTGTAAAATATAAATCAAGTTAATATTTAATTTTATTTAGTTAAAAGTATACATGATTTGTTGCATTAATTTGTTTTGTTTTTTAATTTAATTATAATTTATAATTTAAATAAAATGATATATAAAAAATTCTGATTGGTTGAACAATAAGAAGTGAACAAAGGAATTCCTTTCAGTTATGGGTGAACTTAAGGATTTTTCATTGTATTATTCGTTAGAAAAAATTTGCAATTAACAAATCAGTCATCAACGGATCAACCGATGTATTATTTCTATGAAAACCTACAACGACCATAACTTGGATTAGCATTAATGACTTGACCAGTATGATTGAAATCACACGCCTCTTCAGTAGCCCCATGCAATTGGTAGTATTCATTCATCACAAATGATGCATGGCTAGTAAGAGTATTTGGTTCATAGCAAGGTCCACCAGGATTGATTTTTACACAATCAACTGTTCCTATGGTGCATGCCCAATCAATGTTAGCTTGTAGTTGTGCATCTGATGCTGATGCTGCTGAGACACACCATGTCTTTGCCGAGATATGAAGGGGGTGGCATACAATGAGAGATAAAAAGAAGATTAGCGTCAATTGTGGAAACATTCTAGTGTTTGCTTGTAAATATTGTTACTCAAATGATATTGCCACACACACACACACATATATATATATATATAATATGATATAAAATCTGAAAGTATTTTAGTACTATAATATTATTATTTTATGTTTGACCAATTTATGGTAGTTTTTATGGTAGTTTTTGGTGGAATTTATGACTAGTTGACTAATATTATATATTCTCCATTTGCTCACATATATATATATATATATATATATATATTCCCTATATACTGAAATAGAAGTATTTTGGAGAAAAAAACTGATGTGTTGTCGCTAGAGAGCTTTGTATCCAATTTATTGTTCACCCTTAATATTCCATAAAATTACATAAAACTGTCACTGCTATATATATATATGTCAACTGCCACTGCTAATCAATTTGTTTATGTACACACAATATTTTGCTCCTATAAATTCTAAAATTGGTAAATATTATTCAAAAATTGATAAATATTAATATTTTCAAAATTAAATCAATTTCACTATGTATTGTAATATAATAATATAACTGTATTATGAGATGTAAAATATATATATATTTAAAATCATATCTTCAGAAATATAAATAATGTTACATTTCTAGTAATTTTATAAAGCTCTAATAGTAAAAGAATAAGAAGGTCATTTAAAACTGCCTCAATGTTTATTCTTTTGCTAAAAACAATAACTATATTTGCCCAAAAACACATATGATCACCAATTAAAATGACATGAATATATACTTTAATTTGGATAACTATGTAGTTAAACATTATATATATATATATATATAGTTATAGTGTTTTTACAGAAATCTTAAAATTTAGAAAATCCAGTCCAATAAAAATGAAAACAAGTAATACTATTATACCAATAGCTGAGATATATAGGCACTAGTAAAAAAACCTTATATAGTTACAAATATATTTGTAGGAATAACAATAAATTCATAGCAAAATAAAATTTGTTACAAATTTGACTCCAATAAGCTTTGTAACTATTTGGTCGTCGCAATGTTCCAGGTTGTAGCAAGTCGTCGCAAGCTGCTACAAATCTGATACAAAAAATAATAAAGCTAATTGCTACGAAATATTACAGATATTTACAAGGATTTGTTACAAACAGTTTCAAACATGTTAGTAGATACTATCTACTAAATGTAACAAAGTTATTGTGGTTAATTGTCTCACAAAAAACAACAAGGTTAGTCGTCATTACTGTATTACTAATTGCGACGTGTTTATTTTGTCATAGTATTCACATAATTGTTTTTTGCTGTATAGATTAAATTGAATTTGTATATAATTTGCATATTAGAATCCTGTTTTGCAAAATTTATTTAAATGAATTTATATGTAACTATTTTTATTGCATAAATCATCAAAAATATCCATTACACAAAACATACATAACATGTATTACATTTAATTAAATATCTAATCTTCATAACCTAATGTTTTAGATTATACAAGAATAACACGAACATGCACTTTGATAAACCTTTGTTGAAGGAGCTCCTTCAAGGTTAAGCATTGTTTACCTCAATGGAGAAGAGAGTTTTACGTCTTTGTATGTTGTTATCTTCTTGGATTCCACTTGACAAACTGAGAAAATCCACAAGAATGTGAAGTTCATCAAAATTAATACAATAGTTTCAACTCATTAATACAATACTAAGGTGATGTTGTGGTAAAGTAAAGGAAGATATTCACTAACCAAATTTTCAACGCATCTTTCATCTGCTTATCTCGAGACCTAAACCGCACAAAAGCAAAATGACCAAAAGTACCAGCGTTAGAACATAAGACAATAACCATATTCACAAGAATAGTTACAGAGGATAAATGACACACATGAAGTAAATCCTTATACAGCATCAAAACTACTACTTAGACAGATTCATAGAAACCCTTTCGAAAAAATATATAAATTTTGTCGGGGAATCAAATCACGATCTACAAGATGCTTACAAAGATCTGAACAAATCCAAAAGTAAATCGAATTCTATAACAAAGAACAACACCAAACAGATTTGTTAAAGATTTGTGTATACCTTTGAGTTGAAGTACACAAGCATGTGAGGTCATGGCGGATGAATTAAGAAATCGAGTTGGAGCTGCTAGTGATCTGAGAGAGAGAAAGAGAAAAATCAATAGCTTTGCTGTTACCCATCTCACTTTCTTTTGCCATGTACATATACGTAGATATTTTATTCAGTGTAATGATGTGGAAACAGAGAGAAGGATGGATACCAAACAAAAAAACTTACTCCATTGTGACATTAAGTTCTTGTTGATACTTCGTGTTAAGGTTCTTTATGCCTGTTTCAGTGGTCTCCCACAAATTTTTAGAATCATTGGCCCTTCCCAAGCTGCAGTAAATATTATGTTTGTATGAGTAGATAGAATGTAAACTAAGTAAGACATTCAAATTGAAAGCAATGTGGTGATGGAACTCGTACCCTGGAGAAGTTGAAAACACAGTTAAATTTTCTGATCAAGCCCTGTATAAGTTGAAAACACAGCTAAATTTTCAGAAAAAAATAATTAAACCGACAAGAAAACAGCAATAATTTTTACAGCACCTGCTCTTGTTGTCTTGCAGCAAGTGATAAGAGCTTCTTCTGATCATTTAGTGTATTGTGGATGTCATGAGCGACTGCAGAAGCCTCTGTTGCTGATATAGTGAGAAACTGAGAAGAGAAAGGCACTTCAATTATTACCAAAATAAATGATGAGAAATAGAAATTCACAGCAAGAGGTGCTAGAAATCTTGGAAATCAGAATACAACCCCTTTGTGCGGTCGATCAAAGAAGTCTCTGTCCAAGAAAATATCAATGAAACTGATCCAATAAAGGGAAGGACTTAAATTTAATGACTTGAGAATTCTATCTAAGGAAGTGTTCTTATCAATAGAGTGAATTAAACAAGTTCCAAGATTTTGAAGAATAGATCTTGAAAGGAACTAAGAGCTTAATATCAATCCAGTTCTACTTTTAATTTCACATGAATCTTGAAATGAGAAAACATATAACAATACTTCATATAGATAATAGATCAGGTGAAAAGAAAAACTACACCTCGTGGCTGGATTGATGCGAAGAAGAAGAAGACTTGAAGAAGAACCATCGTCTTTGTCACCGAAATTAGCGACAGGAGTCAAAAGCTCTCGATCTCTTTCACAATTGCAATCGCCGGGTTCTCGTCTCCATCGCCGATATACTCAAGTCGGAGAAGAAGAAGAAAGAAAGGGAAAGATATGGTGGAGGAAAAAGTCGGAGCTGGTGATATCGTCTCATCCAGATCCGCCTCTTCAATTCTTCGTTACTCTTTTTTTTTTCACAAGTGTTTTAACTTTATCTCATACAAAAGCCACGTTACTCTTCTAATTTTAATTTTAATTTGGGGAAAAAAACAATATAGTTCACTGATGCTTAAGGAAAGAAAATTGTTTTAAAGTGTTTAAGGGTAAATAAAATTCTACAAATTTGCTACATTAAGTGATGTGTGTCATAGTGTTACAATATTTTATGTTACTAAATATGTAGCATTTTTCTACAAATTATATATGTTGCTATTTGTTACTATGTAGCTACACTTAATAACTAATTAGCTATAAATTATATTAACTAATACTTTGTCACTAATTTGTAACCTTATGTGATTATAGTTTACTACTACTGTTTCAGTAGCAGAAATCAGTAGCTATATAAACATGTTTTACTAGTGAGGGATCTAATGACCAATTAAAATTAATAAAATCCAGTGATATAATACCATAACTAAGACCAATTATATAAAGGATCTATTGACCAATTATAGTCTTCTCCCTCACAAAACAATTTTGTAATTTTACTACTCCATCAATTACAGACACATATATTACTTTAAAAATCTAATAATATCCAAATTAATAGAATTCTCCTTAATAAAATACCTTCTGGTATCTCCTATATAAAATAGTCGCGCTTGATATCCCATTTTATTATTTGCCCTTCTTTTACTATATTACTTACATTAAATTGTTATTAGTATAACTAAAGAATATTTCATTCAATAATTGAAGGAAATTTATACTATTAATTGGGGAATACACTTACGGATTTTTTAAAAAAATTATATCAAATAGACATGTTGTCAAACTGACCCAATTTACGTATTAAGAAGAAGAAAAAAAAAGATTAAACAACAGATTTATTATATTTTAGGATATCGTTCAAATTAGTTCCATAGTAATCAAGTTATGAGAATTTTGTGTGATATATTCATGTATGACAAAATATGGAACTAGAATTTTGGTAACAAGAATTCAAATAAAACATATGCTGACATACTATTTACTCATACGAATTAACATGAATGAGGTTATTTTCGAGATATTTTCTATTAATTTTTTTTTGGTTTTTTTTTTTTGTAACATCTAATTTTATTGATGTCGAGCGTATGCAGCTAATTTTTTTGTAACATCTATTTTTTTTTGGTTATTTTGCTAGTTTTTGTCGAATCACAAAAAACCCAGCTATATTCAGCAGTTGTCGTTTAGAAATGTAATAATTCAGCCAGATTCTTCGGTTACCATTTAGATCCCTAGATTGTGCATATGTTCTCACACTCTAGGAAACTTTGATCTCTCTCTCCTCACACAAATGCACATGACGAGACAATGAAGAGGCACCAGATGGTGGCTGGTCTGAAACGGTGGCAGATCTCGGCTTGGCGAAGACTTGGATCGTACATACGAGCTAGAGCTCGTGGGATCGGAGGCTAATCGGCTTGGAAACTGCACACGAGTGAGCTCGGTGAATGGCGCACCAGCAACGAGCAACGACTGCGAGTGAGATCGGTGAGGCTAGGACTCTCTCTCTCTCTCTCTCTCTCTCTCTCTCTCTCTCTCTCTCTCTCTCTCTCTCTCTCTAGGGTTTCAAACATGCTAGCCAAAACAAATGAGCCCTATTTGTCAAGTTTATGATGGGATGACTTATCATACCGTCAAACATTCTAAGAGTTTGGGCACAAAGCTGTATTCATGTTAATATAATGACTATGCGCTTGAAAACTTGGGTGTATTTGAGAATCACAAAAAGTGAAGAATATAATGGGTAATTCGTCAAGATAAAAACATTTAATATGACTTAAACTGAATGAAAAATAACCTGAGTTTTATTAACCTTACAAAACATTTTAATTCAAATACAGCTGATTCTCCATAATTGTATTATTTGTAAGAAGATACAAAATCATTTATCAAAACATACTACGTAAACTGATATAGGATCAAGATTAGCAGATCCTACAAGGATGGATTGATGGAGAATCACCAACTGGCCGTCGGCACTCTTTGGGGATTCCGGCGTAATGGTTGAGGAACAAAGATAACAATGGATCGTTAGACGCCACACAACTGATGGATTGAAGCTGTGATAAGTCTGGGTGCTCGAGAACACAAGGAATCACACACAAGGTTCTAGGGCGGCTGTGATTTACGTTCTCTTTGTAAGAAAACTAGGTTTTTATTTCATAAGCAAAACGTCCGTTACAAAAGCTGCAGGGGAGCCTTATTAATATGCTCTTCAGCTGTGACCTTCTAGGGTCTTAATTACAGAAAAAGGAAAGTGCTAAACTCACAAATTACAAGTCTTATTAAGGACTACAAAAGAAAGAACTCACACTAATGGAAATTCCTGCAAATAAAACATAAAAGGAGACTGGTTAATAAAATTAAACTTAAATGCTTACCTTGGTTTCATTGGCACGTGAAGCACATTTTGAATTGCTCCTACGTGTGTGTAAGCCCCAGCTCGTACGGGAACGTTTTGGTAATGTTGAACAAAGTTGATTCCCTCGTACCTTGCAAAACTGGCAAAAAGGACGTAGCTTGAGTCTTGAGCTGCAAGTAAGCTTCTCCTTGATTCTCTTTGATGATTCCAGTTTCTTCATGATCAATCTCCACTCGCTTTCTGGTCCGAATGGGGTTTCCCGGGTGATCTCCTTGGTGAGTAGCTTTCCTTTGAGATCTTCATGCTCTATGAGAGTGATTAAGCTCTCTATTGACTTGTTAAACTCCTCTCTTACGCTCCTCGTCCCTGACCTTGTTCGTGGTGTATTCCTCATAGTAGGTATGTTGATTTCTTCTTCGGTCTCAGTTAGGCTTAGGTCGATGGCCTCATCATAAACACACAACCTCCATAACTTGGATTAGTACTAACGATTCGACCAGTATGGCTGAAATCACACGCCTCTTCAGTACTCCGTGGTTTTGGTATTAATCATTCATCACAAATGATGCGTGATGCATGGTTAGCAAAGTATTTGGTTCATAGCAAGGACCACCAGGTCCGATTATTACACAAGAAACTTTTCCTGCGCTACATGCCCAATCGATATTAGCTTTTAGTTGTGCATCTGCCGCCGATGGATCTGACACACACCATGTCTTTTCTGGGACACGAAGAGGGCAAATTAGAAGGAAAGATAAAAGGAATACTGGTATCAACCCCTGTTTTAAAAATCAACGCTTAGCACCGATTACGCCCGTAAAATCGTCACGCCCACCTCTCCGCCTCGATTAATGACTAATCTCCGTCTATAATCAATTATTCAATTATGTCTATCTAATTTGATTATAACATGTTTGATACGATTACTTCCCACTTAATTTTGTATATATTGATTATTTTTGGATCCATATGTATATATTTTTATTATTTATACATTTAAATTAAGAGTTTACGATGTTTTACAATAACAAATTTACAAATTTTGTAATGAAAATCATAAAATTTTCTTTTAAAATTATGTTTTTGTGTAATTATCGTAATTTTAAAAACAACTATAGTTTTATATTTATTTGATTTTTTTTTCTTTAACATAAACAGAAATATACATATATTTAATATTATATATTTGTATTTTATTATTAATTTAATAAATAACCCTAAAAATAGTCTCCTATTAATTTCCGTTTAATCTCTGATTTTCTCGCTAGGCGCTAGGCCACCCCGACCGCCCAACTAGCTCCTAACAATTTCTAAAACAGGGATGTCAACTGCGTAAACATTGTGCTGTTTAAATTTGTTTGTAAATGATAACTCAAATGATATTGCAATATATATAATCTATAAATATATCTTATGAAAGAAATTTATTTCCATACTATTTAATTTTATTTTATAAATCTTTGACCAGTTTGTGTTAGTTTGAGGTATAAAATTAAGACTGGCTGACTAGTAAGGTCAATAAAATATTAATAGTTTATAAATTTTTACCTTATATAATAAACTAAAATAGTACTTGTGCTATAGCACGGGTCAAATTTTATTTTATACAAAAGTTTGTATATTTTATATTTCAAAATAAAATTTTGTATGTTTTGTATAAATAATATGATAATTTATTTGTTTCATAAAAATAGAATCACATAAAGATGAGCAGTGAATTCTAATGATAAGTAACAAATTAATATGGTAAGTTAGATATTAAAATTTTTTATATGATGAATAATTTAAGTCAATCGATTGATAATCAAGTGATAAGATTTTAGTTTGATATCAATCGATAATCAAGTTAACCCGTAAATGATGAGTATACAAATGATACATAACTTAAACCCGTCTAAATTATTAATGTCTTAATTTTATAATCCAATAATGAACCATCTCTTATATAATATTACGGAAGTACACAACCTTTTTTGTAGATTATATAATATTTATAGGTTTGTTACAAAATATGTTATAAATTTAATATACGTTGGTTATAAAAAATGTTGTAGATTAATTGATCAATCCATAGGCTATAGGAATACACTTAAAAATATTTCAAAGATTCATTTGATATCATCTAACTTATCATATTAATTTCCTATATTAAATTATACATCAAATAAAATTTTATGATATCTAATTTACCATATTAATTTGTTCATTATCATTACACTTTGCCTCTCATATTTATATATGAGTCTATTTTGTGAAACAAATAATTATCATATTATTTTTTATAATTAAAAAATAATTTTATTTTCGGATATACTGTAACACTCGTTCGATTACTCCTAACCTGATTAAAAATAGTTTTATTCGATTACTCCTAACCTGATTGAATGTATTTTGATTCCTATTGTTTTTCTTTTTGGATTTGATCAATAAAAATTACCCAGGAGTATTCTTTTTAGATTGTGACAAGTAGTGGAGACAACGTATCCCATTCCGAGGTTCATAGTATTAGCATTCCAAGTTGCACCAACCAAACAAAGGTAATTAATTAGATAAACATTCGTGTTCTCTTATTGGTAAAGATATGAACGTGTTACGTTGTTTAGGTTTAATTTAACACTTGTGCTGTTGAGCAGCTGTGCTACTTACCAGTTACATGCCTAAAAGCCTTAGAGACGAATTCATCTTCATCACAGAATGCCGAAGGATATAGGGTCAAAAACTTCTTTAGTTGCGGAAATTTCCTTTTTCTTATCATTGTGATTTATTTCAAAAATTGGTGTAGAAGCGGAAGCTGAGTAACAAGGGTGAGAGTACTCCTACGCAAAGCTCTTTGGCAATCAAAGATTGCCTATTTTTTGGCTTTTATTGATTTTCTTATGCAAAAACTGAATTACAAAGATGTTGAAAGCTCCATATAAAGGAGATGCAAACGAATATCCTAAAAATAAAGAAAATAGAAAACCTCCCTTAATCCTAAGATTAAGGATGCAACCTTATCAAAACAAAACAGAAAGATCCTAGAAATCCCAAAACCGACATAAGTGACAAACACGTAAAAGGCCCATGAAATGTTTGTCACGCTTCGAACACCAGGTGCTACATCAGGTCTCCCCAGGTGGGAGAGGATTCGACCACGAATCCGGATCGTCGTTATCACCCCGAAACGGTGACAGGTACTTGACGTTAAACACATTATGCGTCTTCATGTGATCCGGCAACCGTACACGATACGCATTAGGATTAATGCGTTCCAGAACTTCCACCGGCCCAATCTTACGAGACTTGAGCTTATTATACTCATGTAGCGGCATGCGATCCTTTGTTATGACCACCCACACTAAATCCCCAGGCTCAAAAAGGACCTCCCGCCGTTTCTTGTCAGCTGCGGCTTTGTAACTAGCAGCGGACTTCACTAGGTTGTCGTGAGCTTGCGCATGCACCGCTTGTAAGTCTTCAAGAAACTCAACAGCTCCCCCATGAATGCGCGTCTTGTCTGGTAACGTAGTCAGGGCCAAAGGGCCCCGCGGAACCAACCCGTACACAACACGAAACGGACTGAAACCCAAGCTCCGGTTCAACGCATGGTTGTGAGCAAACTCAGCCTGGCACAGCTTAGCGTCCCACCCCTTAATATGATCACCAACCAAACAGCGTAATAGGCTCCCCAACGAACGGTTTGTGACTTCCGTCTGGCCATCAGTCTGCGGATGGTAGGCGGTGCTCAAGTCGAGACTAGTACCGAGCAACTTCCACATCGAACGCCAAAAATGGCTAAGGAACCTTGTATCACGGTCAGAGACGATGGAAGAAGGCAACCCATGAAGTCGATATATTTCCCGGAAAAACAGAACAGCCACACTTACCGCATCGGTTGTCTTCTTACAGGGAATAAAATGTGCCATTTTAGAGAAGCGATCAACAACCACAAAAATAGAATCATTACCCTTTTGTGTTCGCGGAAGTCCCAAAACAGAGTCCATGCTAACATCAGTCCATGGTTGAGTTGGAATAGGAAGCGGCAAATACAAACCGGCGTTAGAAGCTTTACCCTTCGAGACTTGGCACGTACGGCATCGCTCAACGTACCGTTCAACATCACGTCGCATGGAGGGCCAAAAATAAGAAGCCACCACCAACTGTAACGTTCGATCACGACCGACATGCCCCTCATGATGCAACTCTCGCACAATCTGCAAACGTAGACTGCAGTCAGGGACACAAAGACGTAACCCTTTAAAGAGATAACCGTCGTGAAGCACATAATCATTGTTGAGGCCTTGCTGAACATCAAGGAGAACACGCCCAAAAAAAGGATCGGTAGCATATAAATCCGCAAACGATGCAAACCCGGGAACAGACGTGTGCATGGTGGTAAGGAGACCATGACGACGACTAAGGACATCAGCCGCTCGATTAGTCTTTCCCGATTGATTTCGAATGGTAAAGGTGAATTGTTGGAGAAAAGCAATCCAGGTAGCATGGCGCGAAGAGACTTTGGCTTGACTATCCAAGTGACGAAGAGCCTCATGATCCGTAAATAGCACAAACTCGCGGTGAACAAGATAGTGGCGCCAATGCTTGATGGCTTGTACAATGGCATAGAATTCGACGTCATACGTACTGTAACGACCCCGAACACCAGCAAGCTTCTCACTATAATAAGCAACAGGCCGACCGAGATGACTTAAAACAGCACCAATACCAAGTTTCGATGCATCACAATGGAGTTCAAAGGCAAGTGTAAAATCCGGTAACACCAAGATAGGAGCAGAGGTTAACTTCTCCTTAATGATTTCAAAGGCTTCTGTAGCCTCTGGAGTCCACTCAAATTTCCCCTCTTTCATACAACTAGTAATTGGGGCCATGATTGTGCTAAAGTGATGGACAAAACGTCGATAAAAAGAAGCTAACCCGTGAAAACTGCGGACTTCTGTCAAATTCTTTGGGATCGGCCAAGATCTTACCGCTTCAACTTTCGAAGTGTCCACAGCCAAGCCTTTGTCGGAGACCACATAACCGAGGAACAGGACCTCACGCACGCCGAACTGGCACTTTTGTTTACCCGCAAATAACTTCTCCTGACGAAGAACAAGCAACACATCTCGGAGATGCTGACAGTGTTCAGGTACAGACTTACTGAAGATCAAGATATCGTCGAAATAGACAACCACAAATTTCCCGATGAATGGTCTAAGAGTTTGGTTCATGATCCTCATAAACGTGCTAGGAGCATTGGACAAGCCGAAAGGCATGACCAACCATTCGAACAGACCTTCACGTGTCTTAAAAGCGGTCTTCCACTCATCACCGGGTCGAATGCGTATCTGGTGGTATCCACTTTTCAAGTCAATCTTGGAGAATATAGTAGCCTGACCGATCTGATCCAAGAGATCATCAAGGCGCGGTATTGGAAACCGATAACGGACTGTAATCTTGTTAATAGCGCGACTATCAACACACATTCGCCATGAACCGTCTTTTTTGGGGATAAGTAGAGCAGGAACAGCACAAGGACTGAGGCTTTCGCGGATGTGACCTTTCTGAAGAAGTTCCTCTACCTGTCGCCGCAACTCTTCATGTTCAAGCGGGCTCATCCTGTAGTGCGGTCGATTTGGCAGTGAACCACCCGGAATGAGGTCAATCTGGTGTTGAATATTGCGTAGAGGAGGAAGAGCAGTAGGAAGCTCAGCCGGGAAGACATCCGCAAACTCGCGAAGAACATCGGTGAGCTGAGGGTCAACGCAAGATGATACAGTCGGTGAAGAAGACGTGGACATCAAGACAAAGATAATACCTTCTTTTCGAAACTCAGCGTCGAACGTGGCAAATGAACAAAACGTAGCATGAGTGGGCGGAACAGGCACTGGATGCAATGTCGACTTTGGTGGATCCGGAGGAGATGGCCATGAGTGTTCTTTGGATGGTAAGAGAAGAATCTTGTGAGTTTCCCATATGAAGCTATAAGTGTTTTGAGCTCCATCATGAATAATCTTCCTATCAAACTCCCATGGTCTGCCTAAGAGGACATGACTTACATCCATCGGAGCAATATCACAATAAGTGTGGTCTCGATAATATTCTCCGATAGAAAAAGGCACTAACGCGCGCTGAGAAATACGCATAGCAACCCCCTCATTTAGCCAGCCAAGATTATACGGAGCTGGGTGTTGTTCTCGAGTCAAACCCAACTTGTCCACAGCGGTTTCAGCAATGACATTACGAGAACTTCCAGAGTCTATTATAAAACTGCAAACGCGGCCGCGAATAGTGCAGGTAGAACGAAAGATGTTATTGCGGAGCCATTGCGAGTCTTGACGGCGAGGAGCAACACAAGACCGTGTGACGACCAATAAGCGCCCATGATCCCCGTGAGTGCGTTGGAGAGCACAATCCTCCAGATGTTCTTCTTCTCCTAACGAATCATAGGCTGTTCCATAGTCATCGGTCTCCAAGGAATCATCTAGCAAGAGACCGCGACGAGACTGGTGGGGACACGCAGTTTGCCTATGACCAGGTTCTCCACAGGCATAGCAGCGTAATGCAGGAGGACGCGTTGATCGGCGTAGAGGTTGGTCTTCAGATGGTGTATTGGTAGCATGTGTTGGAGAAGCGTCGTAACTGTCTTTCGAAGTGGTCGCCGTACTCTGTTGGCCTGTGTCGATGGTGCGGGAACGAGAACCACTGTTATTCCAATTGTTTGAGCGGAACTGTTGTTCAAATGTCGCTGCTGGACGATGCGCCTCAGCAATGGACGTCGGATCAAATTGTGCCAAGGCAGCTTGAAGCTGTGGACGTAGTCCGCCAATAAAACGCGAGACCAATTGGTTCTCATTGTCAAAAACCTTTGTACGTGTCAATAACAGGTCAAACTCTTCAGCATAGTCGTCGACGGAGCGGGCACCCTGTTTGATGTTCTGAAGACGGTTGTAGATTGTACGTTCGTAGTTATGTGGAAGGAAAGTTTTCCGTAGTTGCTTTTGTAACTTGTCCCAAGTGCGTATTGGTTCTTTTTCCGTACGTTCGCGCGTAGTCTTGACTTGTTTCCACCATGAGGCAGCATGGCCTCTGAAACGCATTGCTACCAGCGAAACACGACGTTCTGGCGGAACTTGTTTGAAGTCTAAAACTTCATCAACGGAAACAAGCCAATCCAATAATGTATCACCACGAACACCACCATGAAATTCTGGAATTTCAATTTTGAAGCCTGATTCCCACCGTGTGTCGTTCGTATCTCCACGAACTACACGCACATCACGCCGGGGAATAGCACCGTCGTCAACAGCGGTGTTGTGAGGACGCTGAACATCATCACGTAACTGGAGTTGTTGATTATTGACTACGTTAAGCTCGCCATCGATCACCGGTTGTTGAGCCGGCGCGGGTAAACGAGCAACGATGGTGTCTCCAAGGTCGCGTATGGAAGTAGAGATCACGGTCAAGCTTTGTTGTATCGCTAACAAGCTTTGTTGAAACGCTGCCCAATCCATGACAGGTTCGCCGGCTGGAGCATCATCCGGATTGGTTTTGATCCCAGGTTTTGTGATAGGAGCCATCGGCAAGAAACAAAACGTCCAAGAACGTCCTGCCTCTGATACCAACTGGTGTAGAAGCGGAAGCTGAGTAACAAGGGTGAGAGTACTCCTCTCAGTGCTAAGCTACGCAAAGCTCTTTGGCAATTAAGATTGCCTATTTTTTGGCTTTTATTGATTTTCTTATGCAAAAACTGAATTACAAAGATGTTGAAAGCTCCATATAAAGGAGATGCAAACGAAAATCCTAAGAATAAAGAAAATAGAAAACCTCTCTTAATCCTAAGATTAAGGATGTAACCTTATCAAAACAAAACAGAAAGATCCTAGAAATCCCAAAACCGACATAAGTGACAAACACGTAAAAGGTCCATGAAATGTTTGTCACGCTTCGAACACCAGGTGCTAGATCAAAAATGTTCAACGAATTAAACCGGCTAAATATGATTTTTTTTTTTTTCTTTCAATTCTTTTTTTTTGGATGGAAAGCCAAATGCTCACAAACAACCTAAGAGCATATATGGGATATGTGGTTCAATCTCCCAATGATGTGCGTGGTTATCAATCTCCTACATCAAATTCTTTTTTTCTAAGATTTATCAATCTTGGGGAAGAACAATGCAACTATATTCTATGCAAGGCATTTGGTGAGTGCTCCTTTCTGCGTCTTTTTTATGGGAGAACAAAGACCTACCACTATAATATGGTCATGATGAGTCTCTTACTCTCTAGTAAGAATTAATATATTAAAGTGAGTAGATGAAGTTGGACTTTCCAGGAAAGAAGTGAGGATCTACGGCTCAATATGTTGTTAGATTGAAGATTTTAAAGATTCTTATCATATTTTTTTTGCCAGAGTTGTTTTGCAACTCTCGGGAAGACATTTTGGATATAGAAGCGAGGGATAAGAGGACATGGAACACACTGGAAGTTGTGTCTTCCCATTATACACGTTTTGTATATATAGTATTAACGCAGGGACTAGTACGCCCTCTAATTTTATTACAGCAGTATGAATAACCGGGTTCTAATACCAACTAATGCAGGAACTAACACGATCAAAAACTCAAGTATATATATATCATGGATCAAGAGTTTGATCGTAGCTCAAATTTCAAACTCTCTTGCGTATCTATAGAACAGAGAAGAAAGACGAAAGCTTATCTTTTTATTATTCTAGAAACAACCAAGAAACACGAATACAAGAATTAGAGTACTTATAATAAAACGTAAAAACCCAAGTCAAGCCTTGATGCATAGGCAACTGATAGCCGACTTAATAAAACCCAACGAAAGCACCAAATAAGTTTAAAACAATAACATAATTTAAAAGCCTAATAAGATGAGAAACAGATGTCGCTACATCAAGTATGAAGAAGGTGATCTTTGAACTTTACTATACAGATGTCGCTAAACAGATGTCGTAAACTGTTTTCCTCTCAATTATCGTTGTTTTTTGGTTCGAAGTGCGACGTCTATTTGCATATGATATTTCGCCGTTTTCCAAGCTCTTCCTTTCTCACATGGTGAGAAGAGGAGTGTTTATAATGATGTGCTTGACTCGAATGAGATGACAGTTTAGAAGTCTTCTTAATCATATCACCCTAGTTGTAGAGGTTAAGGCGCCGCAATGCTTTTGACAATTATGATGTGAGTGCATCAGTTGGTTTGCATTAGCCTTACTTTGGCTTGCGGCTTCAAGCAAGAGGGCTACTATTAGAAATTAAAAAATAACATGTTATACTTATACGAAAAAAATGTATATGTTTTGTAAGTTGTAACTATTAAACAAAATTGCTGAAATTCTCGTTTGTTCGTTAGACATTTAAATGAAATTTGTTACGTATTTCTTAAATATCACGTTTGTCAATGTAAACAAACAAAAAAAATACAAAATACCTTTTTAATAATATAGAGCTATCAACTTCCTATCCACTAGCTAACGGTTTTACGATTTTTCTATTTGATTTATCCACCATTTGGAGAGCAAGATCATATTATATATTCTGCATTCGGAAAGCAAGCTCATATTATATTTACCCGGCTGCGCACAGGAAGCATATTGCTATAATTTTATATATATATTCACCATGTGAGACATATATTAGTATAACACTAAATTTACTCAACGCAGGAAGCAAGATGTAAATGTTTAGGAGATCCCAACAAATGTTTTGTTCTGTGACTTAATATGTTTTAACAGATAAATGTGTGTGTTATGTCAGAAGTACAAAAAAATAAAAATAAAAATAACTTGAGCAACTTTCAAATAGATCAGGGATAAGAATTGGGCGTATGAAGAGTTATTAAATTCGAAATATAGATGTTTATCGCGTGGAACAGTTGAACGTAATAATTTATAATTAAAATATTCGTATGGCCTGATTGGACAACTAGCAAATTATACAAAGATTAAAACGTAAATTAATCTTTAAAAATTTTGTATGCAGATCTCTGTTTACATTAGGCGTTAGGTATTAAAGCGGTAATTTAAAATCGAAGGCCTATAATGCCGACTAATTTAAAGTTGTTTCATGATTTTTACTTCAAAACGTGTTGTGATTTAGTAAAATAATGAAGTATATCGTTCAAAAGAAAAAATTAGTAGAAAAAGTTAGATAACCATTGGATACCTTGAAAATGATAATTTAACGGTTTAGTACCTTTGTATGCCTTGAAATAAACGTGCGACGAGTTTACTACAACAATAATGTTTTCATAATCAACTCAATTTACATCAACATAAACAGTAAACAGTAGAAGGTGAAGAGAGCCAAAGATCGTTGAACCAAGAAAGTCAAGAGAAAAAATGAGAGCATGATCGTTCCTCCTCCTCCCAGCCTATAAATTCACCTTCCATATTTTTTCATCCTCTCAACTCATAAGTCATAACCTAAATACCACTCGAGCTTCGGCGTCTAAGGTCATATATAGCTCACATAGAAAATGGAGAATCCAAGCATTAATGATTTATCTGAGATCCTCCCTCGCGTCCTTGTCGTCTCGAGACGCACCCTTCGCAAGAACAAGTTCGTCGATTTCGTTGGTAATATATAGTCCTTTTGATGGATATCCTTCAAAGGTTCTACGTTTTGTTGTTCCATTTTCCCTTAGACCTTTTAAAAGTTTATGTTTGCTTTTTTTTTTTTTTCGGTTTAGGTGAGTACCATCTTGATCTTATTGTCGAGAACGGTGCTGTACCGGTGATTGTACCACGAGTGGCTGGTGTTCACAAGTTGCTAGAGAGCTTCAAACCAATCCATGGAGTTCTACTCTGTGAAGGAGAAGACATCGACCCTTCTTTATATGAGTCCGAATTATCTTCCCTATCACCTCAAGAACTCGACGAGATTCGGAAAACACACGCAAGTGATACAGCTATAGACAAAGAAAAAGACTCTATTGAGTTTGCCCTAGCAAAGCTCTGCCTAGAACAGAACATTCCTTACTTAGGAATTTGTAGAGGATCACAGGTATTGTATCCTTGTCTTAAAAAGGAGCATAACATTTTAGTTTTAATAATCATAATAAAATAAAATATACAACTAATTTTCCTTGCCACTTAGAATGGTAGAGGGCAATATCAATGGATAAGACCACCATGGTTGTTTAACTATTCTAATGAAACTTGCATGTAGGTCTTGAATGTTTCTTGTGGTGGGAGTCTTTATCAAGACCTTGAGACAGAGGTCACAAATTACGTCCCTGAGGAAAAAAAAAGAAATCACATCGATTATGATGACTATGATGGTTATAGACATGAGGTGAAGATAGTAAAAAACACTCCTTTGCATAAATGGTTTAAAGATTCCTTAGATGAAGAAAAGATGGAGATCTTGGTCAACAGTTATCACCACCAAGGAGTTAAGAGATTGGCGAAAAGGTTCGTGCCAATGGCTTTTGCTCCTGATGGATTAATTGAAGGGTTTTATGATCCTGATATGTATAATCCTGATGAGGGAAAGTTCCTAGTGGGTTTACAGTTCCATCCAGAGAGGATGAGAAAGAACGGTCTCGAAGAATTTGATTTTCCTGGTTGTCCTGTTGCTTATCAGGTTTGTGATTGAGTAATATAAAATTTCTCAAGTAACATCCATTAACCTGATAACTGAGTTCATGTTTCTTTTGTGGTTGGTTATTGACAGGAATTCGCAAAGGCAGTTATTGCATGTCAAAAGAAGCTGAATAGCTCATTGTCCGTTCCTAAGAAATTGGAACTGAATCCAGAAATGGAGAACAAAAGAAAGATACTTGTCAGGAGCTTCTCGCTTGCTAGGTCTATGTACACCAGATCTTATTCGTTGAATAACCAACCCATAGAATCAGAACTTGAAGTTGGAGCTGAGTTTCTTGAGGTATATTACACCAAACCGTTCTGTGTTACTGTTAAATAAACATTATTATCTTGATCCATATTATTGCAAGGGATGACAAAGAGGTTACGAATCTTATTTGGCCTTTCGTATATGTAAGGGATAAATTTAATGTACGTATTCTTTTATTGTCGGCACGGGCTAATAATTTAGGGTTCACTTGTTAATTTTTAATTGGTTTGCTTAGGATTGAAAAAACACCAAAAAAAAAGTATTTATTGCTGTGATTCTTTTATTTAGCTAAATATACTTTTCCTATACATAATTAGTACTGTATTAATTTTTTTGAATAAGTACGAGGTCAAGCTATGTGACTTCCAAAGTCATTGGAAATGTGAATTTGATGACCAAGGCTTAACACATGTTTTTGTTTCATTCGATGTGGACGCAGTCAAATACGGCTCTAAGTGTGAAACAAGAGATGAGGCTGAAGGAGATGGGAGCGACAATGAGGAACGGTGGATCATTTACCGAAAAGCTTAGGCTTGATGAGGAGAAGCAGAGGAAAGCGATGAACATAATGAAGAAGATGAACGTTGAGAGACTCTCTGAGCTCATCACTTTCTATCAACTGATGGGTAAGATCTCTAGTGAGGTGTTGGAGAGAAAGCTTCATGCCTCAGTCAATGAACTCAACCTCACTTCTCAATGACATTAGCTAAAAAACTATAATGATGTATTGTTTAATGCTTAAATTTGGCTTTTCAAATATTTTTGTGTGTGTTTAAAATTACTTTTGTGCTTTCGAAATGTTTTACATGACTTTGTTTCAATAAGCACACGACTTGCAATGAAAGAACCTTGTAATGTTTGGCTTTTTTAGCCAATAAATAAAAAGGTCAATTCAGGACAGTAATGCCGAACACAATTACACAAACAAAATTTGTTTTGTACTCCTTCCTGTTTCTTTTAGTTATCATTTTATAGCTTTGCACACAAATTAAGAAAATAGATTAATATTATATTATATATTTTTTTAATAAATTTTCTAATTTTTTAGTTGATCAAAATATTAAAATAATTGGGACAAAATTAGTATTTTTATCAAATATATGCATTGGTAATCTAAAACGATAAGTGTTGAAAAACAAAATTTTTACTCTAAAATGATAACAAAAAAACCGGAGAGAATAAGAGAAAGTAATATATATGTAAGTTTTTTTTTTCACGTATATAATGTAACAGTGTTCAGTGGGACTGAGACCAATGAAAGATGGCGATTGATGTGATGAAGTAGTAATGGGAAACGCATGATTCATAAAATGATTAACAAAATTGAATTCATATTAAATAAATATTGTGGCTTTTTTTTTTGTCATCTGAAATTTTATTAATGGTCTAGTTTTGGTACCAAAGATGAGATACAAAGCCGGCGGATAACATAATGTCCCCAGAGTCTAAGCCGGTAGAAAACAAATATTCCCAGGAGTGTAAACATGCATAACATACCTAAAACAAAGCAAAAAAACTGGGACCAAATATTGTGGCCTATAGGCAGTTTTTTGTATTCGTAAGATATCAATAATGTAGACAATACGTGATTAAATGAATGTCGCACAACGACTATAGAGGAAAAACACGTTTCATCTATAAAAAACTTTTGAAACACAAACGGAATCTCGTGGTTTTGCTTGTTTATAATTTAACGAAGTCAGTTGTGTCATGTGCGTATAAAACTATTGAAATGAACATGATATATATTCAGAAATTAAAATTTTACAGAAAATTTTGGATATTTTTATGTCAAAATTATAAAGAATACTATAATGTAGTTTAATAACACAACATAAGGAATGTTTATACAATGGCAGTTAGAGATGAGTTCTTGAAATATTATTTTTTAAAATAAATTAAAAGCATATATTATTATTTTATATTGGGTAATTTGTACTCACCTATGTTTTCTTTTTACCAAATTCGGTCCCTCTAAAAAATTGTAATGTAATCAAAATATATATATATATATATATATATATAAATTATTATATTAGCGAGACCATATATTTATATAAAAACTAACAAATTGTTTTTTATTATCTAATTAATTTTTTTCAATTTTTACATTGGGTCAAATAAAATTAATTTGGTATTGGATCAATCAATATAAGTTAGTATGACAGAATTTTTCAATGTAACCATTTCTATTTTATTTTAAAATCATTGATTTACATCTCACCGATCTCTATATTTTTTGGTTTGGAGGAAATTTTTTATCTAGTTAAATATATACATATATATATAGCTATAACTAATTTTTGACATATAAATTAAAGGGTAAAATAGCAAATAACTAAGATTTGATTTTGCACTTTATTGTGGCAAATAAGATTTGTATTGTTTCTTTTATATATATTTTGTCTTTATTTTTTTTATATTGTTTGTAATTTAACTTTTGTTAGCTTTCTCATCACAACTCATACAACCTATGAACAATCATTATTAATCCTAAAAATTTCTAAATAGACCAACATGTATAGGCAGACATTTAAGCAACCTCTCCTCCTCACAAAGCTAAGACATTTAAGACCATCTTCAATGTATATCTCTATTTTTTGCTCTATTTTCTAAAATAGAGTATGGTTTTTCTCCAATGTGTTACTCTATACTTGACTCTAAAATAGAGGTAGTGTAAAAAAATAGAGTTGAGAATAGAGTTACTCTAAATATAGAGCAATCTCATCATTTTCTCTATTTTAGAGTAAAATATAGAGTAGTGTTGGAGCAAATGTTGCTCTATAATAGAGTTTTGACTCTACAATAGAGTGGGTTGGAGATGCCCTAAGCAACCCTTCTTCATAAATCTAAGGAGTACAAATTACTGTTAAAAGTAACTCACACTTGCTAACGCCGTTATAAGACAATACTCATAAATACATTTAAGCTCATAGTTCAACATTTAAGCTCATAGTTCAGTCTTCAGTGAAAAATTAAATCACTATCTATCATTATACAAATTCAAATAATAAACACAACATACTAAACCACTTCCAATAAAGAGAGTTCAAATGCATAGTCTCATATAATAAAACTCTAAAGATTCCATCAAAAGATCCAAAATAAGTTTTACAAATATCTAATCCAAATAATTCAAACGCAACATAGACAATTGTCGAACATATACGCATCAATATTGAAGAGTAACAAAGAAAGAGATTATTGCATTGCATCTCCGCAAATACCACCCTCACTTTAGCCTTAACTTGTTGGAGACTTAAAGCTTGGTTCTCTATAAACAAAAACATATATTCATGCATCACAATACTCCTTCTGCGCTTCAGCTCAATCCAACCTCTTGCTAAACCAAACAATGCAACTTGTCACAATTTACTCTATGTCAAATCAGTCTCTAAAACATACGAATAAATCAAGAACTAACCGTTGGAAAAGCAATCCCATTGTTAATTATCTATTCAGTAATACTATGAATCTGACCACCAAATTTCGTCCCAATCTGAATACTTTCGAGCCTCAAAATGTGTTCCTGAAATTTCTGCAGTAGAAGTGTTTTTTTTTCTTCTGGATTTCTGCAATTACTTTACCGGGAAAAAACGTGCATAACTTCTTGAATATAATCCCAATTCAATCTCCGTCAGCGGCTGTAGATTCTTGACAGCAAGACCTTTCCAAATACACTTTATTAGCGATCTGAGTCCTTTTGGTTCGAAATGAATCTGTCTCCTTTTGGTTATTTCTCTTCTTTATTGTTTCTTTTACTTCTCTCTACCACTGCTGATATGTTCTAACGCAAAAGTTCGTTACAAAATTTAACTAAACAGATGGATACACACAATGAGCAGTTCAATATCAAACCTCAAAGTGCAATGACTTCTTTTGCAGTGAACTTGGCCATTGATACAGATTTCACACAATGTGTTGATTTTCAACAAACATACACACATCAAGATAAAAGAGGCTTTTACACATGATTTGTAAAATAATAGAGAAATACTTTCGAGTTCCATACTTTTGCTTGGATTGATTGAAAATCAAAATACTTATTGGATTCTGCTACAGTTTGTGCAGACAAAGAGTAAACATATTGCGGACCCTGCAAGATTCAGATGTTAAAATTGAAAACAGAGCTACAACAAGCCAAAGTAACAGCGACAAGGTCCGAAAACAATTTGGGGGAAAAAAAACATTAAACATAAACAAATCAAAGAAGTATATATGAAAACACACTTGTGTTACCATATTACAAATCAAATCCAACTACTTTCTCAATGAAAAACCATATTACCTTATCATCTCTAGAACTACAAATGTTACATAGCTTTTTACCACACAAAAATAGCTCTCCTACAAACCTTCAACTTCAATCACAAACCTGTATGATAATAGTCCACCAAAAATATCAAACAGCTTTTTTTGCAAAGGAACAAAAAAAAAGCTCTGATCTTTAAATTAAAAGAACATTAAAGAGCAAACGTTCAGCAACAAAAGAGAGACACTCACAAATTGAGTACACAGATCGATAAAATGAGATCTTTGGTTTGTAAAAAGAAAACGACAAAATATCAATCAATAACTTCATAACATATAACACAAAAACCCTTTCGAGATCCAAACCCAAACCAACGAATTTGAAAATTATAAGACCAAACACAAAACTTTTGAAAAAATCAAACAAAATCAAGAACACAGAAACCCATCAAGAACAAAAGTTTAAATATTTTTTACCTTTTAATGATTGGACCGGTGACGAAGAAGAAGAAATCGAGCACAGTCGGACTGAGGGCAAAAGAAGAAGAAATCGAGCAATCTCTCTATTGTTTTCCTTTTGCTTTGTCCACGTAAGAGTAAAAACAGCTGACATATATTAATGTTATAATATCATTGGTCAGAGATTTTTACTGATGTGTCAGCACCAACTTTAATGTTGAGGCTGATGTGTCAGCACCTGGAGAGAAATACCTTCTACTTTTATTGTATTGATATCATGTAAAACGGTAAAAATAGGTACATGGCCTATGAATCGTTTTGCCCGAAAACCAAAAAAAAATTGATAATCATATAGGTGAACAAAATTATCCTTTACCTATGGCCCATGTTCGTTGGATACTCATCTTAGATGTGGGCATTTATAGTCAACATATCAGTCAACTATGCTATATAATGATATTAGTTACCACAAAACGTGTGTTTGAAATTGAGTTGATTGTAAGTCTGCAATGGTCGGTGATCCATCAATTAAAATGACTGCAGCATGATTCATGTCCCAAATAGTGTTCTCATAATTATCCGCAGTTTGAAACAAAGGCCTAAACAACCTTGGCGGCCACATGCTACTTTACAAATTCACTTCTATATAGATAATTTTCACCATGGTCGGTGAGATGTTATTCAATTTGTAGCTTTTTTTTTTCCTTTTGTTTTCTCAGCTGAATTTATATTAAGAACATAATAGATACATATTTGTAGAATAAAAAGTGGTGACGATAAACGATATTTTTCAGTTTGTAGCTTAGAGAAAAAAAGACAAAAAGTAGTTCAAAGTCTCCGCTTTTATTCACAATCCTCACTTGGACTTGGTCTCCTAACCCCCTTCACCGTTTCCACCTTATATTTAGGCTTATATTTCTATCTTTATTGAAAAAACACTTTTCTGTTCATTGATCAAACAATAATCATGTATGATCCCCTCAGTTCTAGTTTGATCTTGTTCTTCCTCTTCTCCTTATTCCACCATCTTCCTTGTACTTCAAGTAAACTGGATTTGTGTGATGAGACTCTGTTTAAGTGTGGGAACATCACTGCTGAATTCCCCTTCTGGGGCGGGAACCGTCCTGAACACTGCGGTGATCCATCGCTGGAGCTTCACTGCGACAAAAAGAACATCACCTCTTTAAACATCTCAAACCATGTTTACCATGTTTTCCATATAGATCAAGCATCTTACACTCTTACACCCGCCAGAGCGGACCTGCAAGGACCATTTTGCTCCTCTGTATTCACCAACGCATCCTTGCCTCCAGAAGTTTTCGAGCTTTCGCCAACCTACAAAAGCCTCACTATATCAGCTATACATGTCTAGAGAAAGGTCAGATCTCAGTGTCTGAAAACCCTGAACGTCCCGAGAGTTGCCATGACAGTTTCACCGTAAACGTTCCTAAGACTTTCGTTACAAATGAGAAAATTTTGAATATAACAAATTTGGAAAGTGTTTTAAGAAAAGGATTTGAGGTGAAGGTGAAGACCAATAAAACAACGTGTCAAGAATGTTCACTCCATCCACCATCTGGTAAGTTTCTTATGCATCTCTATCATTTCATCTCAATTACCTAGACTTAGCTTAGACATATCAAACAACTAGTAATCTATTTCTCTACTGCATGAAACGCATGTCAAAATCTGATATGATCAAATTATTTATCAACCTATGTTTGGCTTTAAATCGTGGATCAATTTAAAATATACTGCATCAATGGACTCATGTACCAAATAGTGTTCCCATTCTTATCCACACTTCGAACCTGAGACCTACGTGTGAGACACTTTGGCATAATGAACACTTTGGCTTCCTCGAAATTTTAAGCTTAGAGAAAAGAAAAAATATTTCAAAAGTAAACTAATACTGACATCCTAAGTCTCCGCTTCTGTCACTATTCTCACTTGACTTGGTCTTCAGGCCTTTCACAGTTTCCACCTCATCTTTATGCTTATCTTCACTCTGTTTAAAGAACCTCTTCTGCTCTTCTCAACACAAACCAAACCCAGAAGACACACTGTCCATACATCTGAAACGAAACATGTACAATCTCCCCAATTCTTGTCTGTTCTTTTTCTTTCTCTTCTCCTTATTTCACCCTCTTCCTTGTACTTCAAGTAAACAAGAGCATGAGTGGTGCGAAGCTCAGTTTCAGTGTGGGAACATAACCGCTGGTTTCCCTTCTGGGGAGGGAATCGTCACAAAGATTGCGGTCATCCATTGCTGGAGGTTCACTGCAACACAACCAACAACACCTCTTTATTCATCTCAAAAGAAAAGTACTCCGTTTTTCTTCTAAATCACAAAAATAACACTCTTAAAATTGCCAGAGCAGATCTTCTAAGCTTTTTTTGCTCCTCTTTTAACTTGGAAACATCCTTGCCTCTAGAAACTTTCGAGCTTTCGCCAACATACAAAAACCTCATCGTTTTCTACCTCTGCCTCTATCCTACTCATAACCTTTCCAGTCATACATGCCCTAAGATAGGTCCTATCTCAGTGTCTGAAAACCCTAAATATCATATGACCTGCATTTCCAGTTGCGCCGTGAACGTTCCTAGGAGTTTCGTCACAAAAGAGAAAAAGTTGAATATGACCAATTTGGAAAGGGTTTTAAAACAAGGATATGAAGTGAAGGTGAAGATCGATAGGAAGGCGTGTCAAAAATGTTCATCCTCTCATGGAACCTGCAGCTTCAACAAAACATTTCCATATGAATTTAAATGCATTCCACTCCATCAAGCAACTGGTAAGTTTCCTATCCATTTTCTTCATTTTATGCTCAAGTAGCAGTTGGTTCTTCTTATGAGCCTAAGATATACAATATGCAGTATGAGCATGGTGGTAAAACTCTTTGTTGAGTTTTCTAACCCTATTCTGACATATCAAACAAGTTAGCTACTTTTCTAAGTGATAAATCACTAATTGAGTTTTGGACAATTCTAACGGACCTCAAAAAAACAAATTTTGTTTTCAAATTTAGCACATCATGTTCCAAAAATAGCATAAACAGTAAACTATATCCTAAAATCTATAGAACTAAATGTAAAATGGACAATCCAAACCTGAAAAAAGAATTAAAAAAAAAAAAAAAAAAAACTTAAAATATTGACTTGTTTCAACTAGTGCTAATTTTGGAAGCTTGTATTCTAATTGTTTATAAAATTTGTTTTAATGTTATTTTAGGATATTTCTCTTCCATTTTCTTCTTCCACGTCAGTCAATTTTCGTACTAAATGGTCATAGTCTATTTTTCTGCAATTTCTTTAATTCTATATATATATATATATATATAAAACACTTTTTTTGAAGTTTCTAAGAGTGGATCAATGACTAATGTACCTGTTACCTCAAACCTTGAACACTTTGCAAAAGCCAAAAAGGCCTATATCAGGATTCATGCACCATGTTGTGTTCCCACAATTTCCTTGATTAGAGAGTTTCAAAATAGTAAGAGAAGTCTTTCAATTTATTTTTTTCAACTTCGGAAAAAGAGAAAACAAAGAATAAAATGTTTTCAAAGTAAACTATTGGAGACATCCCAAGTCTCTCTGATTTTGTCACTATCCAACTTGACTTGGTCCTAAGTCTCTTCACCGTTTCCACCACATCTCTACACTCTATGCTTATCTTTCTCTTTATTTATACCGCTCTTCTCGACACAAACTAAACCTAATAAACACAGTTTTCACGACCACAAAAAAAAAAATCATGTACGATCTCCCCACTTCTTCTATAGTCTTGTTCATCATCCTCTTCTCCTTATATTACCCTTTTCCTTGTGATTCAAGTAAACATGAACATGAGTCATGCGAAACTGATCAGTTTCAGTGTGGGAACATTAGCGCCGGTTTCCCTTTCTGGGGAGGGGATCGTCACAAACATTGCGGTCATCCATTGCTGGAGCTTCACTGCTTTAACACCACCACTTCGTCTTTAATCATCTCAGACCACGTGTACCATGTTCTCCGTATAAATCAAACATCCTACACTCTTACACTTATCAATCCAGACCTGCTGCAAGAGCCTTTTCTCGCCTCTACACTTACCAACGAAACCTTGCCTCCAGAGATTTTCAACCTTTCGCAAAACTTCAAGAGCGTTACACTCTACCGTTCAAAACCTGTTTCTCCTCACGGTTCGAGTTATAAATGTCCTCAGATAGGTAAGATCTTCGTGTCTGAAAACCCTATATATGATGAGAAATGCCTTTCCAGGTGCGCCGTGAACGTTCCTAGGAGTTTCTTCACAAAAGAGAAAGAGTTGAATATGACCAATTTGGAAAGTGTTTTAAGAAAAGGATTTGAGGTAAATGTGAAGATCGATGAGAAAGCGTGTCAAAAATGTTCATCCTCTCATGAAATCTGTAGCTTCAACAAAACATTTCCATATGACTTTAAATGCATTCCACTCCCTCAACCAACTGGTAAGTTATCTTATGCTGGACAAGCGATTTTACTTCTAATAACCTTAACTTATGCAGTATCATGAGCATGGTGATGAACTCAAGATATTTATTGAGTTTCTTTTTGCTCACAAACTCAAACCTATTATCGTAGTCTTAATTACAAGTCTTTCTCTTCCTGCATACCATATTCTTAACCCTTTAAATTTGACATATCAAACAGCTAGCTAGTAAGCTTAATTATTTCTCTAAGTGATATCGGTTTTGATCTCTTCCTCTAATAATTTTCACACGTTTAGACATACCTTACTAGTGAACTTATAAAGAGAAGGTATCAAGATATAAACTTATTGGTTTGAAAGTCTTCTCCAACAAGGGATTAACTTACCGTTTAGACGTTTAGTCACTATTTGATCAACAATGTTTTAAATCAATATTTTTGAAAAGAGAGTTTCACAAAGGTAACATAAGTCTTCCAAAACTTTAGCTTTTGAGAAAAGATAGAAAACACAAGAATAAAAAGTCTTCCAAAGTAAACTAATAATGACACCCCAAGTCTTCCGTTTCAAGTCTCCCTCTCTCTCTCTCTCTCTTTATTTCTTTGTTTAAATCATTTCCTTTGCTCTTTTAACATAACCAAACACAAGAGACACACTGTTCATAGATCTCAACAAATCATGTACTATCTCCAAACTTCTTGTCTGTTCTTGTTCTTCCTCTTCTCCTTCTTTCACCCTCTAACAAGTGCTTCAAGTAAAAAAGAACTTGGGTGGTGCGAAGCTAAGTTTCAGTGTGGGAGTATCACCGCTGGTTTCCCCTTCTCCGGTGGTAGTCGTCCCCAAGTTTGCGGTCATCCATTGCTGGAGCTTAACTGTTATAAAAACACTACATCTTTAATCATCTCAAACCATCTTTACAATGTTCTCCATATAGATCAAACATCTAAGACTCTTAGACTTGCTAGAGCAGAGCTTCAAGGTTCTTTTTGCAACGCTACTTTCACAGCCACCACAACCTTGCCTCCCGAAATCTTTGAGCTTTCATCAACCTACAAGAGCCTCAATGTTTTCTACCTCTGCGACCCTAAGCTATCTTACGAATCCTGTTATACTTGTCCTGGTAGAGGCCCTGTCTCAGTCTCTCAAAACCTTGATTATCATAAGTCCTGTCAAGGCATTTTCACGATTAACGTTCCTAAGAGCTTCGTTCCAAAAGAAAAAGAGTTGAGTTTGGCACATTTGGAAAGTACTTTAAGCCAAGGGTTTGAAGTGAAGTTGAAGATTGATGAGAAAGTTTGTCATGAAAAATGTTCATCCTCTGGTAGAACTTGCGGCTTCGAAAATTCCACACAGATTTGCTGCAAGGAAGCCTCATCCTCAAGTTGCTATAAACTCCATCCACCTGATGGTAAGTTTCATATACATCATCATCGTTTTAATAGCCGTCTTAGTTTTTTTCTTCTTTTTCTTCTTCTTCTTCTTCTTCTTCTACTTATTGCTATTTGAGGAGTTGTAGCCCCTCCCAAGAGCAACATAACCTTTAGAAAAATCTAGATAACACCACTGCCCCCAAGACTTCTTTTTTCACATCATGCATACCATAAATTTTTTTTCGACCCTCTCCAATATCAATCAGCTACCATAATCAAGAAGACTTCACTTGTTTGAATCTTCTTCTATCTCAAACAAATTAGCATTACCTTAGTATATTTAGTCACACTCTCTTACACTAACTGAATTTTCTCCTTCCACATATATCAGTCAGTTTTCATTTAGTAAACGTTCTTTGCCTTATCCCACACTCCATTTTTTTTTCTTCACAACGATATCTTTAAATTCTCTAGAACTCCTAAAACCAATGGACCAAACTAGGACATGGTTTGTGCGCTGGTCAATTTATGCAAAAAAAAGGGATCCTACTTTTATGATATTATTTTTTTCCATTAGGTTCTTGCTGAGAAAATTCCAAACACCTGACTTTGAAAGTCGTCGTAAGAGAAAAAACCAAAAGAGTAAAAGATTAAAAAAAGATGAAGAAGAGTCCAAAGTGGGAACTCGTTTTATATTCTATAAAAAATAATGCTAAAACCTCGTTTTGTATCACACTATTCGCATTATCTTACCAATATAAAATACCATTCAAAGTCGTCGTCGTAAGCCACCTAATTCCAAAAGAAACTTCGATTTGAAAAAATATAAAATTCCAGATAGAAAACATTAAATGAAAATATTAAGTGAAGGTTGGTCGTAAAAGACCAAACAAACATGTGTTTCTTTTAGTTCAGGTCTTCTTACAAAAACAACAAGACATTTTCCCAATTGCTTCATCTCTTCGTCTTCTTCTTCTTCTTCTTCACCATTTTTTTAATTCACCTGCAACTGCTACACAATGAGCAGTTTGTCTCTTTCCCTGACAAAATCTATACCCTATAGCTTCATATGGATGCTCTTTGTCATCCCATCTTATGTGTTCTCAGCTGAGCAGCATCACGTACTCTGCAGTCCCTCGTTTAGTTGTGGCAATCAGAGTGGTCTCTTGTACCCTTTCTGGATTCCTGAGAGAAAAGATTGCGGTCACCCCGACTTCAAGCTCGATTGTAGCGGAGGATTTCCAGAGCTTAGCATTTCCTCTGTGAAATTCCAAATCCTAGCGGCGAACTATACCTCTGGTATCATAAAACTCGCTAGATCCGATTATAGCGATGATCCATGTTCCCAAGATTCTTTAAAGATTTCTTTCAACGAAACGGTTCTTCCAATTGCTCCTACCACCGACTGGCTGACCGTTTATTACAACTGCGACCAAGACTTTTCACCGTTTGTTTCTACTTACGTGAAAAAGCTTGATTGTGGGGATGATGATACAAGAAATTACTACGTGACGAGAAACCTAGTGTCCTCTCTCCTTGAAGGGTACAGTTCGGTATTCATAGACTTTAGGAACTCTTGCCCTATAAACGTTAATATTCCCGCATCTAGAATCGCACTGAACACACTCGAGAGCATTCCAAGCATAGATAATCTAAATAAGGCAATTGAAGAGAGTTTCGAGGTTGGAGTTAACTTAGATTGTAAGAAGTGCAGAGACTCTGGGGGTGCTTGTGGATATAATCACACACTTACCACAAGTGGGTTTGTCTGCTACTGTATAGATGATGAGTCAGGTAACGGTATTTGCGGTTCTACAGACAAGGGTAAGATTATCTTGCCTACTTATTCTAATTTCCTAATGGTTCTTCCTCAAGAACCACCACTTGTCTCTTCTTTAAATCTCCCCACCCACCCACAAACCTTTTGACTAGATCATTTACAAAACATCCTAACAGTTTCTGATAAAGTATATACAGAAGAAAGAAACTCAGGTTTTTTTTTTTTTTTTTTTCATTTATAGTTCTGTATTTAGTTACAACTAACCTTTTTCTGGCGCCATTCCATTTCAGATGCAGGTGGAAAGAAGTCTACTAAAGCAAATACAGGTGCTTCCTTTTTTTCATGTTCTTTCGCAACAACTGATTTGATTAAACATAGGCAACATCAGAGACTTATTACCATTTCTTTTTTTCTTTTTTTTTATCCTTCTCTAGGTATTATTGCAGCTGCTGTTTCTATATCGGCGCTGGCTCTCATAGTCGCATGTGTGTTCTTACTCATCAGACGGAGAAGAAAGACACAAGAAGCTCAGTACACAAGCAAGGACTTGCCAACAACATCTTACTCGAGTAGAGAAACATCAAGAAATCCAACTTCCACAACAATCTCCTCTAGTAGCAATCACTCTTTTCTTCCCTCAATGTCAATCTCTAACCTTGCAAACGGAAGCGACTACTATGGAGGTGGAGTTCAAGTCTTCAGCTACGAAGAACTTGAAGAAGCAACCGAGAATTTCTCTAGAGAGCTCGGAGATGGTGGCTTCGGTACTGTCTACTACGGCATGTTGAAAGACGGACGAGCAGTAGCAGTGAAACGCCTCTACGAAAGATCGCTAAAACGCGTAGAACAGTTCAAGAACGAGATCGAAATCTTGAAAAGGATAAAACATCAGAATCTAGTGATACTCTACGGATGCACATCAAGACACAGCAGAGAGCTTCTACTAGTCTACGAGTACATCTCAAACGGAACACTCGCTGAACATCTACACGGAGACCGCGCAGAAGCTCATCCTCTAAACTGGTCAACCCGATTAAACGTCGCAATCGAAACGGCAAGCGCATTATCCTTCCTCCACAAATCAGGTAAAAAACAACATCAAACATGTACATTTGCAAACTTCTCACAATGTGATTCTCATTCCTCTGTGTTTATACAGAAATCATACACAGAGATGTCAAAACTACTAACATACTCCTAGATGGTAACTACCAAGTCAAAGTAGCTGATTTCGGACTATCGCGGTTGTTTCCAATGGATCAAACACATATTTCAACCGCACCACAAGGCACACCAGGCTACGTAGATCCAGAGTATTACCAATGTTACAGATTAAACGAGAAGAGCGACGTATACAGCTTCGGAGTAGTACTAACTGAACTAATCTCATCGAAAGAAGCGGTAGATATCACTAGACACCGTCACGATATTAACCTCGCGAACATGGCCGTATCCAAAATCCAGAACAACGCATTGCACGAGCTCGTGGATCCGAGTTTAGGATTCGCTAAAGATTTAGATGTGAGGAGGAAGATGATGTCTGTGGCGGAGCTGGCGTTTAGGTGTTTGCAACAGGAGAGAGAGGTTAGACCTTCGATGGATGAGATTGTGGAGATTTTGAAAGGGATTAAGGATGGGGAGAAGCGTGTGGGGGTGGTGGAGTCACCGGATGTTGTGGATATTGAACGTGGTGGTGATGATGTTGGATTGTTGAGAAATAGTGTTCCGCCGCCGATTTCGCCGGAGACTGATAAGTGGACGAGTAGTTCTGATACGGCGGCCAGTTTGTAATTACGGAATCGTCTGTGAACTGTAAGTGTTTTTTTTTTTTTTATATAATAATTATTGTTGTTTTTTTCCTTTTTTGGACGAGACTCTATAAAGAAATGGACCTATTTGTTCTATTTCTGTGATAACGTTTTTTTTGGTTACAAACTAAAATGACATTACTATTACTAGAGATGTACATTCCTATAATCTTCATATTCTTATATTCTATCACATTAGTCTTATAATGAAAATGTATGAGTTATAGCAAAATTAGAAATTTGACTAATACGTGCATTCATACACATTCTATTTTTAACATGATAACAAACAACTACATATCAAATCTATTTGTATGCAAAGAAGTGAAAAACGGTTCATAACTAGTTTACGATAGATTTCTTCTATTTTTTTTAGTATGTGCACCACTACGAAATATACATTATAAATAGTGAATAAAATAATCTACAAACAGATTTGTTTGCTCCAGTAAAACATTTACAGTAATTAGAAACTCAAACCATAATTTATGTCTTTTTTTTTCTCTTAAAATTTGTAGACTTGAAAAAAATTAAACGTATGGATTCATATATTAAGATTTTGAGTATACATACATATGTTGTGAAAAATAATTCTTCTTTATGTTTCAAATAGGTTTTGAATCTAACTTCTAAAGGGATTTCAAATTTATTTTCTGTTTATCTCTTTGGTCTTTTATTAAAAAAAAGATCAGCCCCATTAATTGTATTTTTAATATATAAATACAAAAAGAAAATTTCGCTGGCATATTAAATATCATAACAATCTACAAAAAAAAAAAAAAAAGAAAAAAAAAAAAAAAGTAAAGACACTCATCTAACTGCCACGTGTAACCTATCTTCTTCAAGAATGGTGCCGATCCTAGTCGTCACCCTTATTCCTTTACCTCCACTACGAGTACTCATACACTCACACGAAGCAACGAATCGAATCCAAAAACACTAAACCAATCCAAATGATCAACACAGAGATCAAATCACAAAATGTCTCTGCAAAAATTTAAGCTTCTCGCTACTCAATGCAGCACCGTCGCGGAGAGTCCAACGCGTAGTCCAGTCATCCACCTCCGCCGCCGTAAAACGCTGCGTTTGTTACTCACCCGATCATCATCGGATCGGTGGCGGTTACCTGAGATCCAGAACAACGTAGATGAATCGAATAAATCGGATAAGAGAGGTAAGATCCGATCTCGGAGGAAGCTGAGAGAGCTATTTGTATCGTCGCCTCCGTTTGAAGAAAGTGTCGGCGGCGGAGGCGGAGGCGATGAGGGGAAGAAGAAGATGGAGGTGGAGATGGAGAGGGACGATGTACCGGTTAACGGCGTTGATAATGATAACGGAGGTTTTGGTGGAGAAGAGATAACGGCGGCTCGGAGTGTGGGCTTTAATGGGTCTGTTCGGAGGCCCATGTCGTCTGTTACACTTCGATGTAGGTTACTTCGACGAGCTTGGCATCCCGTTCTTGTAACTATTCCTGAACAGTAAAACTCTTGAAACAAAATAAACTTATTTAACATTTTTGGTCGGTTGTTTATATTTTCTTTGTCCTTGATTTCCCCTGATTTTTTTTCCCAATTCGTTTGTGAAAACTGAAAAGATTATTTCTTGGTCTAGGTGTTAGGTCTTATTATTGCAAGTTTTTCGTGAAAAATTGCAAGAATAAATTTAGTGGTTTGATGAGGATATTGACAAGTTTGAACAATTACTGTATTCTATATTTGGTCATACAAGAGAGAGTTTGTGACAATTTGTTTTCATTTAGAATTGGCCTACAATGTTGTCACGATCGATAAATGATTACATTTAACTAGATTACGCAAAAACAAAAAGAACTAGGTAAACAACCCGCATATAGTGCGGATAAATCAGTTCAAATAAAATTATTATTAGTAAAATTACTATTTGAGATTTAAGATTCGTTTGTATAAAACAAAATATGTAATAATTATTCACATTTGTGACTATAATGTGTAAAAATACATTTCACCCCTGAAATATTTGAATGTAGAAAAGAATTTTAACATGGTGAAGAAATTTGTATGGACTTTATTTTAATAAAATATGAATAATTATTAATTTTAAAAAATAATTTGTTGTTTTTTAAAGAATAATAATATAGTTTCAAATTAAATGGCTACAAATAGTTTTCATTTATGTAATGAATTTTGATTTAAATCTATAGTGGCATAGATGTAATTAGTATAAAATGTGCTGATGTGCTTCGAACTCTTTGGTGACGACACATCAGCATTTTTTCAAGAATGTTTCTCTATTAATATATAGCGGATATGAATAATTATCAATTTTAAAAAATAATATTTTGTTTTTTAAAGAATAGTAATATAGTTTCAAATTAAATGGCTAAAAATAGTTTTCATTTATGTAATGAATTTTGATATAAATATATAGTGGCATAGATGTAATTAGTATAATTACTGAGGGTTATTTGCTACAATGTGCTTCGAGCTCTCTGGTGACAACACATCAGCATTTTTTCAAGAATGCTTCTCTATTAATATATAGGGGATATGAATAATTATCAATTTAAAAAAATAATTTTTTGTTTTTTAAAGAATAGTAATATAGTTTCAAATTAAATGGCTACAAATAGTTTTCATTTATGTAATGAATATTGATTCAAATCTATAGTGGCATAGATGTAATTAGTATAATTAATGAGAGTTATTTGCTAAAATGTGCTTCAAGCTCTCTGGCGACGACACATCAGCATTTTTTCAAGAATGCTTCTCTATTAATATATAGGGGACTAGGTAACAACCCGTACTATGTGCGGGATAAATCGATTTAAAGAAAATTATTATAAGTAAAAATTTATTATTTAGAACCAATATTTGTTTGTGTCAAACATAATATGTAACTAAAGTTTTTAAATATATCACTCATTTTAAATATATTATAATTTTTTTTGTACTAAGTTTATTTATAATGATAAGGGTTATTGTCTCATTCTTTTTTAATAGCACATTGATTAATGTACAATTAAAACATATATTCCTATTTGGTTATCAATATTTCCATTTTTAATGAATAATCACACTAAATGTTGAGATTAATTAGTTTACATACTTAGATATTTATAAATAATCACACAATGACATCCCCTAATTTGTTGTCATTTTCTAGATATTTATGAATATATATAAATCTATATTTATTGGGAATAAGTTTCCTTTAATGAGTTGGAGATAATTCAGGGGCAATATATTTTTTTTGATAATCAATTATAATAACTATTCAAAGCTTGTTATTTAAATTATTATGATAGGTAATAATACTAACATAAAAATAACATTTTTTATATGATTTTGTTAATAAGTTATATGTTTAATAAGTTATATGTTCTTTATTTGTATTAACTTTATATGTTTTTATAGCCTTATATGTAACTTTGACTTGTATATTTGTAAGTAAATTTTAGTGAAATTTTGACTTAAAATAGTATGTAATTATTTTATTAGTTATAATATATGATATTTAAATTTCTGTAAGAATTGATTAGATATCTAATTATTATTCAGTTAATTATTTTTTTTAAAAAAATATAGTTGCATGTTAATGTAATTAAGTAGAAAATTTAAGAGTTTTTTACTAAATGTGTCTCGAGCTTTCTGGCGGCGACACATCAGCTTTTTCAAGAGAGTGTTTCTCTGTTAATATATAGGGGATATATGTTCTTTATTTGTATTAACTTTATATGTCTTTATAGCCTTTTTAGAATAAAATATTGATTTCTTAAAATCTATATATTTTACTTGTATATTTGTAAGTAAATTTTAGTGAAATTTTGACTTAAAATAGTATGTAATTATTTTATTAGTTATAATATGTTATATCTAAATTTGTGTAAGAATTGATTACATATCTAGTTATTATTCAGTTAATTGTTTTTTAAAATATAGTGGCATGTTAATGTAATTAAGTATAAAATTTAAGAATTTTTTACTAAATGTGTTCCGAGCTCTCTGGCAACACATCAGCTTTTTCAAGAGAGTGTTTCTCTATTAATATATAAGGGATATGTGGAATTTTAACTTGTTTTCAAATATTAATTTTATATTTGTAAAAATAAATTAAATTGACCCAAATTTGGGTAAAAATAACTGAATTGACATGCGATCGTATTTTATTACTAGATTGACAAAAGACCAAAATCCCAAAAAACATAACTAAGTTTATTCTTAGAAAATAAAAACGAAAATTTGAAATAAAATAAGAATTAAAAAATATAGATAATTTTTAAAAATATAATTATAATTTAAAATATGATTTTTAACATTTTATTTAAAAATATGATTTATAAAAATATTATATATTAATATTAAAATATGACCTTTAAAATTTTGTTTTTGAAAATATTATAAAACTATAATGAATAAAAGTATGATTTAAAAATATTACTTAAAAAATATATCTGTGTTGATGTTTAAAATATAATTTTCTTCAAATCTTTAGAAAAAAAGAATATGATTTAAAAAATCTGATGTATAAAATTATGATTTGTGAAAAGTAAGATGTATAAAATATGATTTCTAAATATGATGTATAAAATGATGACTTAACACATATATCTATGTTAATGTATAAGAATATGATATATAAATAGAAAATAGGAAGAGAACTAATGATTTTAAGCGCAAATATGACAACTAATCTAAAACAAAACTGTTATAACCAAAAAGAAAATCTACCATAACATAAAATAAATCTATTGTCACTATAATTACATTTAATAAATCTGTTATCAAACAACAGATTTTTGCAAATAAAAACAAAGCTGTCATAACATAAACAAATCTGTCATAACATATGGTCTAAATGTAGGTCTCTTTACCAATTTTTAAAAAACTTTAATAGATCTGTTATCGAACGATAAACTTTTGGTTAAATTAAAAAATTGATAGTAATTTGAATTATATCTGTTATAACTAGAGGTCAAACTAGTAATTATTCTTCCATAAAAAATCTGTCACAATACAACATATTTTTAGCAAAAAATAAAATAAAATATGTAACAACTATGAAAAAAGAAATCTGCCACACATTATAATCAATATGTCATATATTATAAAAATGTGTGGTGTCTTTATAAGTAAGTATGTTGTGAAAAATAATTATACTACTAATTTATTAAATGGAGGAATAAGTCTGTCATGAAAAAACAAATTTGTGGTACATAAACAAATCTGTCACAACTTGCCCGACAGACTTTTAAAAATATTATTTGAATTTTTTTAAAAATGCAGGAAATTTTTTTAAAGAGTAAATTTGACTTTTTATTTTTTCTAGACAAAGCCAAAATGGATATTTAGGCATAAAAATAATTCAACTAACCCTCATATTTTATGAGTTAGTTGAGTAATTAATCTCTTAATTTTGGTGAATCTAGTTTTTTCTGTTTATATTTTATGTGACTTTTAGTCGGGTTCACGCACTCCTTCTCGCAATAAAGTTTATTGTATAATAAATTTTGATTAATTTTATGTACTTGATCCCAATAAATAAGACATTATTTTCAAATCTAAAGAATATGTGCATTATATCAAGTTTATATCATACTTAATATTAAAAATAATTAAAAACTTGTATTAAGACATAATTATCAACGAAAAACAAAAGTGACCATTATCTAATATTTAATATACTAACATTATCCTAAAAATATTTATTTCATATATTGTAGACTCTTATATGAAAACATCACGTGAGAAACTAGTTTTGAAAACTAAGTATTTTTTATAACAATCAAACATTAATTAGAATAAAATTTCAGAATTGGTAGCTCAAACCGGATGAAAAAGTTAATAATTGAAGCAGTAGATAAAAGTGATATGGAAGATCGAGCAAAATAGTCGGTCTTCACATTAGACGATCGAGGAATCTTTGAAATGGTGAAGAGTGGGAAGGAAGCCCAGAGCACAAATAAATCAATGAGCTAGTTAGAAAACAACGACCAATCTTCGGGGAGCTACACCATCGCGACCAATTCTGTGGAATCTGTCTCGAAATTCTGACAATCAATACCTCTGGCGAGTAAACTCTCCATATCCCAAACCAAAGCTTCCAATTCCGAATGAAGAGGGATAAGACTATGCCTAACATATTTTGCTCTCAATAGGATAGTCTTTACTAACAAGGCTTCGCCCATGGACATTTTCCATTATACTTCAGAGGAGCTTCAAATAGATGAACTAGGTCATGAGCCCAACAAGTAAAAAGTTTTTGGCTAACTGTTGTAGACTGAAGGATTCTAGGATCCATGATTCGCCAAGTATGGAGAGTGAGACTTATAACACTGGAACAAAAAGCAGCTCTCAGATGTGGATGAGGATACTCTGAAAACTTCCAGAATTTGGAACCAAAATTGATCAAATCCTTGTAAGAAGGCCAGCCAATAAGAACATGTATATTTCGTACTGAAATCAAAGTCATCCTAGACACTGAGCGCATGATGGCCTGTACATATTTAGCCTTGTTGAATCTCTGTTTACACAAATGTTGATCTTCAAATGTTAGGTTAGACCTGCTGACTACAAGGAGAATAAAAATTTATATAAAAAGATATCAAATTGGTAAGTCGCAAGGATAAGTCATATTGAAAAATATTCAGCTTCATTTAAACATTGGGTAACATCAATTTGTATTTTGAAATACAAAGTAATAGCATTTATAGAGACAAACTCATTATAATCTTCAATCCCTTTCCACTTCTAATCTATACTAATAAAAATAGAAGCTATAAGCTCGTAAAGCTGTCCACATTGGATTTAAAACAACTAATAGGGATTAGACATGTCATTAATTAATATTTTTAAAAAGTTTCAGGATTTTGTATATTCATATTTTTTTATAAGAAATTATAATAATGCTCTCATTATTTAGCAAAATTTGGTTGTAATTCAAATATTTTCAATTCATGGTGTTTTTCACCACCGTCATGGCTTTCATACCAATTTTATAACAATTATCTTCATTCATCAATATAATTCATTTTTGCTGAAAAAAAAAATAAACAAATAAAAACCTAAATATTAATTCATAAAACAAAATCTAAAACCTAACCATTATTTTATAAACCCAAACTAAAAAAAAGAATTTTGTTTAATTAGTGGTTTGATGAGAATATTGCCAAGTTTGAACATATTGTACTTGTTATTCTGAATTTGGTCACACACTAACTGAGACGACAATTTGTTTTCATTCGAGAATATAAAATTAGCCAACTACATTGCCACAATCGATAGCATGATGATTACATAAGTTAATACCAAGTTTGGCTTAGTCGACAGCATCAGTCATATTGAACAATATTCAGCTTCATTAGTCTTTTTTGATATGGTTATATACATTAAAATAACACTAAAGAAAATATATTTTTAAATATACATCATATTGCATAACGAAAATATATGTAATTCTTATGTTGGAGACATAAAACGAATACCTATTTACTTTCCATATGTGTTATATAGATATTACTTGTACGATAATCATACTCACGTGTTTGGTGGTAATGTAATGAAAAAGCCATGAGGTTTACTTAATAACATAGTATCATAGTCTAACATTTTCTAAACCAAAAAAAATTGATAGACAAGGAAATACATATTATTTACTTCCCATATATGTCTAGATATTACTTATGCATCAAGATTTACTAAGTAACAGTTTGAACAACAGCAAAAATCACATCACAAAAGCTTGAACACTAATATGTCCATACGAATCAGAGAATTTCAAACTTGACTATTGTAGGAAGTCTGAGTGTATAAATATGATCTATGTAATTGCATGTTATGTAATCTTAAGTTTTAAACATATTATATATATATATATATATATATATATAAATTTTGAATATAAATATATATAAAGTTGGACAAAATATATATATATATATATATATATATAAATTTTGTTATTTTGTTTTGTTGCAGTTCAGTATGATACAAAGCTAAATGATCCATTTCAAAATATTTGAAAGAGAGTGAGAAATTTGTGCTCTACTTATCAAAAGAAGGCAAGAGCCAAGATCCAAATTCGGTTGCAACAAGTATGTTAATTTATCTAATATGATATTTTCTTGTTTTAAAAGATATTATAAACTTACTATAAAATTAATAAAAGAAATTATAAATTTATTCTCTACATTGAATTGTTTTATCATAACAAGTACCCACATTCGACATTTTTCAATTATTTTCTTTTTACATAATATAAAATATCTATAAGTTTATTGACTAGTGACTACCAAAAAAAAAAAATCATCAGCAATCACCTACTTATGTTTGCTAATAATTTTTTTTTATATAAATGACATGTTTTTTCTTTTTGGTTAAAATAAACAAAAAAATAAGTAAAAAAATATCGTAGCATGGAGAATCTCCACCCACCAATAAAATCATTTCCCAATTTTGACTTTTAAAAACTTTTTGACAAAAACGGATATTCTCAAAAACATATTCATATCTCTCCCATCATCCAACCACGCGCCGCCTGTACCATCTCACGCGCCGTTGTACAATTTTCCCAAATCCTCCATCAATCTCATCCTCCTTGTCTTCTTCTCCCTTTCCTCCTCAATTTCCGAATCCCCCCCTTCTCCACCTTCATCAAGATCTTCTGAACTCCAAAATTATATAGGGTTTCAATTAGTTCCGATAAAAAAGGTCTAAATTTTATGAATTAGAATTCATAATCATGGGAGGTGTAACATCATCGATCGCTGCTAAATTCGCTTTCTTTCCACCAACCCCACCGTCGTATGAGGTTGTAGCCGACGAAAGCTGCGGCGGACGTTTATACATACCGGAGATACCTCGTCGCGATGATGTTGATATATTGAAGCTTCGTACTCGTTTCGGCAATGAGATCGTTGCTGTTTATGTCAAGCATTCGAAAGCTAACAGCACGGTTTTGTACTCTCATGGTAACGCTGCTGATGTGGGACAAATGTTTGAGCTTTTCGTTGAGCTTAGCAATCGCCTTCGCGTCAATCTTATGGGGTAAACAAACTTTTGTGGTTGAATCTGAATTTTTGTTGAATTGGTTTCTGTTTTCGGAATGATATGTGAAGTAAAGAATCAATCTTTGGGAAAAAAAAAAAAATTACTGCTTTAACCTCAAAGACACATATGTTCAGGAGACGAATGCGAACGAATTGTTCAGAAGACTTAACATTATCATCTGAAAGTTTTTAACTTGACTTGTTATTTTGCCTTCTGTCATTGTTGATTACTCTTTCTCAGGTATGATTACTCTGGTTATGGTCAGTCTACTGGACAGGTATAGCTTCCGAGCTTACTATGGATTGATTCTTATTGATATATAGTTGAAATTTTTCATTTCATACTTGGATTATTAGGCATAGGCTTCCATGGATTGTTTCTTGTTGATGTAGGGTCGGTTTATGAATCAGGCAAGCGAGTGTAATACATATGCTGATATAGAGGCATCTTATAAATGCCTTAAGGAAAAGTATGGTGTACAAGACGATCAACTGATATTATTTGGTCAATCTGTTGGTAGTGGACCTACGGTTGATCTAGCTTCACGCACACCTGACTTGAGAGGCGTGGTGTTACAGTGCCCTATTTTGTCTGGGATGAGGGTCTTGTATCCGGTGAAATGTACATATTGGTTTGATATTTACAAGGTGATTTACTAGACAGCAATTTTTTTTTTTGTTTCTGATTACATTTATAGCGTTTAATCACCTGTGCTAGTCCATGCTTTTCAGAATATTGACAAGATCGGCTCAGTTACCTGTCCTGTACTAGTAATTCATGTAAGTGACACCTTCATTTGGCTTTAGTTTGCTCCACTTTTCATTATGATTGTGATTGTTATAAGACAGGTTATTTTCAGACAAGGGAAACTGATGAATACAAGTTTTTGAATGCAAGTCACTGAACTCTCTTGTTGGTCTTTTTAGGGAACTGCAGACGAAGTAGTTGATTGGTCTCATGGAAAACGGCTCTGGGAACTCAGCAAAGAGAAGTATGAACCTTTGTGGATAAGTGGAGGTGGACACTGTGACCTTGAACTCTATCCAGATTTCATTAGACATCTGAAGAAATTTGTTGCATCACTTGGCAACAAACAAGCAGAGCAAGCTGCCATAGAGTGAGATTACTGATATGTTTGAAAATGGGTTTACTTTCGAGGGGTTTCTAGACACAGTCTAGACAGTTGGCTGGAGAAGTTCGATGAATAGTAAGATATCCAAAATGATAGTGTTGATAGGTTTAGATATTAAAAGATAAAGAAGGTCTAGTTTGTTGACACAATCTGGAATGTAACAGTATATTTCATTTCGTGAATAAATGTATCTTGCTGCTTTCATGCTTTAATAGGTTCCAAGGAAGTTTTTCATTCATACTTTCCTTTCTTTAGATCCTTGTATATCCATTCAGGAAAGTACATTGAGCTGGTGTTTGATGCAGAGTTTTATTCAACTCTTTCTTTCTTCCTTGCTCCTATCATTTCGAGGAGTAACATTTCGTAGCTGTACACATCTTATTTGTGGGAGTACTCGACCATACAGTCTTGAAAACTCTTATGGTGCAATGTACCCTATCGGTTCCTCTTCTGTTCAGCAGTGACAAGGTGCTTTCTTTCTTCTCACAGAGCTTGTGTTTTCTGAGAACGTATTTTCTTCTTCTTTATGTTGTTGTTACATAAGAGGCAAAAGAAGACCAGACAAGAAGTCGGGGGGGGGGGGGGGGGGGATAGTACATGTTCGTTAAGGGCCAAGTCATGGAAGGATAGTCAGGTACATATAGACTTGGAATCTTTTTATTATGTCTCTATTAGTTGACCTGGAAAAAGGAAACTGAGAGAGTGGAGAGGTAAATCATGGAAAAATCTTTAGTGGGATTGACAGGGACTAACGTGTAAAACCGGACCATACTATCTGCTATATCTGTTTGTCATGATACTTTAAAGCTGAACAAAGAGGATTTAGGACTTTCACTTGTCTCGCTAAAACAAGTGTTTAGCAATGACTCAAACAAATACATACGAATGTCATCGATCTAATATCAGAGAATGTATCTGAGGTCTTTCAAGTTCAGTAATAACATGTGTTCTATTGTTTTTATGCAAATAACATTTACGATTCAATCACATAGATTTACTCATAAACTAAAAGCCTGCGATCATATCTAAGACTAAGAGGAGATTAAAATTTCCTCTGAAATCCAGGAAGATTCGAGATGAGGCACTACGGAACATTGCAAAACAGGTCTAGGAGGTACTTCAAGAGCATCCAAGTTTCCTTCCATCATCTCTACAACCCTGTTCATCGCTGGGCGATCTGATGGCCAAGACTGAATACACCACAAACCTACCAATGTCATCTTCTTTGCTATCTCGTTGTCTTCTTCACTGCTGACTCCATTCTCCATAATCCCTCCATTTTCTCCCTTCTCAAGATCCTTATATATCCATTCAGGAAAGTACATTGAGCTTGTACTAGATGAAGGCTCTTCATTTGGTGTTCTGTTCCTTGCTCCAATTATTTCAAGAACCAACATTCCATAGCTATAAACATCTGACTTGTGGGATACTCTACCGTACACACTTGAAAATACTTCAGGTGCAATGTACCCTATTGTTCCTCTTGTGCCCAGAAGTGAAAATATGCTTTCTTTCCTCTCCCAGAGCTTAGCAAGGCCAAAGTCTGAAACTTTCGGAGAAAGATTGTCATCCAATAGTACATTTTCTGGTTTAATGTCGAAATGTACAATCCTTGTTCTGCAGCCATGGTGCAAGTACTCTAGACCACGAGCAACGCCTAAAGAGATCATATGTAGTTTCTTCCAGTCTATATTTGATGACCTCTTGCTCGAAATAAACTTATCAAGAGACCCATTTTCCAAAAACTCATAAATAATTGCTCGTTTCGAACTTTCAGAGCAGAATCCAAGAAGAGTAACAATGTTGACATGAGAAGTTTTGCTCATGCTTGCAACTTCATTGATGAAGTCTTCCCCATTACCCTTTGAGTCTTTCAATATCTTCACAACAACACTACGACCATCAGAAAGATTTCCTCTGTAGACTGTTCCAAATCCGCCTTTCCCAACCACCTCGGCGAATGACTTTGTAATTCTCTGTACTTGCGCATAACTATAGTGTTTGAGTGGAATAAGGTCCATTAGGTTCTGTTTTTTCACATCATAGTCCTTGCTTGTGTATTGAGCTTCTTGTGTCTTTCTTCTCCGTCTGATGAGTAAGAACACACATGCGACTATGAGAGCCAGCGCCGATATAGAAACAGCAGCTGCAATGATACCTAGAGAAGGATAAAAAAAGAAAAAGAAATGGTAATAAGTCTCTGATGTTGCCTATGTTTAATCAAATCAGTTGTTGCGAAAGAACATGAAAAAAAGGAAGCACCTGTATTTGCTTTAGTAGACTTCTTTCCACCTGCATCTGAAATGGAATGGCGCCAGAAAAAGGTTAGTTGTAACTAAATACAGAACTGATAGAAGCAGTGAAAATGCATAATAATATTTTCTTAAGTTTAACTTAACCATGGTTTGCTGTGATAGGTAACCATGGTTGGTTTAGGTTATTTCTTGAGTCTATGGCTATATATAAGGTCTGTGAGAGTAAGAGAGGGTTATGGAGTATTTGGTGAGGTCTTTTAGGGGGAGTGGGAGGAGCTCCATTAACAAAATCCTCAGTTCCTTTTGTAATTCCAGTTCTATAATATATCATATCCATTTCTATAAGCAAAACGTATCAAATTGGTATCAGAGCAGTTCGATCCAATGGGATTTGGTGACAACTTTGTGGAGGTTCCGATCTTCTTTGGCGATAAAGATCCTGAGAAGTGGATTTCAGAAGTCGAAGAATATTTCAATGATCAGGGATTATATGAAGAAGAGAAGGTTTCTTTTGCGTATGGTTTTATGGAAGGTGAGGCTCAGTTCTGGTTTGAGTCTCGAACTTCTATGAATCATTTCACAAGTTGGACAGAGATCAAAGCTGGATTGTTGAGGAGGTTTGGGAACAACGAAAATCTAGAGTATCTCAGTCTAATATCAGAAATCAAGCAAGCTTTTCTGGAGTTGAAGCAGTTACGCAGGGAGCCATCAGAAAAAATGGAAAATCTGAGTGATGAACAAGAGGAGGAGACTGCAGCAGAAGTGGTGGTATGTCAAAGAGTAGCAGAAGAAGATGAGGTGTTTGTATCGCCGGATAATCTCTTCCGAAAAGAACAAACGGGTGTGCAAAAAGAGCAAGATGATGAGAAGAATAAACCTGCCCGCCAAGTGTTCGATCAAATGCCTACGGGAAGAAAAGTGAACACGAAGAAGAAAAAGAGGAAGAGATGGAAAACGCTTTCAAAGATTGATGGGTCTGAAAGCAAACTCAAAGGAGATACAGGCTTTGTGGAGCTATTGACAAAGAGAAAAGAAGAACATATGAACTTCTATTTGCCGCAGGTGTTAGAGGAACATCAAAACCATAGGGAACAAGCAGCTAAGCCAAATCATGCCTACCAGGTGTTCGAGGAATTGTCTAAAAGAGGGAAAAAGACTACCACGAAGAGAATTCGGAAGAAGTTCACAAAGGCTAAGGGGTTTAAATACAAGGCTGGAATAGTGAAATTGGGGACCTCTCGAACCCAGATGAAGAACATACATGACAGACCAGACACCACTATATTGGTCTATGCTGGAAAAAACTATCATTTGCTATCCGCCAGCCAAGTATTTAACAAAAGGTTGAGGGGAGATGATAGAGTCACGAGAAAGAAAAAGAAGAAGCGATGGAAGAATCATTCAAATAAGTATAACCCATATGGTGTGGCAGAGGGATGTGTGAAAAGTGAAAGAGTGATGCTGAAAATTGTTGCAAGATGGCGGAACTGTGGTCTGTTGAAAGATTTGGTTGAGATGGGGAATATGAATACATGGGTCAAGATGAAGATGCCCCACCGAACGTTCAAAAAAAGGTTGTTGTGGCTGTTACAACAGAAGAAAAACATGATGAAGATGGAGTATGCGAGCAAGGGTATCACGCACTACCTATATGTTCATCAATGGGTATATGAAAAGTTGTCGTTGAGATATCTAACAGTTTTGAAGAAGCTCGCCATTTGGAGGAAACACAAATTCAAGCATAAACGCAACAAGCATGAGAAGACGAATAAAGAGAGGTTCTCTAGAAATCAGGTTGTCTTTACATTGAACTTTATACTCAAGTTCAAGTATTATGAGAAACGCGTCCAGGAATGGTGTAAGAAAGAGTCGTGGAAAGGAGAACATGTTGAGGTAGAGAGGAAGATAGACTATACCAAGCCACATAGGGTCAAGTGCAAAACTGTGAAGCTGGATTGGACAAAGCTGATTTGGCTTCGAAGATTGAACATGTTCATACGTGAAAGAATGGGGACAATGAGAGGATTGCAGAGCCTTGACATGACGTACATGACAGTTGGCGAAATGACTAACATTATAGGGTTGATAAGCTGGGTTGTGGCGTATTTAGAGGAGCATGACAAACAAATGCATCAAGTGATCTTGGACGTGCTGAAAGTGGGAGTCAAAACAGCTATGGAGATGATGAGTTGGTCTAGTAGAAAGAGACACCAATTTCGACATAAGCACAAGAAGAAGCTGTTATGGGAATTGATGAAAATAGATAAGAAGCAGTCTTTGACAAGAGGGAAGAAAGCCAAGTTATGGGAGAGATTTTTGTTTGATGATACAAAGATCATATTGGTTAAGCGTAAGGACGAAGGCTGCGGGGGTGTTGACAACTTGAATCAATGGCCAATGCTAGGAATTGTGAAACTATTTGAGGCGGTCTTGAAAGCGTTAGATGGGATACATGGTGTTAGTTTGAAAATAGTTGCACTGGTTCTTACTGTTGGTTTCATGGGCGTGTTAAAAATGATTAGGGATCATTCTTCTTTTAACATTGCTGCTGAAATGGAAGACTCAACAAAACAGAAGCATTCATCAGCCTTCACTACTACTAATGAATTTCAAACAATGCTGAAAATCAGAGTGGCTGCTATTAGTCGAGAAAGGAAAGTAAAGCTGATGGAGATGGGTTTTCTGATTGTCTATCTAAACACGGTTGCTGAAAAGGAACAAGAAAAGAATGGCATGGCTTGGGAAATTTGTTATCTTGAGCAAAAACTTTGGGAGATAGAGCAGGTGTTTCCACCGGCTGATGTCACGGCCAAACAGATAATCCTATTGCCTAGTTCAGTGTCCTCTTTGGCAGAAAAATTAAGACATGGCGAAATTGAAGACATGGTGACGTGTGAGACTCTGTTACGAGCAAGAGACGCAATGTTGATGCAGCTAAAGGAAAATCTCCATGTCGGATCAGAACTGAATTTGGATTTGGAGGCTAGAGACAATCTTAAAGCAGGGCATGATGAGTTGTTGGTGAACTGGGAAGTGTTGCCAGATGTTGACTGTCCTGGGAAGCTCAAAGAAGGGGTTGGCTAAACAGTTTGCTTATTTCAACCTTGAGGACAAGGTTGTTTTCAAAGGCAGGGGTATTGATAGAAGTAGTGAAAATGCATAATAACATTTTCTTAAGTTTAACTTAACCATGGTTTGCTGTGATAGGTAACCATGGTTGGTTTAGGTTATTTCTTGAGTCTATGGCTATATATAAGGTCTGTGAGAGTAAGAGAGGGTTATGGAGTATTTGGTGAGGTCTTTTAGGGGGAGTGGGAGGAGCTCCATTAACAAAATCCTCAGTTCCTTTTGTAATTCCAGTTCTATAATATATCATATTCATTTCTATAAGCAAAACGTATCAAGAACTATAAATGAAAAAAAAAAAAAAAAAACAAACTTGAGTTTCTTTCTTCTGTATATACTTTATCAGAAACTGTTAGGATGTTTTGTAAATGATCTAGTCAAAAGGTTTGTGGGTGGGTGGGTGGGGAGATTTAAAGAAGAGACAAGTGGTGGTTCTTGAGGAAGAACCATTAGGAAATTAGAATAAGTAGGCAAGATAATCTTACCCTTGTCTGTAGAACCGCAAATACCGTTACCTGACTCATCATCTATACAGTAGCAGACAAACCCACTTGTGGTAAGTGTGTGATTATATCCACAAGCACCCCCAGAGTCTCTGCACTTCTTACAATCTAAGTTAACTCCAACCTCGAAACTCTCTTCAATTGCCTTATTTAGATTATCTATGCTTGGAATGCTCTCGAGTGTGTTCAGTGCGATTCTAGATGCGGGAATATTAACGTTTATAGGGCAAGAGTTCCTAAAGTCTATGAATACCGAACTGTACCCTTCAAGGAGAGAGGACACTAGGTTTCTCGTCACGTAGTAATTTCTTGTATCATCATCCCCACAATCAAGCTTTTTCACGTAAGTAGAAACAAACGGTGAAAAGTCTTGGTCGCAGTTGTAATAAACGGTCAGCCAGTCGGTGGTAGGAGCAATTGGAAGAACCGTTTCGTTGAAAGAAATCTTTAAAGAATCTTGGGAACATGGATCATCGCTATAATCGGATCTAGCGAGTTTTATGATACCAGAGGTATAGTTCGCCGCTAGGATTTGGAATTTCACAGAGGAAATGCTAAGCTCTGGAAATCCTCCGCTACAATCGAGCTTGAAGTCGGGGTGACCGCAATCTTTTCTCTCAGGAATCCAGAAAGGGTACAAGAGACCACTCTGATTGCCACAACTAAACGAGGGACTGCAGAGTACGTGATGCTGCTCAGCTGAGAACACATAAGATGGGATGACAAAGACCATCCATATGAAGCTATAGGGTATAGATTTTGTCAGGGAAAGAGACAAACTGCTCATTGTGTTGAATTAAAAAAATGGTGATGATGAAGAAGAAGACGAAGAGATGAGGCAATTGGGAATATGTCTTTGGTTTTTGGTCTAAGTCGTTGTTTTCTAATAATTGAAACTCAATGAACTTACGATTACAATGAGTTTTTTTTTTTTTTTTTTTTTTTTTTTTTTTTTTTTTTCTGTACGACGACTTCAAAGTCATTTCTGAAGTCTAATGGACATAAAATGTGAAGGTTGTCGAAAAAAAAAAAAAAATAAGTGAAGGTAGCCATTTTCAAGTTCCTTGTTTTTTGGTTGCTCGTTCAAGAGAAGTGGAAGAAAAATTTGGAGTATGGAAAAAGACAGACCACCATTTATTATTCAAAGTGACTCATGATGTCGAAGAAGAAAATTCAAATTGTGTAAAAGTTCAACGTTAACAAAGGAAAGATCAGATCACAACATATATTTAACTTATAGACATATATTTAATTACCTGTTTGATTAATTTAGTATCTAGTTTAGAAACCCATTCCACACGTTTCATCACATAATAAGTTTATTTTCTAAGATAATTTAAAATTTCAATAAACAATAAAATTTTGTTAAAATGATATATCTAAAAGACTAGAAAGGTGTTTGAAAAAAAAAAAAAAGAAAAAACTAGAAAGGTACCTTAGCACATATTACATTGATAATTATGTAGATGGTGTACTACTTTGTTAAATGCATTTTCTGCTTTCGTGATTATTCAAAGAGGTTTCTTTTTTTATGCGACATTTATGGACCATATTTATGTGTGGAACTGAAACCCGATATATCCTCAGTAAAGAATGATTTACATATTATGAAATTTTTGTGTCTAAATAGTAAAATGGAAAGCTTTCACAAAGTTTATATGACTGATATTGATCAATTCAAAGTGAAAATGTGTATAGAAACATGTTAACATTTCTCTAATGTGAAATTTCAAATTCAACAAATCGAGAGTTGCTAAGGAGTCGCAAACCAGTATCTAATTCAGGTGTTAGACGCTAAACAGTCGCAAAAGAGTATCTAGCACAGGTGTTAGACGTTAAACAGTCGCAAAAGTAGTTGCACAGTAGTCGCAAAGTTAATAGCAAGATAGTCGCAAAAATCAAGAGTCGCAAAGTTAGTAACAAGTTAATCGCAACTTGTTACTCTATTGTGAGTCTCCGACTTTAGTCACAATACAAATTTTTGGAATCTATCATTTTTACACAATTCTATTGATATCAATCAACAATATGGACTCATGATTGTTTTATAGAGTATATGGAATAGTTTATGACCTTTAAATATTGTTTTCATATCTTTGTTTTGCAATTTTCATAAAATTACAAACCTTCTTATGAAATAACATGTACTCTTTACAATGATTTACATATTATGAAACTTTTGTGTCTAAATACTAAAATGGAAAGCTTTGACAAAGTTTATATGACTGATATTGATCAATTCAAAGTGAAAATGTGTATAGAAACATGTTAACATTTCTCTAATGTGAAATTTCAAATTCAACAAATCGAGAGTTGCTAAAGAGTCGCAAACCAGTATCTAATTCAGGTGTTAGACGCTAAACAGTCGCAAAAGTAGTTGCACATTAGTCGCAAAGTTAATAGCAAAATAGTCGCAAAAATCAAGAGTCGCAAAGTTAGTAACAAGTTAGTCGCAACTTGTTACTCTATTGTGACTCTCCGACTTTAGTCACAATACAAATTTTTGGAATCTATCATTTTTACACAATTCTATTGATATCAATCAACAATATGGACTCATGATTGTCTTATATAGTATATGGAATAGTTTATGACCTTTAAATATTGTTTTCATATCTTTGTTTTGCAATTTTCATAAAATTACAAACCTTCTTATGAAATAACATGTACTCTTTACAATGATTTACATATTATGAAACTTTTGTGTCTAAATACTAAAATGGAAAGCTTTGACAAAGTTTATATGACTGATATTGATCAATTCAAAGTGGAAATGTGTATAGAAACATGTTAACATTTCTCTAATGTGAAATTTCAAATTCAACAAATCCGAGTTGCTAAGGAGTCGCAAACCAGTATCTAATTCAGGTGTTAGACGCTAAACAGTCGCAAAAGAAGTTGCAAATAAGTCGCACAAGTCATAGCACCTTCGTCGCAAAAAATAGGAGTTAGCAAGTTATCGATAAATAAACTTGTGAACGGAGTATACGTTGCAAAATCGATGCTAATTTGTGACTCTTTGTGTTTTATAAATTACTGTCACTGAATAGTCTCAAAATGCGATTGTTTTGCGACTATAATGTTTCCGTCGTAAATGTGCGACTGTTTTGCTTCTTCTGTAAATTTAGTCAGGAAACAGTCGTAATGAATCGCTAAGTGGTCGCTATTTATTGCGACTAAATAAAGAGTCACAATTGGTAGTCGCTAAACGCATGTTTTCTTGCAGTGAGTTAGATAAAAGATATATGAACAATTTAATACAAAGAAATTAAAGCAAATGCTCAACATATTCAGAGTTATGAAAATTACAAATCTATGAAAATTCTAGAAAAGATAAAATGATACAAATGACAAAAACTAAGTTATGAGGTGTCTGTTTGCGGCCACAAGTGCCAGTACACATATATATATATATAATAAGGAAGGAGAAGCCTTAGTTAGCTAGAAGACAAAACAGAAAGTCGACTGCAAATATTTGACCATGTGCTCGACCGGTGCTCGATCGAGTGCATGGTCGAGTGGCTGATCCGTCAAGTTGTTCTGATGAAGATGAAGAGATGAAGCAATTGAGAAAATATCTTTATTTTGGTCTAAGTCGTTGTTTTGTAATAATTAAAATTAAAGGAATTTACGCTTCAGATCAATGGCTGGCTAGTATATATATATACATTTTTCTTGTACGTAGGCCTCAAAAATATGTGAAGGTGCCTACTGTCTTCCTTGTTTTTATTTGCTCGTTCAAAAAAAATGGCAGAAGAAATTGGAATATGGAAAAGGCAGAGACCACCATTTACTAATGAAAGTGACCCATGATGTCGAAAAAGAAAATTCAGTAGTGTAAAATTCTACGTTAATAAAAGAAAAATGTGAACATAGATAACCTAAAGACATATATATATATATATATATATATGTAACTACCTGTTTGATTAATTAAGTATTTAGTTTCGAAACTCATTCCACACGTATCTTTTCAACGAATAATAAAATTTTGTTAAAATGATATATCTAAAAAACTAGAAAGGTACCTTAGCCATGGGGATGCTCCTAGTGCACTCTCTCTAGTTAATATATAAAGGATAATGATATGGTGTGAATATAACAATATTACATTGATAATTATGTAGATGGTATATTAAATTGATGAATGCATTTTCTGCTTTTGTGATTGTTCAAGGAGGTTTCTTTCTTTATGCGACATATATTTTGTGGAATTGGAACCCGAAATATCCTCTGAAAGCAAATAAGATTCTTCAAAAAGGCGTTGGTGGAATTTGGGAAAAAGGCTTAAAAGAGACTTCAATAGCATCAATGTTTCCTTCCAACATCTCTACAACTCTGTTAATCGTTGGGCGATCTGATGGGGAAGATTGAATACACCACCAACCCACCAATGTCATCTTCTTTACTAGCTTCTCTTCTTTGATGCTGATTCCATTCTCGATAAGCCTTCCTGAGTGTCCCTTGTCAAGATCCTTGCATATCCATTCATGATAGTACATTGAACTGGTGTTCGATACAGAGCTTTGAGCAGCCGTTTCTTGATTTCTTGCTCCTATCATCTCAAGAACCAACATTCCGTAGCTATACATATCGGACTTGTGGGAAATCCTACCATACATTCTTGAAAATAACTCGGGTGCAATGTATCTTATTGTACCTCTTGTATCTAGTAATGACAAGATGCTCTCTTTTTTCTCGCAAAGCTTAGCAAGGCCAAAGTATGAAACTTTAGGGACAAATTTTCAACTAAAAGTACATTTTGAGGTTTTATGTCAAAATGTACAATCCTTGTTTTGCAGCTATGGTGCAAGTACTCTAAACCACGAGCAACTCTAAGCACAATTCTAGAAAGTGTCGTCCAGTTGATATCCATCGAGATCTTCTCTTAGGTCTGGAACAAATATCCGGGATCCGCGGATATCCGTTATCTGATCCGAAAAACCGGATATCTGGGTGGTCCGGATCCGGATTCGGGTAGTAAACTTTTGGATTCGCCAGATCCGGATACGGAACCGGATAGTAGTATATTCTTAGACGGATATCCGGTTTTTTATTATATATATTTTAATTATTTTACTTTATCCATTAAAAACAAACCAAAAACTCAATCCAATAACAAACAAACCCACTACATTAACAAACAAATAACTAAAATAAAAGCCCAGCCCAAAAACACAAATATACCAAACTAAAACGTTCTAATTTATTTACAGACCACGACTTCTTCCCCTTCCCCCTAAACCTATCTCCTCTTTTTACAACTAAAGTTTTAACCTAGATCTGAGACCAACCACCGGCGGCGGAAGAGAAGATTGTTGGCGCGCATGAAAATATAGTTGAACGAAGTTAGCGGACGATTGCTTCGTGAGATGCCGACAAGAAGCTTCACAAGCATCAATTTTCACCATCCTCTCATCCTGTCAATCCATCGCTGCATTTCACCGGTTCGATCTCATCAACGACATGGTGCGCATCATCTCGACGACATGAGATCGAGAGAATCATGAGAGAACAAGAAGATCTAGAATCTAGAATGAGTATAACTTCGGATTCGGATACTCGCGGATATCCAGTTTTTTTTACGGGTATCCGAAACTCGGATATCCGAAATTTTGGATCCGGAGATGGATAGTATAATTGTGCTGGATATCCGGCTCCGTCTCAGGGCTATCTTCTCTGTGATGAGCTTATCAAGAGACCCATTTTTAAGATATTCGTATATAATTGCTCTCTTGAAACCTTCAGAGCAGAATCCTAGGAGGGTAACAATGTTGACATGAGAAGCTTGACTCATGCTTGCAACTTCATTGATGAAGTCTTCACCATTATAACCCATTAGGTCTTTCAGAACCTTCACCGCAACCAAACTTCCATCACAAAGAGTCCCAAATCCGCCACTCCCGATCTGTTCCGTGAATGGATTTGTAATTCTCTTCACTTGAGCTTTTATTATATCCACAAGCACCCCCAAAACCTATGCACATCACAAAGTCGTCTTCAAGAGCCTTCCCTAGATTTTCTACACTCGGACTTGTTTGCAGTGCATTGAGGAAATGTCCAAATGTAGGATACTAACGTTCCTTTTGCAAAATCTCCCGAATTCGTTGAATGATAGACTGAATCCTTTAAGGAAAGGAGAGGAGAGGTTTCTTGTAACATAGTAATTTCTTTTGTGAACAGTTTCATCACTTCGACAACCAATCATGCCACCAAAAGTGTAAACTTCAAGTGAAAAGCTGCAGCCGTAATAAATCGTTAGCAACTCGGTGTTAGGAGCAAATGGAAAAAGGACACATTCAAAGGAGCATGGGGACAAACATTGTTAATAAAATATGATATGGCGAGTCTTATCCTACATGATATATAATATGCAAAATTTGTGTTGCATTCGACTTTGAACTTTTGGTGGCCACATTCCTCTCTGCCAAGAATCCAGAAAGGGTACAAAAGACCGCTCTGATCACCGCAGTTAAATGGTTCACTGCAGTGTCTATAAAGATCGTTGGCTGAGAAAACACAAGATGAGATCACAAAGAGCAACCATATGACTTTAATCGACATATATTTTTTTGGGGAAAGTGATGCAATGCATCCTCGTGTTGGGCTTCGTGGCATATACGTTTTTGGGCCTTACGTATTTGTTTGGTCTTTTGAGTCGGTTTTATCTCTTTCCAGCTGGTTTTGATAGGATAACTTTAAATTTACAGCTTGCTGCATTTTAGGATTCATTTCATGATTTTGTGTTTATTGTTTTGGCCTTATAATTACTGGTCGTCATCGAGTCTGTCATTCATTCAGTTTTGCATCAATAAAAAGAAAACCCAAAAAAAGGTAGGCTTCAGCTACCACCAAGAGCTTATGTTAGGACTCTCATTCTATCTCTTTTGAAACTGATCCCCTTTTGTCTTCAACAAGCTACCTTCACACCATCTTTTTTTTATTTGCTTCCGCCTTTGTTTCGATCCTGTGTTGTTGTCATGCGTCCTAGAAAAGACGAGGTTGGTGCTGATGCACGCATAGAGGAACATCCCCGTGATTAGGCTGAGTTCAGGGATGCTCTCTTAGAGTCGCAACATAATCTGTAGACGTCACTCACGGAATCTCTGTGAGTGATGACAAAGAAAATTGTTGAGCGCCTCGGACATTGCAACCCACGCCGTTGCGACTGTGACAAACTGACAATCCCTTTGCTCATCGTGAACTGGTCAACTTCCGTCAACATGATGACCGATTCCACGACTCTTGTTGGGAAGCTGCGTTCAGGGTTGATATTCCGGAGTTTCATGGCAGGTTTCGAGGAGACCAGTTGCTGGACTGGATCGTCTTGGTCGAAGTAATTTAAGAGTTCAAGGAGGTCCCAGGTAACAGTCATGTTGCTCTGGTGGCAACGAAGTTCAGGGAAGAAGCGCTTCCTGGTGGAGTCAATTGAAGCTCACTCGCTCTAGGTTAGGTAAAGCCCCCATCCACACTTGGGATAAGCTTAAGAAGAAGTTGCGTGAGACTTTTCTCTCATAACTACGACCGCATAATGTTTACCCATTTACAAAACTTGCATCAAGGATCACAGTCAGTTGATGAATATGCTGACGAGTTCTACGCATTGCTCCCTCGCAATGATATTCACGACAATGAAGTTTAGCTGCTCTCACGGTTTATTGGCGGCTTGTGTGCTCAAATTCAGACATCTCTTGTGAAAGAGTGGGGAAGTATAAGATTGATAAAAGATGGTTCTAATACAAAAAGAAGAAAGAAAAGAAGAGTATAGAAAAAACCTTTTATGTTTTAAAAAGTAAGAAGAAAAGGGAACCATAACAAATAAGAAAGAAACCCCTATTCCACTAGATGATTCAAATAAGAAACCTCTCATAAGGCTTAAAAACAAAAGAGAAAAGGGTATTTGAGAAAAGATGAAGATAAAGGGTAGAACTAGGACCATTTGGGATTAGAATGTTAGGATCAAACATTTTGGGTACCTTTGGGGAAACAAGGTTTTGTTCTTGTATGTGTCTAAGTGTTCTTACCTTTAGCATTCTTCTAAAGCTCAATCCATTTTTCATGAAAGAACCTTGATATTGATAAGCCCCACTATGAAGAGAGACCATCATTGTCTCTAAACCTTTTATTACCAAGCCAAATGAGTTTAAGCATTGCATAAGTTGATTCATGTTCTTGCTTAATAAATGTTAAAGGAAATGGTTGAACTGAATGAAAGTGGATGTCTAAGGCTTGAATCAGTTATGCTTGTGATAGGCTTGTCTAAAGACTTTAAGTAAAGCTCATTCACCTTGCATTATAGTACTAGTAACTTGGACATTGATTCTAGCTATTTTATGATCAAGCTTTAGGTGCTGAGATCCCACTTTCAAACCTCACCTTCCTACTTATGTCTTGTTTATTTGCTTGAGGGCAAACAAAAACTAAGTTTGGGGGTGTTGATGTTTATATATTTCACCATGTTTTACCTTAGTTTATTTACACCTTTTGCATGATTTACTAGCTAGTTTGGTTATTATTGAGTAGGTTGAGGTCACTTTGTGCATTAGATAGGATTTGCATTGCATTTGCATGGTTTCTAGCATAAACATGTGATTTGGACCCCAATGAGCATGGAAAGGTGCTAAGGAGGAATAGAGCTAGCAAGTGAAGCAGACAAAGGGGCTGGAGCAGAAGAGAATCAAGGTCCGGAAGTCCACTCGACCACCACACTCGACCGTGTGAGGAGAAGGACTCGACCATTGGAAGAAGCAGAAGAAGAGGTCACTTGACCATGCACTCGACCGAGCACATGGTCGAGCTGACGGAGCCGCCTCTTTATTTTGTCTTCTAGCCATTTTAGGGTTTCCTTTCCCTCCTATATAAACTCAATGTATTCTATGGCCGCCTACAAGCCACTTTTTCAAGAAAAAAATATGAAAACCTAGTTTTTACCCTTTTGGGAATATTTACTTTTTGCTTATATCATCAGCCATTTTTTTTGTATTTTTCTCTAGCTTTCTGATACTTGTTGGTTCCATAACTTTCAAAGTATTAAGAATTTGAGTTTGATTCTTTGTTCAATATTGTAGATCTTTGTCTTATCTTTCTAATCATGCAAGTTTCATTAATTTCTGGGTTTATGATTTTGTTCATCATGTTTAGTGAATCTGAGTAGTGTGTTAGGATCTTAGGGATGGATTAAGCTGGATAAGAGTTATGGTTGTTTAGATTGATCAAGCTTGATTGTTTATATATCTCTTCCAGATTTGCTGTTCTCTATGCTGTTCTTATATCTGAGGGGGTAAGAATAGATCTTAAGCTTCCTTGCATCATACCAATGCTTAGGTTTTTAGATAATTCATCTACTGGAGATTACTGTGCCTAGTCTAAGAGATTAATTGTCTAGGGTGGTTTTTGACATGTAATGATTTGGATCTTTAATGCCTGTTTTTATATGTCTTAGCTAGTGAGAACTAGGTCTAGGAGTATCTAAACTTGATTGCTATTGTCATGATAATGGATTAGTAAGTTTATGAGATCACTGTCTAGAGATAGCTCATTATTGATTGAGGTTTGTTGATCAATTTAGGTAACCATAGTTTGAGTCCAGCCCATGAATCCATCTCTAGGACCTACTTTTTTTTTTGATTTCTCTGTTTGATTACTGTTATCTCCTTCCTGTTTTGATTTCCTTGCATTTGGTTCCGTTTTGATTGTTAAATCTGTTTTTGTTCTTCGTATCAATCCACTCGACCTGTCACTCGATCGATCATACGATCGAGTGATTGCTCGAGCTCCTTTCAGAGTTCTTGTTTATGTTCTGCATCTTTCTTATTTCATTCCTGTTTCATTGCATTCATTCCTGTATAATCATGTTGCATTCATTTCATAAGCATTTGATAGTTCTTGTTCATGTTTAGTATAATTTCAGCTTTGTTTATACTGTTCACTTGCATTTTGTCTCTTATCTTAGTAGTTTTACATACTGCATTTCATTACTGTCTTTAGGTTGTTAGTATAAAATCATCCTGGTTTCTTGCATCACACTCATTATTGTTTGACATCCTTTATGGTACAACTACATAAGGGTAATTGAAACACCTTGCATTCCATCTGATCATTCATCATCACTATAATCATCTCACCACACACAAAACATATGTTTCAAAGACACAAACCACGACAAAGAGGTGATATTTGATTCTTCTCATAAGGAAGATGGGGTCGCAATGCCACCTGCTGGAACGCATGGGGATTCTGGAAATTTACTTGTTTTTTTCCGCACTTGCTTGGCTCCGCCGAGCAAGACAAATGCACGGTTGCGCACTAACATTTTTAAGTAATCTTGCACAATTAACGGTCACGTATGCAGCTTTAACATTGATTCAGAAAGCTATAGGAACGTTATTTCTGACTTTTCAGTCCGGCGGTTGGGTCTACCGGTTGAAGCGTACCTAACACCTTACTCTTTAGGTTGGGTGCAGGAAGGAGTGGCTGTGCGGATATCTAATCGTTGCTTGGTGCCTTTCTCTATTGGTCCAAACTACAAGGATAGGACATGGTGTGACATTGCATCGATAGATATCAGTCACCTTATTCTTGGGAGACCTTGCGAGTTTGATCGTAAGATCATTCACGATGGTGCAAAAAAAACTTACAGCTTTACCTGGGAGACTCACCAGATCATGTTGTTGCCAAACAGGGATACTCCTCCACCTCCATCTCTGGATAATCGTCAAGCACCGTCGGAGCACAATCAACAACCGCCGCCCAACTCATCGCCGTTTTTATGCTCTTACACACTTTTGTATGAGGAGTTACTTCAGGGTGAAGTTGCTTTTGCATTGGAGTCGAGTTCTACTGGTTCTTCGATTCAGCAGTCATCATCAGACTTTGTTAGCGTGCTATAGGAGTTTGGAGACATTTTTCCTGTGGCCCTCCCTCCAGGACTTCCTCTTTTGCGGGACATTCAACACCAGATGTACCTTGTGCCCGGTGTGACATTGCCTAACCGCCTGCACTGAAGGATGAGCCCTCATAAGCATGAGGAGCTGTGGCGTAAGGTCGAAGACTTCCTCAGAAAGGGTCATATTCAAGAAATCTTAAGTCTGTGTTATGTGCTCACACTTTTAATACCGAAGAAAGATGGTTCTTGGCGAATGTGTGTTGATAGTAGGGCTATTAACAAGATCAAAATGCATTACAGATTTCCTATCCCTCGATTGGATGATTTGCTGGATCAGATTGGTAAGGCTTTGGTGTTCTCCAAGATTGACCTCGAAAATGGGTATCATCAACTCTGGATCAAACCGAGAGATGAGTGGAAGATGGCCTTTAAAACCCGGGAAGGCTTGTTTGAATGGCTGGTCATGCCCTTTGAGCTGTCTAATGCACCGAGCACCTTCATGCACATTATGAACCAGACTTTACTTCTTTTTATCGGAAAGTTCTTAGTCGTCTATTTTGGCGAGATCTTGATCTTTAGCTCGTCAAAGGAGGCTAATGTAGATCATCTCCCTGCTGTTCTTGATGTTATGCGCAAGAAGCAGTTGTTTGCGGAAAAGCATAAGTGTTAGTTTGGGGTCCAAAATGTTCTATTTCTTGGATATATTGTTTTTAACGAGGGCTTGTCGCCTGAAAGGTCGAGGCTATTCGTTCCTGGACGGTTCCACGCACAATGACAGAAGTATGAATTTTTCATGGTTTGGCGTCGTTATATCAACGTTTTGTGTCCCATTTTAGTGGCATGAAGCTTGGCAATTTTGAGTGGACGGCCGTAGCAGATAAAGCTTGGCAAGTTTGAGTGGATGGCCGAAGCAAATCAAGCGTTTCAACGTGTTAAGGAGGCACTGACGTCCGCCATTGTTCTTGTGCTCTCGGACTTTACCTTCACATTTGAGCTACATTGTGATGCATCGAAGCTTGAGATAAAAGTAGTTTTGATCCAACAACGCAGACCAGTAGCCTATTTTAGCGAGAAGTTGTCTGGTGCTCGCGCGCGTTATAGTACATATGACGTGGAATTTTGTGAGCTGGTACAAGCAGTCAAGCATTAGCGGCACTATTTGGTTTAGTGAGAGTTTGTTCTGTTCACCGACCATGATGCTCTCAGCCACCTCGATAGCCAAGCTAAAATTTTTTGTATGTATCCTAGCAGGTTCAATAAACCTTATGTAGTTGTAGTACTTAAGGTGTCAATCCAAATGGGATGATGTTATCACTCAAGATGCAATCAAGCAGTCACAAATCAAGCCAATTTCAAGAGTGGTTTATTGTCTAACAATCCTAGAATGATCAGAATGCAAAATGGAAATGAACTACAAAACTAGAAACGAAGATTTATGCCAAGAAGTAAATATGAATAAAAAGCAAAAATGATTCTAAGCATGAACTAGATAGCAAGATCAGAAACGGTCTCAGGAATGCAATATCAAAAAAAAAAAATAGAAGTCCTAAGGATGGGAATAATTGATGTCGGCATAGTCTCCTAGTCTATAGAGTGTTTAACATGTCTCAAGCAAACTATCCCTAGACAGTGAACATCACAACTTAGCTAATCCAATCTCTTGACAGAAGCTACTCAGACTCAAACACTTCCAAAACTAGCTCTCGCTAGAGAAACATGATCAAGCAGACATGACAAGCAAGTTCATTCACGTCAACAAACATCCTAGACAACTAATCTCTTAGACTAGGAATGTAAGTCTCTGGCAATAATTGGTCAGACATTTCATCAAACACCTTTTGGGTGTGGAAATGTCTAAGACCTACTTCCAATTGATCAGAGAGAAACTAGTATATCTAACTCTAGTCTAGAAGGGAATCATACAAATCTAAACTTAAACACCCTACATACTAAGATCCTCCACCTAATCTATCCCATCCTCAAGAACTCTAACACTACTCGAATCTGGAAATCATCATCAAGGATACAAACTCAGAAAACATTGAATCAAGCATAATCAGATAGATAAAAATGAGATGAACAACTTTGTAGAAGAAATCAAATGAAAAAACTAATTAAATTCAAACATATATGATTACAAAGTCTCAAAACGTTTTAGGTAGCTAAGTAAACTTTAAGGAAAAAAAACGAGATGTCTGAGTAAAGACTTAACAAAATGTATTTATAATAAAACATGGAAAGCCCTGAAACATTAAACGACATGATAGAGCGTCGGTTCCGGAATCGGGTTGGCTGAGTCGGACCGTCTTTCTTCCTGACATGTGCGGTCGAGTCGGTGCACGTGGAACGGGTCGAGTGGAGTGGTGTTGGCTTGAGCTGGGTCGAGTGGAGTGACGTCGGCTCGAGCTGGGTCGAGTGGAGTGGCGTTGGCTCGAGCTGGGTCGAGTGGAGTGACGTCGGCTTGAGCTGGGTGTATATGCATCCACTAAAACGATGATAACTCTTGAACCACACCTCCGATTGGCTTGCAATAAACGGAATTGGACAGATGACTAAAGTCCCTACCACTTTGATGAAGACGTCGGAAGCTGAATCCCAAAGCAAAATCTTCACTCGACTTGATCAAAGACGTGGAAGGTTGGGTCGCTGGGTAGTGTAGGTCGAGTCGCATGACGTCCATTCCGGGCATGCTTGGTCGAGTCGCATGTCTCAGCCTCCATTCGGTTCCAACAGTCTGGACATCTCCTAAAAACCTGAAATACTTCAAGATGCACAATGTATGCAAAGATGATACAAGAACTACCTAAACATGCAAAGTGTATAAAAGAGACTAGAAAATAATGCAAAACAATGAGTTATCCAAGCTAAATGCATGATAAATACATGCTAAGGAGAGACAAAAAATAGACATATCAGTTGTGAATTTCTTACCTTCAGTAGTTCATGTTTTCGATTCGCCATCAGTCGGACAAGACCAACTGAGTCGCGGATGCTCTTAGTCGACGCATTCGTTGCTCACTACCATGCACACGTCGGTGAAGGGTTTTGCTAGCTTTTTGAACTTATATGCTTCTGATCCGTATTTCTCCAAGATCCTTCATGAGGTCTCTCACGGTCGGTTCGATAAGTTCACTCTGCATGACGGCTTCTTTCATGGGAGTGAGTCTTTGTGTACATGAGTGCAGTTTGTGGCTCCAAATAATCAGTGAAATCCACAATGAGAGTCACGTTGGTAGAGATCGGACGTTGCAGCTGGTCACGATATCCTACTTTTGGCCGTCACTTCGGGGAGATGTGGAGCGCTGTCGGGTGTGTCAGCTGTCTAAAGGAAAGGTTTCTAACGAAGGTTTGCATTTACCTTTGCCTATTCCTACTCAGCCATGGACGGACATTAGCATGTATTTTGTTTTGGATCTCCCTCGAATACAATAAGGTTTTGACTCTATTTTTGTGGTGGTGGACCGTTTTTTCAAGATGGCGCATTTTGTGTCCTGTAAGAAGACTACTGATGCGGTGAATGTGTCTACACTATTCTTTCGGGAGATCTAACGTCTTCATGGGCTGCCTTCGTATATTGTCTTGGACCGTGACATGCACTTTCTTAACCATTTTTGGCGTTCGCTTTCGAAGCTATTACGTACAAGCTTAGATATGAATACTGCATATTATCCTCAAACGGACGGTTAGACCGAAATGACTAACCGTAATTTGGGTGATCTTTTGCGTTGTTTGGTTGGCGACAATATTAAGAGCTAGGACGTCAAGTTGGGGCAAGCTGAGTTTGCTCACAATCATGCGGTCAACCGTAGCATTGGGTTGAGCCCGTTTCATGTTGTTTATGGGTTGATTCCTCGTTGTCCATTGGACTTATCCCCGATACCCGATAAGACTCGCCTTCATGGGCAGGCGACATATTTTGTCGAGGAACTGCAGAAAGTGCATCGTCAGACACAAACTACCTTGGAGACGTCGGTGGCTAAGTATAATGCCGCTGCCGACAAGAAGCAACGTGTTGTCTGATTTGAGCCGGGTGATCTCGTTTGGGTGGTTTTAACTAAGGACCGCATGCCTTTGCGGGAATATAATAAGTTGAAGTCGAGGAAACTTGGTCTTGTTGAAGTGGTGGCACGTATTAACGATCATGCTTATTGGTTGAAGCTGCCGGATCATATTCCTACGGTGGATGTGTTTAACGTCAAGTACGTTTACCCGTTTCATGGCGATAACCCCGAGCCGGATTCGTGGTCGAATCCTTCCTCACCGAGAGGGACCTGATGCAGCGCATCCTTGTGTTGGGCTTCGTGGCGAATACGTTATCGGGCATTACATATTCGTTTGGTCTTTAGAATCGGTTTTATCTCTTTCCAGCTAGTTTTGATATAGGATAACTTTAAATGTACGTCTTGCTTCATTTTAAGACTCATTTCATGATTTGTGTTTATCGTTTTGGCCTTATAAGTATTGGTCTTCATCAAGTCTGTCATTCATTCAGTTTTGCATCAAAAAAAAAGAAAACCCAAAAAAAGGCTAGCTTCACGTACCACTAAGAGCTTGTGTTCGGGCTCTGAGAGGAGGACTCTCATTCTATCTTTGTTGAAACCGATCCCCTTTCGTCTTCAACGAGCTACCTTCACACCATCTATCTCTAATTTGCTTCCTCCTCTGTATCAGAAAGGCTGATTATTTTATTTTAAGTGAACATAAGAAAAAATGGTACGTGAAGAAGAAGAAAAGAGATGAAGTCATGAATTGATTGGTGAATGGCTTTTGTATATAATGTAAGAGTTGGACTAAAGGAACCAATGTTTGGTCTTTCTAACCAAATCTCACGTTATTTTTTTCTTTCTTGGCGTATGCATGTCTTGTAAGAATAATAAGCAAGTGGAAACGGTAATGCCCATGAAGGACTCTTGAAGTCTCTATTATTACACACAAACACGAGATTGAGATAGAGAGATATTTGTCATTGGTGTTTCGAAATCCTATAAAAGACGTTGGACAATTTTCGAAAATATCACATTTTTATTATTATGCATTGGAAATACCATTTTGTTAGTCAATATTCAAAGACCTTTTTATCTTCTTTTTTTTTTCATTTAGAGGGAATGGGAAAGTGATATGACGATATATGTGAGACATGATTTGAAATTTGTTCATGAAATTGTTTTAAACATTTTAAACCCGTCTAACCGGGCTTACCGGCAAACTTCCAAACGGAATCTTGTTTAATTTATGAAAACTTTTTCACCTTCAAATATTTTCTTAATTTATTTTATTGGAGATAGCCTATTACAATTTATTTGATTATCTTTTTATTTAATAATCACATTTTATGTCATATTTTGTATGTTTAGTTTTTATATGTTATAAATTACATTCATTTATATTAGTATTTAGCACATACAAGTCTTTTCATAACAATTTTCTCACAAAAGGATCCAAAACATACAATTAAATCTTGAGTGGGACTTGTTGGTAACCCTTAATATACCCTATTCTCCTAAATTTTCACTACAAAAAAAATGGTTGATTGCATCACTTAAATAGTATCACAAAAGTAAATGATATCAATTTAAATGACTTATTAATAAATGATGCATAATTATGTGTTTAACATCAATTATTATTATTGATGTGGTAATCGAATAATTTGACATCAGTTCAATAAAAGTGATACAGTTTTATTTGAATTTGCATCAATTCAAAAATATTTAACATAAAAATATAATTTACATCACTTAATATAATGATAAAAATTTAATATCAATTAAATAAATGATAAAAAAACTGATATCAATAATAAATGATGTTAATTCATACATTTTTGATTTAAATTAAATAAATATATATATTTCAAAAATTTATTCTATCAGTTGCATATAACTGATGCAAGTCAATATTAATTTACATGTGTCAAATCTCAAAATATTCAATATTAATTTTTTTTATTCTCCAAGGATCAATTTATTTTTTCATAAAAAATCAAACATATATTACTATTTCCCAAAAAAAGTTTTATAAATTTCTATTATTAATTATTTTAAAAATACGAAAATAATATTTGTCAAAATATAAACTATGTTTATTTTCTTTTATTTTGAAAGAATATAATAATTACTCTCTCCACCTAACAAACCTGCAAAAATATTTTATTTTTGAAATAATTTATCATTATATCCCAAATATTTCCATAAATTAATAATTATAAAAAAAATCGTAAATATACAGTGTCCGTGATATATTGATTTTTTAACAATTAATCAATATTATCACAAGTATGTTCCATAAATAATAATTATAAAAATAAAAGAAAATAGATCTGTTTGGATATCGTGTTTTCTTTGGTTGTTTTAAAATTTCTCAATATTTCTTGCTTTTATTAAAAATACTGGGGGATTTTATATTTATATTAAAGCTGTTTAAAAAAAAACTACACGATCTTTGTACACTATAAGCAAAAATAATTGATAGTGATCTAAACAACAAATTTTGTAGAAGTTCTTCTATGAATGTCAACAAGACAACCACTGGTAAATCAAATTATGTATTTACAACACATCTAATCATAGGTAAATCTTCTTTTCTTCTCCCTATTTTATATCAAGTTTTTTTATTATCAAATATAGAATTCTAATTTTTTATCTGTTATTTTTGTTTATGTATTCAGAAAATCTTAAGATGAAATGTGACAACCCGTCCCGCGGACTCCACTAGCCCACCGCTAGGTGCCCCAACGGACCGTCTGTGGACCCCACTAGCCCACCGCTAGCCGGCCCAACAGACCCCAAGCTGGCCCTGCAGGGCATCGATCCTAACCCATCACTGTGGAAATCCACATCCACCAGTAGGTTATTGGTGCGCCAGGCGTTCCTCGAACCCTGGTCCCCACCCTTTAACAACCTTCCCACAGGACAAGCTGTCACCAATTGACCTGCAGATCAATTGGTGACAGCTTGTCCTGTGGGAAGGTTGTTAAAGGGTGGGGACCAGGGTTCGAGGAACGCCTGGCGCACCAATAACCTACTGGTGGATGTGGATTTCCACAGTGATGGGTTAGGATCGATGCCCTGCAGGGCCAGCTTGGGGTCTGTTGGGCCGGCTAGCGGTGGGCTAGTGGGGTCCGCGGGACAGGTTGTCACATAAAAATCGATTTTTATTGTAACAACCCGTCCCGTGACCCCGCTAGCCTCACTGCTAGCCCGCTAGCCTCACTGCTAGCTGCCCAAACGGACCCCAAGCTGGCCCTGCAGGGCATCGATCCTAACCCCTCACTGGGCAAACGGAACTATTCATCCAAATCCACAGTAGGTTATTGGTGCGCCAGGCGTTCCTCGAACCCTGGTCCCCACCCTTTAACAACCTTCCCACAGGACAAGCTGTCACCAATTGATCAATTGTAACATCCGTGTTCCGGGAATAGAGTTTGAGTTTGTTGAGTAAACCAAAGTGTAGATTTTAATTAATTTTGGTTTAATTAAATCTTGGTTTAATCTAATTAAACCAAAAACCCTGAATCTCTTTCTCAAAGTCACGCCTCCTTTCATGTTTTTGGTGTTTTGGTCGACATTTTCATCAGAGGGAGGGAGAGAAAGAGAGATAAAACCTAGGTTATTTGGTGTAAAGGAGAAAGAGAAGGAGATCAAGCTTTTTCCTTAGAGTTAAGAGAGAAACAGAACTATCAAAGTTTGGGGGAAGGAGGATCCGACTGGTCAAATCGTTTCGAAAGGTACTGATTTTTGGTAGGGTTGTAGACAAGAGATTTTTGTACACTCTCCTTTTTACAGAAGTGAATTTGGGTTAATATTTTAGGAGATATTGGCAGTTTCGTGGGGTGTTTCTTCTCATTCGCGGATTGAGACCAGCGGGTGTTACGGGGACGATTGCGGTTTCATCTATAATCTGATCGTGCTGAAATTTTGTGGGAAGCTTCTGGACGTATATACCTTGCTTTTCACCGGAGGGATTAGAAAGTTAACGGTTAGTTTTGATTTCGTGGTTTCACTTGTGAGGTTGTTCTTTTCTGTTTTCTTGGCAGTTTGTTTTCAATATTTGTTTGTTGTTGTGATTGGTTGTAGGAACAAGTTTGGTTGTTCTTGGATATTGGAAAGCCTCTCATTTGGTTGTATTTAGTTTTGTGAATCACTTGTTAAGGTAAGTGCAGGACCATGGCTTATCTAAGCTGGAGATTTCTCTAATCTGCTTGTTTATGTGTTGTTTGGCTTGTTGATTGTTGATTGATGATTGTTGGTTGATGGTTGATGGTTAGAGATGTCTCTATTGCTTGTGTGTATAGCCCAGTAGATGGGAGGATTGCCTTACTGAGTGTTTATTAAATACTCATGCATTGCAATATGTGTTTGTGGTGCAGGTAAAGGTAAAGTGTGACCGTGGAATCAGGGCGATGAAGAGGAGGATGTTCTAGTGGTTCGTTTGGTTGTCTGGCTTCTGTTAGGTTGCTAGAGTGGAGTCCTAGAATGTTGTTTAGGATTGCTGGTTCTTTGGATGTTGTTTGGATCATTAGTTTGTGATTGGAATTAATATTGGCTAATTATATTTATTGGATATTGGTAATGTTTTCCGCTGATGATTGTGATTATGGTTAGGTGGTTAGTGGGTATGGGAGCAATAGTTGTAGTTTATTTATTATATTATATTTATTATTTATTATTTAAAAAAAAAGGGTCGGTCGTTTCAGTTTGGTATCAGAGCCCTTACGGTTCTAGGTTTGGGTTCACTAGGTTTCTGTTGTAGATGTTTGGGATTGCATGTCTTGGTTGATTATGTGAGTTAGTCAATTGTGTGTGGCATGGAGTCCTAGAACATCCTCTTCGAGCCTTCAAGGAGATTCCACGGTGAGTTATTGTTATGTTTCTTTGTGTGGTATTGATTTGTTTTCTGCTTGTTAGCCCCTGTTCTTGGAAGTGCAGTGGTTAAAGGTGTTTGAGTTGTTGGTCATGGACGGGGACGTGGTCGTGGTCATGGTCGGGCGGGTACCGAGGCCAGCGAGGGTGTGGTCCAGAGTTGCACGATGAGGTACGTCAGAGGGTCGCAAGCGTATCAGGAGGGACCAGAGAGGGTTAGCCGGTGTGAATGTTGGGGGTGCTGGAACTCAAGTGTGGGATTGCAGCAGGTGGAGCCCAGGGTCGAGATGATCGCTTGGCGGATCTATTGGCGTGCTGTTGGAGCGGTTACCGAGAGGGGTACCAGTGCAGGCTCCAGTTGTACCGCATGTGGCGGGGTGCAGCCGAGGGCTGCGGATGTTGAGGAGTTTCCATCTTATGTTAAGAGGATGAGTAGTTGTAGATGACCGGTATAAGATTATTCTCAAGGGGTATCGGGCCTAGAGAGGCGGATAGGTGGACATATGCAGTTGGAGCAGATATTTCTCTGCTTGGTGGTTAATCCAGTTGGATGTTATAAGTTAAGTGGGCAGGTGTTACATTGCAATGTTATACTCAGACCACAGGAGGTACTTGTGTCGAGAGATGTTTATAGTCGTTAAGGATTGTTGCTCCTGAGGGGATGGTGATTCCCCAGAATACCGATAGCTCGAGGGGCTGAGGGCTCTGAGAGTGGCAGAGGGGATGTTGTTCTCCTGAGGGGATGAGTAGTTCCCCTGATATCGAGATCTTGAGGATTGTGGTCCAAGAGTGAGACGGTATAAGTCGAAGACGCTGGTTTGAGAGTGAGATCGGTATGACTCGAAGGTTGCGACCTAAGAGTGAAAGAGTTGGGAGCAAGCAATACCTAGGACGTGAGTATAAACAACCCGATTGAATGTAGTCTTCGAGAGATATACGGTGGTTTAATCTCGGGTTTTAGATGTGTTGACCAATGGGTCAGGGTTTTATGAACCAGAGCGGTTATGAATGTGTGGCTGTTTCACCAGGATTGTGAGGCCGGTGGTGCTGGAGTCCCCGGAAGGGGAGTTCAGCAGATCTGAGCCGGGAAAGGCATGTTTGCCAGATACATAAGTTCACGAGAAGCCTTCATGGCAGGATAATCTAACCGTTGCGACGATGTTGGATTACGTTCATTGGAGATGGATAGGGTTGGAAGATTCAAGGTTTTGGTAAGCTTGCTGAGGGAGACAGGGCAAGAGGGTTGAGTTGGCAGCTTGGAAAGCATTTGACGCGGTGAATCAGAATGTGCGAACGTATGGTACTTGTTTGTTTTATTACGTTCGTATTGATGATTTGTTGTGGAGAATTGCTAAGCGAAAAGCTAACTTTGTAATAAGCTATCTTGTGGAAGTTTCCCTAAGAAACAAGTTACTAGAGGTTCTTCGATGGACAAGAGATGTTGATATCCGAGTGGTGGTGAGTTGTTGTGAGCTTACTTGAGTATTTGTTCAATTAAGCTGAGGAAGTAACTAGAGGATTTATGGAGCTAGGGATTTATGGAGCAAGGGATTCATACGTTCTAGTGTATCACTATGGAGAGCACTGGTGTTGTTTGTTAAAAAGAAGGACGGAAGTCTCCGCTTGTGTATAGATTAATGGGGTTTGAACCGGTTTACTGTAAAGAACAGGTACCCTCTTCCCAAGATTGATGAGTTGTTGGATCAGTTGAGGGGTGCTACTTTGTTCTCCAAGGTAGATCTGGCGTCGGGTTATCATCAGATACCGATAGATGAGGCAGATGTGAGGAAGACTGCTTTCAGGACGAGATATGGGCACTATGAGTTTGTGGTGATGCCTTTCGGGTTGACTAACGCACCAGCAGCGTTTATGAGATTGATGAACAGTGTGTTTCAGGAGTTTCTGGATGTATCTGTCATCATTTTCATCGACGATATCCTGGTTTATTCTAAGAGTCCTGAGGAGCATGCAGTGCATTTGAGGGCAGTTATGGAGAAGCTGCGGGAGCAGAAGTTGTTTGCCAAGTTGAGCAAGTGTAGTTTTTGGCAGCGTGAGATGGGCTTTCTGGGTCACATTGTTTCTGCAGAGGGGGTTTCTGTAGATCCAGAGAAGATTCAAGCTATTAGGATTGGCCTAGACCGCAGAATGCCACAGAGATCAGGAGTTTTCTTGGACTGGCAGGTTACTACAGGAGATTTGTGCAGGGGTTTGCAAGCAGAGCACGTCCTATGACTAAGTTGACAGGGAAGGATGTTCCTTTTGTCTGGTCAGAAGAGTGTGAGGAAGGCTTTGCAAGCCTGAAGGAGATGTTGACTACTGCGCCAGTGTTGGCTTTGCCTGAGCAGGGAGAACCCTATGTGGTTTATACATATGCATCTAGAGTTGGCTTGGGGTGTGTTCTGATGCAGCATGGGAAGGTAATTGCCTATGCATCACGGCAGTTGCGGGTGCATGAAGGCAACTATCCTACTCATGATTTGGAGATGGGTGCTGTAGTTTTTGCCCTGAAGATTTGGAGATCTTATCTTTATGGTGCGAAGGTACAGGTATTTACAGATCATAAGAGTCTGAAGTATATATTCACTCAGCCTGAGTTGAATTTGAGACAGAGGCGGTGGATGGAGCTTGTGGCGGATTATGATTTGGAGATAGCCTATCATCCTGGTAAGGCTAACACGGTTGCAGATGCTCTGAGTCGGAAGAGGGTAGCTTCGGCTCAAGAGCAGGAGATGGAGTCTCTGGTAGGGGAGATCAGTGCTTTGAGCTTATGTGCTGTTTCACAGGAACCGTTGGGTTTGGAAGCAGTAGATAGAGCAGATCTTCTGAGTAGAGTGCGGTTGGCTCAGGAGAAGGATTTGGGGCTAGTGAATGCCTCTAAGGATGTGGATTCAGAGTATCAGGTCTCAGATAATGGTACTATCTTGGTGCACGGTCGTGTGTGTGTGCCCAAGGATGAGGAGTTGAGACAGGAGATTCTGAGAGAGGCTCATGCGAGCAAGTTATCCATTCATCCAGGAGCGACCAAGATGTACCGTGACCTCAAGAGGTACTATCATTGGGTCGGGATGAAGAAGGATGTGGCTAGTTGGGTTTCGAGGTGCGACGTATGTCAGCTAGTGAAAGCTGAGCATCAGGTTCCTGGCGGGTTACTGAAGAGTTTACCCAATCCTGAGTGGAAGTGGGATATGATCACTATGGATTTCGTGGTAGGATTGCAGTGTCACGGACCTTTTGATGCTATTTGGGTCATTGTGGACCGGTTGACTAAGTCAGCACATTTTCTGGCCATTAAGAAGACTGATGGAGCAGCGGTCTTGGCTAAGAAGTATGTGAGGGAGATAGTCAGGTTGCATGGGGTGCCAGCGAGCATTGTGTCTGATAGGGATTCTAAGTTCACTTCGGTGTTCTGGAAGGCATTTCAGGCAGAGATGGGCACTAATGTGCATATGAGTACAGCTTATCATCCCCAGACTGATGGACAGTCAGAGAGGACGATCCAGACGCTGGAGGATTTGCTGAGGATGTGTGTGTTGGATGGGTGGCCATTGGGCAGATCATCTGAACCTGGTAGAGTTTGCTTACAACAACAGCTATCAGGCAAGTATTAAGATGGCTCCTTATGAGGCTTTGTATGGGAGGCCATGTCGTACACCATTATGCTGGACTCAGGTGGGGGAGAGGAGCATGTTTTGGTGCTAGTTTTGTTCAGGAGACCTCAGAGAAGATTCGGGTTCTCAAGCTGAACATGAAGGAGGCTCAGGATAGGCAGAGGAGTTATGCAGATAGGAGGAGGAGAGATCTTGAGTTTCAGGTAGGAGACAGAGTGTACCTCAAGATGGCCATGTTTGCGGGGTCCGAACAGGTCATTGTCAGAGACTAAGTTGAGTCCGAGGTATATGGGTCCATTCAGAGTGATTGAGCGGGTTGGACCAGTGGCATATAGATTGGAGTTACCTGAGGTGATGCGTGCATTCCATAAGGTTTTCCATGTGACTATGTTGCGGAAGTGTCTCCGTGAGGGAGAGGAGGTGTTGGCTAAGATCCTGAGGATCGTCAGCCTAACATGACTTGGAGGCGAGACCAGTGAGGGTTCTCGAGAGGAGGATCAAGGAACTTCGGAAGAAGAAGATTCCTTTGATGAGAGTCCTTTGGGACTGTGATGGTGTTGAGGAGCAGACTTGGGAGCCTGAGGCAAAGATGAAGGCAAGGTTCAAGAAGTGGTATGAGAAGCAAGCCGCGACTTGAGCTTGTTTAGCCGGGTCCCATCTGTATCCGTGGCTGGAGCGGGAATGGAGTATTCCAGCCCATCTCTCTTGTTACTCGGTCGCTTGGGGTGGTTGGTTGTGCGACTCAGTAATAAGATGAGGTGGTGTTCGGGGTACAAAGTTTCCGTGAGGCGGGGTTTTTGGAGGAAAGTTTCCTGGAATAGGAGTTTCCAAAAGTGGAATGTTTCCAAACTGGAAAGTGCTAAATATGGAAATTTTACGGGAGTTAGAATTTGTCCATTTTAGCGATAGAGAGCCTTGGAGGGGCTTGTGTGTGGCCTTAGTGGCGGACTTTCGAGTCAGTGTGCCTGTGTGTGGCAGTATTTTAGACATTGTGTGGCCTTGTGGCGGCTGTTTAGCCGTTGTGTGGCCTTTATGGCGGGATGTTTAGCCAATTGCGTGGCCTTTGTGCGGCTGTTTAGCCAGAGTGTCTTTGTGACGGTCCTTCGGACAAGATGGTCTTTGTGACGGTCCTTCGGGACGATGGTCTTTGTTGACGGCTTTTTAGCCAGAGTGTCCTTCCTTTTGGTGCGGTCCTTCGGGACAGATGGCGTTTGTGGCGGGCTGTTTAGCGAGTGTCTTTGTGACGGTCCTTCGGGACAGATGGCCTTTGTGGCGGTGCTTGGCCAGTCATGTGTCCTTCGGGACAGATGGTCTTCGTGAGTCCTTCGGACAGATGGCCTTTGTGGCGGGCTGTTTAGAGTGCCTTGGTGGCGGTCCTCTTTAGGACATTTGTTTGGCCTTGGTGGCGGTCCTCTTTAGGACATTTGTTTGGCCTTGGTGGCGGTCCTCTTTAGGACATTTTGTTTGGCCTTTGTGGCGGCCCTTGTGGCGTTGTATATGATCCTTGTGTGGTCATGAGGTATTCCAGTGAGGAATATGTGGTTGGTAGGACATTGAGATGTTTTACGCGAGCCACGGGAAGGAAACTGTATGGGGATAGGACTCGGACGTGTTCAGAATCGTTTGCTCGCGACTCTTGGGGACTTAGGTTCTCCTAGTACTGCCATATTCAGAGACTTTGTGGCTCGGGAGTATGGTTGGTATATCGACTTCGGATGACGATCCGGGGCGCGCTGTAGGTGGCAACCAGAGACGAGTTTGGACTTTTCCTTATATATTATGGCATGCGGGCTTCGGCCTGATGAGGAGCCAACATTTGGCATGCAGACTTAGGTCTGATGAGGAGCCAATAAAAACTCAAGGTTTAGGCCTATGAGTAAAGGAAAGTCCAAAAGTCAGAGAGCAAATGACGCTGGAGCGTGAGTCTATCGCCTAGAGGTGACCTTCGTAGATCGGTCGGAGGAGTGCGGGCCGTGGAGACGGTTGCACGGGAGTCCTTGGCTGATGGTTGTTCGAGATTCGAGGACGAATCTAGTTTGGTGGGGAGAATTGTAACATCCGTGTTCGGGAATAGAGTTTGAGTTTGTTGAGTAAACCAAAGAGTGGATTTTAATTAATTTTGGTTTAATTAAATCTTGGTTTAATCTAATTAAACCAAAACCCTGAATCTCTTTCTCAAAGTCACGCCTCCTTTCATGTTTTGGTGTTTTGGTCGACATTTTCATCAGGGAGGGAGAGAAAGAGATAAAACCTTGGTTATTTGGTGTAAAGGAGAAAGAGAAGGAGATCAAGCTTTTTCCTTAGAGTTAAGAGAGAAACAGAACTGTCAGAGTTTGGGGGAAGGAGGATCCGACTGGTCAAATCGTTTCGAAAGGTACTGATTTTTGGTAGGGTTGTAGATAAGAGATTTTCGTACACTCTCCTTTTTACAGAAGTGAATTTGGGTTAATATTTTAGGAGATATTGGCAGTTTCGTGGGGTGTTTCTTCTCATTCGCGGATTGAGACCAGCGGGTGTTACGGGGACGATTGCGGTTTCATCTATAATCTGATCGTGCTGAAATTTTGTGGGAAGCTTCTGGACGTATATACCTTGCTTTTCACCGGAGGGATTAGAAAGTTAACGGTTAGTTTTGATTTCGTGGTTTCACTTGTGAGGTTGTTCTTTTCTGTTTTCTTGGCAGTTTGTTTTCAATATTTGTTTGTTGTTGTGATTGGTTGTAGGAACAAGTTTGGTTGTTCTTGGATATTGGAAAGCCTCTCATTTGGTTGTATTTAGTTTTGTGAATCACTTGTTAAGGTAAGTGCAGGACCATGGCTTATCTAAGCTGGAGATTTCTCTAATCGCTTGTTTATGTGTTGTTTGGCTTGTTGATTGTTGATTGATGATTGTTGGTTGATGGTTGATGGTTAGAGATGTCTCTATTGCTTGTGTATAGCCCAGTAGATGGGAGGATTGCCTTACTGAGTGTTTATTAAATACTCATGCATTGCAATATGTGTTTGTGGTGCAGGTAAAGGCAAAGTGTGACCGTGGAATCAAGGCGATGAAGAGGAGGATGTTCTAGTGGTTCGCTTGGTTGTTAGGCTTTTGTTAGGTTGCTAGAGTGGAGTCCTAGAATGTTGTTTAGGATTGCTGGTTCTTTGGATGTTGTTTGGATCATTAGTTTGTGATTGGAATTAATATTGGTATTATTTATTGGATATTGGTAATGTTTTCCGCTGATGATTGTGATTATGGTTAGGTGGCTAGTGGGTATGGGACCACTAGTTGTAGTTTATTTATTATATTATATTTATTATTTATTATTTAAAAAAAAAAAAAAAGGGTCGGTCGT